>JBBPBO010000005.1:30563651-30963010 GCA_037974295.1 Cicer cuneatum | reverse complement strand
CCCTCTTTTGATGGTGAAGATCCTGCAGGGTGGATAGCGCGTGCAGAGATTTACTTCAGGGTTCTTAATACAAGCCCAGAATTGAAGGTGAGTCTGGCCCAATTATGCATGGAGAGGTCAACGATTCATTTTTTCAAAGCGTTGACGGAGGAAGAAGCGGTAGGAGAAGTTTAAAAATGCTTTACTTGAACGTTGAAATAATGAATCAGTTTGCTTGATTCATTTTTCTCAATGGAGTGCCCATTTTACTCTTGGTTGATAGTGGTGCTACTCACAATTTCATTGCTGGGAAATTGGTAAAAGCACTTGGTTGGCCCATCAAGCAAACTGAAATAATGAGTATCAAACTAGGTGATGGATTTCAAACTACCACACAGGAAAAATGTCCTGATATTGAAGTTGAGATTGGGACTACTAAATTCACCATTGAAGCTGTTATGTTTGATTTAGAAGGGGTGGACTTAGTGTTGGGGATGGATTGGTTGGAAACAATAGGGAGAATGTGGGTGGATTGAAAGGAGAAAGTGATGGAATTTGAATTGAAGGGACAATGGGTCCAATTCGGAGAAGGAGGAGGTGCTGCCGAGCAACCCATGGCCTTGCAAAGTTTGTTGGGGAAGTGTAAACAATTAGTGGATGGGTTACTATTATCCAAAGAGATACTTTTGTTGGCTGATGATAAGAACATTGAGTTAGGACAGCAACTAAACGATGAATTGAGTAGGGAATTGCAAGAGCTTTTGGAATGCTATGCTGCAGTTTTCAGTGAACCCAAGGGGCTACCTCTTAGAAGGGGAAAAGATCACGCTATTTGTATAGAGGAAGGAAAAGGACATGTGAATGTAAGGCCTTACCGATACCCACATCATCACAAAGATGAGATCGAGAAGCAAGTGCAAGGGTTATTGGAGTCTGGGGTAATCAGACCTAGTCAGAGCGCATATTCTAGCCCGGTAATTTTGGTGAAGAAGAAAGACAACACATGGAGGATGTGCATTGACTATAGAGCTTTGAACAAGGTCACTATCCCTGATAAATTCCCTATTCTAGTTATTGAGGAACTCTTGGATGAACTACACGGTGCCAAATACTTCACCAAACTTGACCTTAAATCCGGATATCATCAAGTACGAATGAAGGAGGAAGACATCCACAAGACTGCATTCATAACTCATGAGGGCCACTACGAATTCATGGTAATGCCTTTTGGTTTGATCAATGCACCCTCCACATTTCAATCTTTAATGAATGATATTTTCAAACCAATGATGAGAAGATTTGTGTTAGTGTTCTTTGATGACATTTTGATCTATAGTTCAAATTGGGAGTCCCATATGAAGCATTTGAGAGAGGTTTTGAAGGTGCTGCAACAACATAAATTAGTGGCTAACCGTAAAAAATGTTCATTTGCTCAAGCCAAAATTAATTACCTAGGCCACATAATTTCTAAGGAAGGTGTGGCTGTGGATCTCAATAAAGTTCAATGTGTGCAAGAGTGGCCAGTTCCAAAGAATGTTAAGGGGGTGAGGGGATTTCTTGGTCTCACGGGTTACTATAGGAAGTTCACAAGAGACTATGGCAAGATTGCAAAACCTCTTACTGAATTGACAAAAAAAGAGGGGTTCAATTGGGGCAATGAGGCGCACAAGGCTTTTGAGGAGCTTAAAGTTCAACTCACTACTACACCAGTTTTGGCACTCCCTAATTTCTCACAAGAGTTTTTCATAGAGAGTGATGCATCAGATATGGGTATAGTCAAGTTATTGGGGTATCAGTTTGACATCATCTATAAGCCGGGGCTAGAAAACAAGGGTGCTGATGCCCTCTCTTGCGTTCATGAAGGACCAGAATTGATCACTATGATTCATCAACCGAGTTGGTTAGGAAGTAAGCAATTGGTAGAGGAGGTACATAAAGATTCCAAGCTGTCCAAAATTATAACAGCTTTGATATCGGGTCAGGAGGTAAAGAATGGGTTCTCTTATATAAAAGGGGTATTGTTTTATAAGGGCGGTTGGTAATGTCTGAGAAATCCGAGAGCATTCTTAAAATGTTACAAGAATTTCATGAAACTCCTCAAGGGGGGCATTCTCGTGAGTACAGAACTTATAGAAGATTGGCTGCCAATTTGTTTTGGTTTGGTATGATCAAGACTGTGCAGGAGTATGTCAGAGCTTGTGATGTTTGTCAACGCCAAAAATACTTGGCTGCTGCCCCAGGAGGATTGCTGCAACCTCTTAACATCCCGAATCAGATTTGGGAGGAGATATCAATGGATTTTATCACTGGACTCCCTAAGTCTAAGGGTTATGAAGCCATCATAGTTGTTGTGGATAGACTCTCAAAATACAGCCACTTCATCCCCCTCAAGCATCCATATACAGCAAGGTTGTTAGCTGATATTTTCACAAGGGAGGTGGTACGTTTGCACGGCCTTCCAGCTTCCATTCTCAGTGACTGCGACCCAATTTTTGTGAGTTCATTTTGGAAGGAATTGTTCAAACTGCAAGGTACTCAGCTGCGAATGAGCACTGCATACCATCCTCAAACTGATGGTTAAACGGAGGTGATTAACCGATGTTTGGAAACATTTCTCCGGTGTTTTACAGCAGACCAGCCTAAGCAATGGATGCAGTGGCTTCCTTGGAATGAATATTGGTATAATACCAATTTCCACGTGTCTACTGGTACCACACCATTTGAGTGTGTTTACGGACGACCTCCGCTTGTTTTGAATCGGTTCCTGCCTGGAGAAATTAAGGTGGAAGCAGTGCAAAGGGAATTGCGGGATAGGGATGAAGCCATCAAACAACTAAAGTATCAATTGCAGAGGGCACAAAACCAAATGCAAACTCATGCGAATAAGAAGAGGGTGGATACCGAGTTTGCCATTGGTGACTGGGTATTTCTAAAATTGCGACCTCATGGTCAAGTTACCTTGGGTGCTCGCATCTGTCCAAAATTATCTCCACGTTACTACGGACCATTTCAGATTTTGGAGAAAGTTGGAGCAGTGGCTTATAAGCTTAAGTTGCCTGATTCATCTCGTATTCATCCGGTGTTTCATGTGTCATTATTGAAGAAAGCAGTCGGAAATTATAATGTGCAGGCCAGTTTACCTCAAGAATTGGCAAGTGACAATGCCAATAACGTAGAATCCGAATTAGTTTTGGCCAGTCGAATTGTTGCTAAGGACGGAAATACTATCCACAAGTGCTTATCCAATGGAAGGGCCAACGAGCCGACGACGCAACATGGGAAGATAAGTTAAACATCAGAAGTCAATTTCCTACACTACGACTTGAGGACAAGTCTCCTCTTGTAGGGGGGGATATTGTTAGGGGAGTAGTTACTGATGCAGTAACTACTACAGGGGCTGTTAGTAAGCCACATGTGTGGAAAGTGTATAAGAGAAGATTTAATGGATAGTTATTTGGCAGTTACCTAACTGCCTAGTAGGTTTGTGGATAATTATTTGGTAGTTACATTACTACCTAGTAGGGAATAATTATATAATGTAATGTGTGTGTAAAAGGAGGGGGAGGATGAATATAATTTGTATGTTGTAGGCAGAGAGCATTTGACACTCTGAAGGAGCATTGTGCTCTGTGTTAAGGGATTACTTTACCGTGTAATTCTGTTTTCTTATTCAATAAAGTCATACATTCCCTCTCTTCACTTCAACACTTCCTATTTTCAATTCTAATTATCTATTACACCTATTCACCAAAAAATGGCTTAAAGCAAATTTGCGAGGATCGTATGAAAAATATCTATGATGGTGGAGCTTGGAAGAAATTTCTAAATAATATGTTTAGGATTTCATTATTTCAGTGTTAACCGATAGCAAATAATCACATACGCTGCATGTATTTTTCTTTATTAGTTCTAGTCTTACATGAAAGAATTCACATATAATTAATAATAATATTATTAAAAATAATTACCAGAACTAAGACATTAAAATGGTCATCTATTTTTATAAGAAATTAACTCTTCAATTATTGTCTATATAAAAGTATAACAAATAGATACATGCAAGGGGGAGAGAGAGACCTGTAAGATGGTTTCTTTCAAAATATCGGCGGCTTCGCAAATCGTTCCCATTTGTATTAGAAGAGACTTATGGGATTTTTTTGTTGCTGAAATGTGCATTTGACCACAACATTCAATTAATGTAGAAGTCTTCACTGATTCTTGTGATGTAGTTGCAATTGATTCCAACTCCTTCGAATTTGTTGCACTTAAAGCATCTAAAATTGCATCTCGTGAAAGTTGAAGTTCTGAGCCGCACTCTACCAAAAGGCTTAGAACCTTTGTAAGGACATCGGAAATAGATGATAGACTGTGAGAACTACTTTTTGATGCATCTAAAGAAACAAGAGATGACATGCCAGCAGGTGTTTGAACTAAGGATGAGAGATTATTTGTTGGTGACATCCAAGACCGAATGATAGAAGGAAATACTTCACGTGAGTATCCATTATAGCCACACAGAGAAATATACGCAATGGTTTTTGACCTTACTACTGAAAAGGGCACTTTTGTTATTGCAGTGTTATCTGCGAGCAAAATGGTTAAGGATTCCATTTGTTCCAAGTCCTCTTCCAACTCGTCAATTATTAAACACCCCGAAAGAATAAGAGTTTTCAGAGACTTCAGCGTATAGATGGTTCGTGGAAGGTTACGAAGACTAATACAGTCTTTCAAATTTATCATGAGAATTTTATGGAGATGTCCAATGGTATGGGAAATCTCAGACAGCCTTGGACAATCTTTGAGTACTAGCTTTTCAAGATTGGGCAAGTTTGAAAAGTCGGGGGTCTTTGTCAGATAACGAGAATGACTAAGATTCAGAATTTTCAAATTCTCCATCATCTACAACAACCAAAATGTTACACATAACTTAGGTAAGAATCTTAAATATATAAATAGAAGCAATTACAATGTATGACAGACCTTGAGAGTGGTAAGTAAAATATTTATATGGGTGTAGTGTAATTTTTTTTCATATCGACATACAATGGTTCAGTATTTCTTTTCCTTTCAAGATTCTCCGACCAATGCTACATTTCCGAATGTAACGTTCCACATATGAGCATTCTGAGGTGATTTAAAAATTTGGGATGACAGACAGGTTTGATATTTAAATTGGAAGGTTCGTTACTCAAATAGTCAAATCTTGCAATCCTTTCCTTTGCTATGTTTTTAACATATCCAAGTTTTTGAAAAAGATTTAGGTGGTAAATAGTAATTATATGTTTTTTTGTAGTTGAACAAATATTCATGAGAGATGAATACCAAATATATATAAACACATTTTATTGGGTAATCTCCTGGAAATTTCATGTTGATTCATTCATGGTGTAAAATATAATGAATCATGGTGAGACAATGATTCATTATCATAACCATTTTTAAGAGATCTGAGTTTTTTATAAAGCACTACGACATTGGATAAGAGGTAAAAAAAAGTTTTATGCATGAAAGTGAATCAAATTTAAACCCGTCTCCCAAGTTTTTAGAAGTTTGTAAATCTTATTTTAAAATTTAGAAGAACTAATGTATTGTAATAAAAAATAATAAGCTTCACAATTTGATCTTTTGGAAATATTTTACTGACGGTACTTGCAAAATTAGAAAGGTTGACAAACAAATGAAAATTATCTACAAATACCATGTACTAAAAAGGTATTGCAAATTTAGATGCTTAACTTAAATTTCAATAATAAATATGAAAAGTAACTCATAACATGCCAAAAATTAATACCTGCATCTCTTTCCACACAAGTTTGATATTGCTATTTTCTAACTCAATGGAAACTAATTTTCCTTGATCAAAATTTGTAGGTATGCATGTTAAAGGAAATCCATTCCAACACAGCCATCTCAAATTTCTTGAAAGATATTTAAAATCTCCATCAAGTTGTACACCAGCAAGTTGAAGCAATCTGAGTTTCTTCATGTTCTCAAATGCTTTGGTACTAAAACATTTGGGATTAGGTGTCAACTTCAAAACCACTCCCTCAACAGCTTGTGTTCCCTGTGAAATACAAAATGGACCAAAAAGTAAAACAACACACAGCTAAAAGAAATAAGGCAGATAAAAAGGTTGTGATGAAACCAACCATTTTTACAAGGAGCTAGGAAGCACAAAAGGATTCACAGCCAAACTAATATTCAGAGCTTTTATGATTATCAATAGAACAGGTGAATGTTGGCATGTGGCTCATATAGGTTTGTTTGGTTGTATCTTTAGGCTTAAGATATTATAAATCCAGAATAAAAGAAAAAGTATATGAAGTTCTTACAGTTTGTTCTGACAATACATCCAAGACATCCTCATTAAACCACAACCTACAACGCTTCTCAAGTTCCTTTGGTGATTTCTCACGGATGATTTCTCTTCCCATGTCTCGTAGCAAATCATGCATTCCAAGCTTGTTCTTATCATCAACAGTTACAAGACTTCGCTCAACAAGGATACTTATTCCAATTTCTGCAAAATATCCACAGCCATTTAATATATGAATAACATCATTCCGGTCCATCCCAATAAAGAAACAAGCTATGTCAAGGAATATTTCTTTCTCCGTATCATCATTTAAACCATCGTAGCTTATTTTTAACTTCTTATGCACTTCATCATTGGGAATTTTTTTGAGTTTCTCCAATACACACTTCCACTCAAATACTTCCCTATCAAACAAATACGACCCAAGGACTTCTAGAGCTAGTGGCAATCCTCCAGAATACTTAACTACATTTCTAGAACTTTCGGCAAAATCTTTCGTAGGACTCGCTTGCTTGAATGCATGCCAACTAAAAAGCTCAATAGACTCTCTTTCATCCATTTCTTTCATATTGTAAACTTGGTTAACTCTATTCCCTCTAATTATGTGCTTATCTCTGGTTGTGATGATTATTCTACTCCCTGAACCAAACCATGTACGACTTCCACACAAAGCTTTCAGTTGGTCCAATTTATTCACGTCGTCAAGTACAAGAAGTACTCTTTTATGGCAGAGTCTTTCCTTTAATATAGATTTTCCTGATTCAATGCTTTGTATCTTGGTTGTGGTTTCTTTGAAGATATCATATATAAGATGTTCTTGTAAATACATTTGTCCAGCCTCTTGCTCCCAAACTTCCCTAATATTTGCAAGGAAGCTCCTACCTTCAAAATTTCGGCCAACTTTATTGTAAATGGCTTTTGCAATGGTTGTTTTACCCACGCCTCCCATACCCCACATCCCTAGTAGTAGAACATCATTTGATAGTGGGGTGTCTAGTAGTTGAATTATATCTAGGACTCGAGATTCAACTCCCACTGGATTATCAGCGACGAACAAGTCTGTCTTGTCAAGCAAATGTGTAACCTTTTCAACAATGTCCTTGATATCCTCACTCTCGTTCCTATACAAAAATGAACCAACAAAAAGATGCATATTTATTTGTGTATGTATGTGCCAAAAGAAGAGGGGAAATTTGAGAAGAAATAATTGGAGTATGAAAGTTGAACTGTTTAGAAAAAGCTGCAGTGAGTCTGAATGCTAACAACAGTTGAAGTGTTAAGTGGCGGGATCCTTGGCCTATACTAATTAGTAACATTTCTTGATATGAAAATAAACACTTTTGTGCATGAGCAGAATATAAACATGACAATTGAAGAATTTGAAAGCAACAAGTAATTCCTAATTACAAGCACCCTATGCAAAAAAAATAAAAACTAATTATAAACCCCTTTTAAATTACTAGATGTACTTATCATTATTTTTTTCAAACATACCCCTTATTTTCTACTAATGTGTATGAAAAGTTAAAGTTGAATACAATCATGTTCAAATTTATATTACAACTAATTTAAGTCACACCACTAATTTTACATTGCAAATACATAAGTTGGGTGATAAGGCAGAATAAAGGATTCTAATTGGATGATATTGTAAAACTAGTTTAAACAATACATTTACCTTGATAGTGAATATTCTATTTTCCCTATTAGAACATCAACCAATAAAATAAACACATAAATGTTTCAATTAGATTTTTTAGTTGGTTAGTTAGTTACACTAATTAGTTAGTTATCTAATTAACTATATAAATCTATGTAACATAATTAATTATCTCAATTATCAATATCATTCAATTTACTTTTCTCCATTTATCTTTTATCAATGCTTAGGATTGTAATAAGTGGCTTATTAGCAAGCACATAAAATTAACACATTAAATGCAGGCCGTACCTGTAATTTAAGACTACAAACCCTGAAATGCCACCAACCTCAACAAGAGCATTTTTCCATTTAATCGCCTCATACTCATTTTCATCATGATTATTCAAAAGTTTTCGAAACACATTTCCAACATCACCCGTCTGACGACGAACTTCCGACGGATCTACACCGTAGAACACAGGCAGTACCATGTGTCCCATAGTTCTACGACACTCCATTATTTTCACCAACTCTTGCATACACCACCGCGAACCCGCGTAATTTCTCGAGAAAACAATAACAGAAATTTTGGAATCTTCGATCCCTCGCAGTAGTGATTGTGAAATAGTATCTCCCCTTTGAAGTGAGTGATCGTCCTTGAAAAGATGGATTCCGTTGTTTTGAAGAGATGCGGAGAGATGTGAAGTAAATGATGCACGAGTGTCTTCTCCTCTGAAACTCAAGAACACGTCGTAGTTGGAGAATGGAGACAATGGAGACAAGGGAGGAACGGCAAAAATGGAGTTGTTGGTATCATTCCAAACTTCGTTCCATGCTAGTGGAGACAAGGGAGGAACGTCCAAATAGGGTGAACTGTCTAAATGTAAATCGTCAGGGAAGGAAATTGGAGAAGACATGGAAGATGACTTTTTGGAACGGAAGAGATCGATATTTGGATTTGGAAGTTCTAGTCAATTCGTGTTTAAGAATTTGGAAGTTCTAGTCAATTACTGTTTAAGGATTTGGAACTAATATTCATTAAATGAATCGTTTTATTTAGTGTGCACATGGGTGGTTATAATATGACTTTACCAACTTTTTTAACTTTTCATTTCAGTTATGTGAGAGATGTTTGAATTGTGTTTGCTATTTTTTAAAAATATTTTGATTTTTTACTTTTATAAATCAAATTTATACATAGTAAGATTGAATCATAAATAACTAATATGTGAGAAATAGAAGAAGATAAAGGAGATACTTTTATACAAGTTCACAACAAACTCTTATTACATCTAGTTCTCCCTTTACAAAGAGATTTTGTCGTAGTACAGTTGAGGATTTCATCCACTATTTCAAATAATAGCATACATGTATTATTTACTCTACCTCTTCAGGCTTTGAGTATTTTTCTCTAGCCTCTCCAAGATGTCGTCGTCAGAGCATTCTTTAACTTTCTGTTGTTAAGGTTCATGAGAGTCGTTATACCTTTTCAAATACCTCTTAGGTGTGAAAGTGTTGTTGCCACTATCAGTCGGATTTACATCAGTTCTAGTTTGTGTCTGAATTGACACAAAGTTTGTTTCTATTATTCTAACTCTCATTGACAGAATGTCACAGATCAAGTCCTATATTAGTACAAGTGTGTGAGAATATTTTATTCATATTTTTCTTTTGATATGTTCTTGGCTTTTTTAGAATTTCTTCTTAGCACATTGCCTTTTTCATTCTTTCTTTCACACGTATAATGGGTTGAATGAGTTCTTCTTAAATAGAGAGAACAAGTGTTCGTTGAGAATATTACTGTTGGAGATCTTCAATCACCATTTAAGACATATCATTCTTTAATATGTATCCATATATATCTTCGTGAATAATCCAACATATCGCTGTATGAGGATGGGGAAGTAGAGGATACTATGATCAAAGTTTGTCTTAAAGACTTTCAAACATGTAGCAGATTCAGGATGTTCAACAGAGGATGCGCAAATGATTTGTCTTCTTTGGAGAGTTGACTTTCATCATAGTGTTGACTTCTTTCAAAGCATACAACATAAATCAGAGTCAGACAATCAGATGCTTGATTTGATGGTGTGATTATTATAGGAAGACGAATATAGCATGGTTGTGTTCAGCATAGGCAACTGAAATAGAAAATATCATGTATTTCTAGAGTCACCAAAACTAGAACATTGCTTACATTATTGAAGTCAGCCAAGGTAGAGTGTGTGTCACTAGAGGCGCGTGTCATAGTGCTTGCATCAAAATCAGGCAAGCAGAGTGAAGCAGAGTCTTGTTGTTCCTTTGCCTTCGTCCAATCACCAAAGGATATGGCTTATATTATAACACATACTTTGTAACGCTTGTCTTTGAACTACATAATGCAATACTTTTTATTGCTATATTACGACTTGTTCCATTAGTAGACATAGTTACTTGTTTATTAGGTGATAATATTCATGGTGTTTAAGACACTCAGATTATTATCTCTAATTTACTTGTAATTTATGTTACCTTAAAATAAATAATCATTAATATAACTCTTTGTCTTCTAACTTAATCTGCACACTTAGGGGATAATTGTTCTTTATTTGTTTGTTCTTGTTATCATCAAAACATCAACCAGATGATTGTAGTTAAAACCACTCACTACACAAAAATTAGGCTTTAACAGCATTTTTAAGCGCTATAGTATGTAGTACTATTAAAAGATATGAAAACACTTTTTAAAATGTAGAAAACGCTGTCATAGGTGATATTTAATAGTGTTTTTTTTAAAAGCGTTGTCGTAGGTAGGAATCTATAGCGCTTTTTGGATAAAAGTGCTGTTATAGCTATCATTTGACAGTGCTTTTCTAAGAAAAACATTGTCGTAGGTGGTATCTTAAAGCACTTTTTTTCTTTCTAAAAAGCGTTGTCATAGGTATTTAATAGCGCTTTTTCTAAAAAGCGATGTCGTAGGACTTGATGTAAAACTAAATTCCATATTTTCAATTTACCTTCTTCAAACATTCAATTCCACCACTTTTCAAACCTTGAATTATCATTTCATATCTTTTCCTAAGTCTTTCTCGATTATTTATTTTAATATAATTATCAGTGAATTTTTCATCTGATAACATTGATGCTAAAAGTTTTTGTGTTTGTGATGAAATTAATGTGAAACTTGACATTCTTCTAGCTGTTGTAACAACATTGTCATTGTATGAATAAATTATTCCAACTCGAAAACCAGGTATGCCAATATCTTTTGAAAGACTATAAACAATGTGAACTCGTTCCACATCTTTGTAACACCGAGATTCGAGTATAGATGCTATGCTTGTGAATTCATCACAGGAGAAAACTGATCCTGAGTAGATTTCATCTGAGATTAGGTGTATGTTATTGCGTGTCGTGAAGTCGAGTATCGATTCAAGGACTGAAATTGTTTGAGCTGTCACAATGGATTGGAACTATGTTTACTCCTGTTCTCCCCCTTAAATCTCTATCAAATCTGCAACATTCAAAAAAATAAAAATATATTAGTTTAGTTTATCAATTATATTATCGTGCAAATTTGGTGCTTACATAATTAGTCGTCTGCTCAATTTGTGTTAGTCAAATTTAATGACTAACTTTATTGTTTCTGCCACTAATTTATATCGTTATGTATGAAATATAATTCTATCTCTAATTCTAAATATAAAAAACTGTTGGATCAATAAAAATTAATATATTTAATCTAAATATATGAACTTTTGTTGAGCCCTGTTTCTTATATTTAGACTAGCTAGTTAAGTGCTTAATTCCAAGTTCCAAAGAAAAAAAGTTTGACATTTTGAAACTATCTTATAAAAAGATTTGGTATAGGAAGGTTCCATTATTAATGATGCTAAGAGAAAGATATAAAAATGTGAATAGGGTAAAAAAGAGATCAATTCTTACCCTAGATATTATGGAGTTGGAACAAGTAAAACATCTCCTGGATTTGCAAGGATGAATGTTAAGAGTTCATTAGCAGTAGTAGCACCAGCAGTAAGTACTATTCTATCATGATCAAATTTTGCTCTCTCTCCTCTTATTTTTTCCATGAAACTTGCCATTGCTTTTCTAAATGATTTTAGTCCATGATAGTCTTGAAATAAAGCATTTTCTCTAAAACTACTATCTCCACTTGAGTTTTCTTCCAAGTACTTTTCAAGCAAATCAAATGACAACTAAACAATCAAATCAAATAATAAAAATTAGTTAACAACTTACTACATTCTTCCGAATTAAAATAATTAAGTGTAACATACTTACACATTTTTATTTCCAATTATATCTAAATAATTTACATGAACTAAATTCACGTGACCCTAAGTGAACATAGTCAAAAACATATTACATGAATTTAATTTATGTATCAAAAGTTTTTTTTTTGTTGTTGGTGTAATTAAAAATAAAAAGAGTGTATATCTGTGTAATGCGCATAAACGATATTTGTCAAAAAAATCTATATTAATTACAAATTATATATAGTTTGTTGTGTTATGTTATTGAACAACAACAATGTTTAATGGTAAATTGAACTTACTGAAGTAGCTAAAATATCACTAGAAGGGGGATTGAATAGAGATATTGTAGTTTTAAAAATTTCTTTATAAGCTATTTTTTTAAAACTATATCCTCTACGAGAGATGAAATACAAAATTTATGAGGATGAACGTTAGTAACAGAAATGATAAATCAGGTAAAAGGACACACAAAATTATATTGGTTCACCCAAAATGGATTACGTCCAGTTCTTCACAAACTTGTGAGTTTCACTAATGTTCAAAATGACTTGTCTTTGTGTTTGTTCTTTAGCCTCACCAGACTTACACTATCTTTCTTCTTGAGTTACACCTATTACCAAGTTTATATGAACTTGGAATATACAGTATGAGTGGATTGTGATAAGAGTATGATTTTCTCTTTACAGAACTTTCTAATAGGATAATATCAAAGATATAGTTTATGACTATAGAAAATGCAAAGAGATGATGAGATTGCTCTTCTTAGTTTTTGAGTGTTTCTCCTTTTTATTAGTAGTTGTTGTGTAGAATGATGAAGAGTTATCTTCCTTTTATAGAGGTGATAAAGCTTCGTTCATGAAGAAAAGTACCAAGTAAATGTTGGAAACTTGCTTAATTGTCCATGGTCCTTAATTTGATTTACATCAGTGCCATTCAACTGCCCTTGTACTATATAAGCTTAGGAGGATGAGTTTACAGTCTGTCCTCGGATAGGAGGATGAGCTTTCCATTAATTGGGATATGATTTGTACTTTTGACTTTTTCCTTTTCCAAGAACTATAGAGTCTTGCTTTTCATGTCAAGGACAACACTTTTTCGTAATATGATACTTTTGGCCATTTCCTATGTGTAACATCCTCTAAATTTAATTATTTAAAATAATTAAGACTTATAAGTATATATATTTCATTATTAATTTAGGTGTGATAATTATTTGCCTTGTTCGACTTATTGTAGTTGATAAAATTATTAGTAAGAATTATTTAATCAATGGAGAAGTTTTATATAATTATATATATATATATATGTGTGTGTGTGTATGTTTATTTTTGTTGTTGTTTTGTACAAGAAGAATTTGAGCTAAGGGTTTGTGGCTAGGTGTGACCTAACCCGTAATAGAAATTTGGGCTTGGAGTTGGTGGCTTAGTTTTTGTATGATCAAGGTTAAGAAAAAATAATAATAAATAAATAAAATAATATTTTCTCCCTTATATTCTTTATTTGGGCCCAACACTATCTACCCAATAATCTCCACTTTAAATTTTCCCTAAGTCCACAATATTTCCATACTAAGTAAAAGTAAGCAGAAAAGAATACTGAAACCCTAGCCGTCATCTCCTTCACACCTCCTCTCCTTCGTGCATCAAATTCTTCGTGTGAACAACTTCGTGGGGGCTTAGAGCTTCGTACTAGGTTATTTATCAAACAAAAATTCATCGGCCCATACCAGATCCTCCGACGTGTGGGTCTAGTAGCTTATCAAATTGCCTTGCCTCCGAGTTTGGCCAAGCTGCATGATGTGTTCCACGTGACACAGTTGAGGAAGTTCATGGCTGATCCTTCCCATATTATCGTGCCAGATGATATCCAGTTGAAGGAGAACCTTTCTTTTGCAGTTCCACCATTGAGCATTGGAGACAGGACTATTAAGCACCTACGAGGTAAGGAGATCACATTGGTCAAGGTAATTTAGGACCAAACACCTGGAGATGCAACTTGGGAATTAGAGGAAAAAATGAGAGAGCTCTACCCTAACCTTTTCATGTTAGACTAGTTTCGAGGACGAAACTGTTTTTAAGGGGGTGAGTATTGTAACATCCTCTAAATTTATTATTTAAAATAATTAAGACTTATAAATATATATATATTTCATTATTAATTTAGGTGTGATAATTATTTTCCTTGTTCGACTTATTGTAGTTGATAAAATTATTAGTAAGAATTATTTAATCAATGGAGAAGTTTTATATAATTATATATATATATATATGTTTCTTTTGTTGTTGTTTTGTACAAGAAGAATTTGAGCTAAGGGTTTGTGGCTAGGTGTGACCTAACCCGTAATAGAAATTTGGGCTTGGAGTTGGTGGCTTAGTTTTTGTATGATCAAGGTTAAGAAAAAAAAAATAAATAAAATGATATTTTCTCCCTTCTATTCTTTATTTGGGCCCAACACTATCTACCCAATAATCTCCACTTTAAATTTTCCCTAAGTCCACAATATTTCCATACTAAGTAAAAGTAAGCAGAAAAGAATACCGAAACCCTAGCCGTCATCTCCTTCACACCTCCTCTCCTTCGTGCATCAAATTCTTCGTGTGAACAACTTCGTGGGGGCTTAGAGCTTCGTACTAGGAAGAAAAGCGGCCAAGGTAAGGGCTTTTCCCCACACAAATTTGAGTTAGACCGTTAGTTGGATGACATGAAACTAATAATTGTAATTGCTTGCTTTTGAAAGAAATAAATGTAGACTAATAAAATAAAATAATGGAATGTGAAATCCTTTACTTTGAGTTCGATATGTAATGTATGTATTTTTAAGAAGTAAAATATGAATTTTTATATTATACATGATAGAGTTTTAATTTTTATGATGGATATGAAGCGAAATATGATTTTTCCTATGTTATATATATAATAAAGTTTTGATTTTGATGAAGTATTATGAGTTGGAGTTTAATGTTTCTTGTTATATACAAAGTTTTAATCTTTATGGTGTGAATGAAGTCAAGTCCCGATTTTTATGCGTACGCGGTGAAAATTATTATTTATTGATTATTTGTCTATGAATATATGATTCTCATGATAAAGATGTGTGATATGTGATCTTTGTGATGTGAATAAGATGATGGTTTTGAAAAAGGTGATTTTTTTTGAATGCATATGACATGATTCTTAGTGGGCTGTGTGCGAGTATAATTGTGATAATATATGGTCATGTCATGGCATATGCATCTTCGTGGGAGTTGCCTTAGTGGCAGGTTTATTTTCCCCATTGGTATGGGTGATCTTTCTGTGTGGAAGTTGCCTTAGTGGCAGGTTTATATCTGGATCATATAGTTTTAGGAGCATGCATTATACATATATTATTTATATACGATTTACTGTTTGTGCATTTTTTCTTTTAAATTAGAAGTTTTTACCTTTATATGTTTTGTGTTATTCTTCTATATGTTTAGCTTTGGTTTGATGTGGATGATGGAAAAAACTGACCCTTACAACAACATTTTAGGTACTAATGAGTTCGAGGAGATTCAAGAGTAGTTGATGAGTATTAATGTGCGGCGAACGTGGGGTAAAAATGGAGTTTTCAAGACAATTTTTGTAATAATAAATATTGCCGCAACATTTCTATGTCTATTTTTTATTTTTAAATCTTTGTCACTAATCTTTACGAATAAACATTTTTTAATAATATTAAATAAACGTGATTGTTACTAATTATTTAAATGGATAAATGTTAGATGTTCTTATTCTTAAAAAAAAAAACTATCGAAAATTTTTTTAAAAGTATTTTTCTTAGTAACGTTTTGGACCAAAAATCCGGGGCGTTACACTATGTAAGAGGATGAATGGAACCCGAAGTTTATCCTTTCATTGTTTATCCTCTGGCATTGATCATCTTCTCATGATTTTTTCGTCTTTTTGCTTTAGTAACAATATAATTTAATGAAAAATAATAGACAGTGCAGTAATCCTAAAATAAACCTTAAGGTCTTGATGAAATTCTAAAACAGTGCAGTAATCCTAGAAATTAGTCTTCCACCCAAGAATCCGAAAATAGAAGGTTATTTATCAAACAAAACTCTCTGAGTATCTTTGTATCTCCGTCCAATAAAAAAAAACTGCCTTACTCGTGTTGGGCTTTAAAAGCTTCAGGGACAAAAAGAGTGGCCCAATACTAAATATTATTACAAAAGCTCAGGTCACATAATCAACAATTTTGACCAAGTAAAGTTCTAAATTGGGTTTTTGCGCCACAACATAAAAGTTGTAACTCTAGCTCTTAGTTTTCCAATGCTTGCTCACACGCGTCAATCTAATATCCAGAGCTCAAGTTATGGCCTGTAGAGCGAGCAATGATCAACATGCAAATAATTACATTAAAACTCAAGTAAAGTTCTGAATTGGGTTTTTGCGGCACAACATAAAAGTTGTAACTCTGACTTTTAGCTTTCCAACGCTTGCTCACACGCGTTAATCCAATATCCAGAGCTCAAGTTATGGCCTGTAGAGCGAGCAAGGATCAATATGGAAGTAATTACATTAAAACTCAATTATGACCTAAACTTTAGAAGCGCGCTAAAAAACTAATCTTAGGTTGAAAAGAGCTTTCAAAATGTCACAATACAAAGCCAGAAACATGTGCTCATATGCATTGATCAAATTCCTCCACACTAAAGCTTTGGCACTCCGAGAAAAACAGGACATGCGATTCCAAAGATTCTTAGGAATGCAAAGTGGTAAGCAAAATTTTAATCCCATGTTTCAAGGGAATGTGGTAATCATGAATAGATTTTTATCACAGCCAAGGAAAACAAGAGGACAAATTAACTAAAGAATGCATCATAAGTGATAGAATCCTCACAGGATATGAAGTTCTCTTAACCACTCAAGTGTTTAGTCTACTGTTTACACTCAAAGCACATCATGAAAGCTAGCTCTACCATAGGCTTGACAAGCCTCTAACATCTATACTTGAAACACATGCACATAATGATCAAAAGGTCTTTATTAAGGTTATAACGGGGCCAAGGTAAGGGTGAGATAATCCTAAGGGGACTAGGGATAAAAATAAAAGAGGATAAAGGAGTAATGATTAGGAGAGAAAAGTAACATTGAGAGGTAACAACAAAATATCATTGACTTTTATTCCCACACTCTCTTTGTTCACAACACAACCATTTTTTTTTATATATGTATACTTTTTTATTTCTGTTTCTATTATTATTATTTTTATTTTTTCGAAATACTACTCAGATCTTTCCAAATAAGTTGAGCAGCCCCACACACTTATTTAATGAAAGACCCCTTTAAAGACTCTTTTATCCCCCAATATTGGGTCAATTCATAGTTTTTCACTTTTACATTTGTAATGAGCTATATAACAAAGAATGGGATAAACAGACTCAATGGGGCTTAACATAAGGATAATTGCAGGGTAGGTTTATATGGTCAATAGTTTAACAAGAAATAGATGCATAGATCATTTCACTATATGCATGTGGACAAGATTCAAGTCAAGTTCTAATGTAACTAGCCATCATGAGTGAGATCACACACAAGAAAAAAAAATGAAAATATGTGTTCCATCCATAATAAGGCTCAAGATCTCTCCAATGTTAGTGATCTATCACAAATGATACACAATTTAGCGTTCAAATCTAACTTATTGTACCAAGAATGCATACTATCAAAATCATGCCACAAACCTCTAGTGAAATAACTCACAACATTTGCAACCCCAAAATCTGATGAAAAAGCATGCAATGCAACATTTTTTTGTTTTGATGAAAATGAAATCCTAAATGATACCCTACACTTAAATTACACAAGGAAGGAAAGGGAACTCCCTGTTCAAACTACAGTGTAAGTGGGCTTTTCCATGGAGAGTTCTTCTGTGGTGGTATTTTCAAGTACAGAGTTCTCATGTAATCTCTTGAAGTATTATCCATTCACTTTGAACACTTTATTGGTGTGTTCACTTTTTATTTCCACTACACCATGAGGAAAAGTGTAAGTAACAACAAAAGGGCCAATCCACTTGAATCGAAATTTCCCAGCCATAATTTTCAGGCGGGAGTTGAACAATAAAACTTTTTGGTCAATGGAATTCCTTCCTAAAAATCATCTTATCATGAAAGTGCTTAGTTTTCTCCTTATAGATATGAGAGTTCTTATAGGCTTCTAGCCTAAGTTCTTCAACTTGCTGCAATTGAAGCTTTCTCTCAAACCTGTTTTCTCCATTTCAAGGTTACAACTCTTTACCGCCCAAAAACACAGTGCTATAAGGGGACATTCCCTATTGGTGTTTTGTAGGATGTTTTATGAGCCCAAAGAGCTTCTTCTATACGGCGGCTCCAATCCTTCTAATTTGGCTGCACCATCTTTTCTAAATATGTTTAATTTCCCTATTTGAGATTTCAACTTGGCCATTAGTTTGGGGATGATAAGGTGTAGAAACTATATGCACAATCATATACTTCTGAAGTAAAGCTTCCATGCTGCAGTTGAAAAAATGAGTGCTTGGTCAGTTATGAAGGCTTGGGGTATTCCAAACTTGTAGAAAACATTTGACCTGAAAAAATATGCAACAATTTTAGAATCACTAGTCTTAGTGGGTATTGTCTCCATCCAGTTCAAAACATAATCAAGTAAGTAAAATGTAGACAAAACAAGAAGATATAGGGAAAGAGCCCATAAAGTCAATGTCTCATACATCAAATACTTCACATAAAAACAAAGGTTGTTGAGGCATCTCATTCCTACAAGTGATTGGTTTTCCTGCTATTTGGCACTGTTCACAGGTTAGGCAAGTCTCAAAAGCATCCTTGAACAAAGTGGGCCAAAAAAACCCGAGTCTAAGACTTTACTTTATTTGCCTACTAACACCCATATAGCCAGCCAGGGTAATAGTTGCATCAGCAATCACTCTTGCAATTGTCCCAGCCTCTGTAGATAGAAGCCCCCCATTATAGGTTCCTCTAGAAAGCCTTGATGACATAACTCGTGAAAGCAATGACAAGTTGATGCCTGTATAATATAATGCATGAATCATTGTCAAACATCATAAAAACGAGGTTTGCCACGTTCAATTTGTTTTCACGTTCCTTACTCAAATGCTTCTTGTTATTTAGTTCTTAAATCAATAGATGTGTGTGGGAGGATTAGTACAAAGGAAAAAATCAACATACAGAACAATGTCTTTCTACAAAACATTGAATTAGAAGAACATAACATACTAAGATTATTACTAACAAAGTTAACCTCACAATCATCTTTAGAGTCATATGTTTCTCAAAGTTGTTCTGAACTAAGTATGCAACTGTTCCTAGAAAAGCAACTAAATTGAGGGTTTATTCAATTTTGTCCACTACCAAAAATAGAAAAACAAATCACGAGTAAAATATTACCTTCGAGTACTTCACAAGAAACAAACATAAGAAGACCTGAACAGATGTACTGTGGCTCGGAGTATGGAAAGATTACATTGAAATTTAAGAGTATGCCAACTAAAACCATAATTTCTGATGTCAACAGAATTTGCCTGCAAATAGATCAACATAAAGATGTGATATCTTAGTTGCTTAAGGATAATACTTCAACTTTCAACAATTTTAAAGTTCTGAAGGATCTTTCTATTGCTTTATCTTTTTATCTTGTATTATAGTTCAATTTTTTTTTTGAAGGATATAGTTCAAAACTTACTATCATGCATCTTTTACAAAATACAAGGCCAGCAAGAAAAATGGCTACCGTGTTTGTTGACCAGTTAAAGTAGTATGTGGTGATGACACTAGATTCTGATAGTAAAATCTCCATTACATATTTGAGCATGAAATATATCAATAATTGAACCTGAAGATGTTAAAAAAATTTGTCAGAACCATTTATCTGGCCTTCAATTCGAACTCTGAATTTCAACATCAAACATACAGCACATCAAGAATAAACAAAACAACTTCAAAAGGAAAACAAGGAACCTCTCTAAGTTACAATAAATGAATAAGAATGTATAAAAGTGCCTACTTCACAAGTTTTTCTGCAGAGAAAAACTACCTAATACAGGGTAAAAACCAAAGAGCAGTTCTATAACTTTCTACAATAAACTTTTCTGTAACTCAGGAGCATACTATGTCTGACTTTGACAGACATAAAAAAAATAGTTTTCCTTCTCACCAATGACTTGAAACACATACATCTAAAGAAGGAGCCAAATGGATTGATGGTGTGACATTTAGAGTTGCTCACAAACCTTTACAGAAGGTGTAAGGAGTCTATATGCCGATCCAATTGAATTGGCTGGCAGACGAGATTCCTCTGGAGCTTCTTCACTATCATCATAATCCTGATCACCATATTCATCTCCCTTATCTTCTGAACTAATCATCAATGGTTGTTTGAGGCCTTTTTCAAGTGCATTGTTGTCTACTAGTAGTAAAAGAAAAAGTGTCATTTTCTATTACTTGTATTGAGTCCTATGAAGAAATATTTGGACTCAACGGTGAAATTAGAGGACTGATACAGATTAACAATCTTGCAAGATCACAATAGAAAAAGTAGAATTCATAAGTAGAGAGGTACCAGCAATAGCATTAGATTGAGGTGTTGTATGGTTCTCTTCAAAATCACGATAAGGTTCCTCAAAAGCAATCCACAACCATATTGAATATATCAGCCAAGCAACCATCATAACCCATCATGTCAAAGTATCTTGATTAAATGTAATATTGTAAATCTTAAACTTTATCTGCAGTAAGCCAGCTAATGCAGGACCACAAGCCATTCCGAGAGCACTGGCACTAACAAAACCTGCTGATGCTTGCATGCATATTTTTAAGGGAACACAATCACTGATGTAGTGTCGGTTGACAACTCTAGCTGAACTAAATATGCAATCATAATAGAAATATGTAAACAAAAGGAACTCTCAATGTGATTAGACCTTATATTTAAGAAAATATTAAATGGACCAAGACTAAGGCATACAAGGTATTGCCAATAAAAAGAATTATGCTGCTAAATACAAGAGGTCTGAAGTATGATTTATTTGACCAGGCACTGAAATATACCGAGGAAAACACCTGAGCAACTGCCATTGCCCCGATAACAATACCGCAAACCGTTGGTGCAGCCCCAAGGTTCATAGAGTAATCATCTGTTGTAGGGACAATAATATATGTATTGACCATATACAAAAACGTGTTAGCCAAGTTTAGTAGAAGTGATATGAAATGGTATCTCTGATCATCAACATGCTCATCAGATGGTGCAGGCAGCTCTTCTTGCATAATGAGTGCATGTTGCCCCAAAAAGTTTAGGAAATTGGTTGAGTGAGTTAACCTATCAACGGCTTCTCTTATCGAATCGATGACAGGATCCTACATATAAGACCAAGTAATTCTGATGGAATATCACCAAACTTTAAACTTCAATTAAGGCTTGCTTGAAAATATTAAGAGAAAACATGACAAATAGAAATCAGTGTAACAAAGTGAATGTAAAATAAACCTGAAGGGGAAGAGTAGGCTGATCATAAATTGATAAGTAGCTTCCTTGACGGTCCTGAAGTTCGTGAAGGTTGCGAGATAAGGCTCCTACAACAGCTCCTAACTCCTGCAAATTCAACACATGTTAGTCAATACTCATTCACAAGAGAAAAATGGAAGAAATCAAAATAAAGCAATTTGTTTATGATCTCTATTATGACATACAACTACAGAATGACATTCATTATACTAAATTTTTAGACAAACAGCATATAGAAATTTTCAAACAAACAGCATATATACATCAACATTTTTGGACTAACATGTCTGTTTTGGACTAACTATGCATATAGAAATTTTGAATTTACAAATAGTGGGAAAAAGTAAAGCCCATGCTTTGTTAACAGCCCTACCACAACAATGAATGCATATGAAATCAAAGCAATAGGGTTCGAACTCAAGTGAAGGGACAAATAGTTAAAGGAAGCACAGCAAGATAAGAGACGAAGGGAGGCCGCAAAGCACTTACCTTATATAGCACAACAAGATAAGAGACGAAGGGAGGCCGCAAACAGAGACGAAGGGAGGATGGAGCAAACAGAGATCGGAGCAAACAGAGATGGAAGTTAGTGTCGCGTCTTTGGGGAAAACGAAATGGAGGAGGGAAGGTTTACTCGCGTCTCTGGGGAAAACGAAATGGAGGAGGGAAAACGAAATAGCTGAAACACGATTTGGAGGGATAAGGTGTTTTGGGGCGGCGGTGGTTGACAAAAACTGCCGCAAGAACCGTCGCAATCTCTTGATTAAGGCGGTTGTCTAGGAACTGTCACAAGCCAAGTGTCGCAAATCTGTAATTTTCTTGTAGTGAATTATCACATGAAACTCTCCACTCCCCTCTAAATATGCATATTTCAAATTTTCAAAAAGTGGTTTAAGCTCTAAAAGCCGGTGGTTGCTCAATGGAGGGTAGAATACTGGTGGCCAAAGCTCCGCCTGCAAAATCAATTATGTCAGTAGAAATATCGTAAAAATGACCAACCTTTAAAGCAACTTCGACTTCGGCACACACAAAGTACAATTGAGTATCTGTGCAAAAATCACAAATATAAGTGTCATCAAAATCAGACAATGAAGGAAAATCAGCAGAAAACATATCAAGGTATATGTCATCAGCCAAATCATCAAGCAATTTAATTTGAAAAATAGAATTATCTTTCATGGGGTGTTTCATAGAATCGAAGGTGTTAAATTTTACAATGCCATCACCAAATTTCATGGATAGAGTTCCAGCATGAACATCAATTTTTGTTTTAGTAGTTTTCAATAACGGTTTGCCTAAGATGATAGGCGCTCTGTTGGAATTAATCTCCCCCTCCATGTCTAGATTGGATAGCCATTTGTTTGACAAGGTCCTCAAATGAAGGTGTGTTGTTCTGTTGTTACTGATGTTATTGATGTTGTTGTTGCTTAGATTGTTGTTGTTGATGTTATTGATGTTGTTGTTGCTTAGATTGTTGTTGTTGTTGTTGCCTTGGTTGTTGATGTGCAAATAAATTCTCCTATCTCAGGTTGGGATGGTTTCTCCAACTAGGGTTGTACCTATTGTTGGAACCTAGTTGGTTCTATACTTAGTTTTGATGATTAACAAAAGTATTTTATGTAAATATTATTTTGACTTAGAAGAACAAATCAGAAGCTGGGCAAAATCAGAGGATGGCACCACTAGAAGATACATCCAGAGGAAGCAACAAGAAGATAGAATGGTCACCAGAAGGTTCAGCTAGAGAATGCATCCAAAGAACACCAGAGGTTATCAGAGGATGTCATCAAAGGTAAAATAACATCATTAGAGGATATCTTTCTTGGCCCAGAGCAGAAGGAAATAGTGTCCAGAAGGAGACCTGGTCCAGACCAGAAGGAAGCTTGTTAGAAGAAGACTTGGTCCACACCAGAAGGAATCATAAGTCAGACTTGGTCCAGAATTAATCCTAACCAGAAGATAACCTGGTCGTGAAATAAGAATCAAACCAGACTTAATCCAGACATGGTCCTGAGCAGAAGATAACTGGTCCAGAACAAGGGACTTGGTCCAGACTTGGTCCAAATCAGAAGATGGCATGGTCCATAGCATAAAACTCAGTTCAGATCAAAAGAAATGTTGTCCAGACTTGATCCAGATCAGAGGATAAATGTCCAAATTAAAATAGCATAAGTCCATATATAATTCGGATTCAATCCAGACCCAGTCCAGACTTGGTCCAGATCAGAGAGAAAATGTTCAGATCAATGGTGCAGATTTAAGCATCATGGCCCAGTGTTGGCCAAGATCAGAAGATCAGACCATATGGCCCAGTGTTGGCCGAGATCAGAAGATCAGACCATATGGCCCAGTGTTGGCCGAGATCAGAAGATCATATCATGTGGTCCAGTGTTGGCCGAGATTAGAGAATCACAGAATTAGGGGCATATCAGATTATATGGTCCAGATGTGGTCGAGATCAGAAGATCATATGGTCCAGATTTTAATCATGACGAAAATCAGTGATAACTTGATTAAAAATTCAAAGAAGACTTGATTAAATTTTGATAGAAGTTTGATCAAAGTATTAAGAGGATTTGATACAAATAAAATGAAGTCTTGGAGGGAATTCAGAAGCTATTGGCGGGAAGAAAGATTTGGTCCAGAATTAAACAAGAACAGGATTAGCCAATGTTATTTTCAAGTGCAATCTAGAGCTAAAAAAGATACATTTTTTATTTAAGTGAAACCCGATTGGCCAAGTTATTTTTGCAAGAGAATCTGGGCAGATTCAGCTCGAATTTAAGCGTGGAAGAAGCCCTAATTATTCATCTATAAAAGCAGGCTCAAGGCAGAAGACTTAGCATCGAAAATACTTGAGAGTCATACACTTCCAAAAGCAAAATACTTGAGTTTTCAGTGAGGTCAATTGTGAGTATCCACTTTCCAGAAGCAAGTACTCTAAGTTTTTCTTTCCCTTGTGTTAGGTCTAAGTTGTTGAAGTAGAGTCTACAATCTGAGGGAGTCAGAAGGAGTAGAAGATTACTTAGCAATTAGATTCAAGGTTCTTTTCCTCAAAAGTCTAGAATTGTTAGACTTTTTGAGAAGATTGACTTGGAGGGTCAGTGGTACTTTGTAATTCAAGGTTTTTGAATTAGTGAAATCCTTCAAAGTGAAGGGACTGGACGTAGCCTAGTTAACGGTGAACCAGTATAAAATTCTGAGTTTTTATTTACTTTATATCCGCTGCTAACTCTGTTTTAATTCATACATAACAGGTTTTGTTTTAAAACTAAAAAGTATTCAAGTTAGTCAAACACAATTCAACCCTCCTTCTCGTGTTTGCACCTTCACCTATTAGATGAAAAATCATAGTTGGCTTGAAGATTGTATATGTTTTTGCATATGCTTGAGGAGCATCAACAATGGGATCTTTCTGCAATGTAGGACATGAATTTTTAGGATGCTCTGAAGAAGTGCAAATACCACAAACCTTTGATGCATGAGCTTTACCTACTACCAATTTTTTAACCAATTAAGTAAGCTCATTAAGTCTACTCTCTAGATTCTTTTGGGTAGAAGCTTGAATCTCGTTCAATCCCTTTGTCAACACCACTTAATTGTTTCTGGTTGTAAAGTACTGAGAATTAATGGACATGTTCTCAATCAAGGCTTTTGCTACTTCTGGAGTATTATAGACAAGTGTTCCCCCACTAGTAGCATCCAAGATGCTTTTATCCATAAGTAGTAAGCCTTCACAAAAATACTAGAACAATTGTTCAGAAATATGGTGATGAGGACAACTAGCCACTAATTTCTTGAATCTCTCCCAGTACTCATTCAAGGATTCTCTGCCAATCTTCCTAATGCCATATATTTCTTTTCTGATTGAAGCAGCTCTAGAGGTATGAAAGAATTTTTCTAGGAACAACTTCAGATCATTCCAACTTGTAACAGAACATGGTTGAAGGTAGTACAACCAATCTTTGGCAACATCTTGAAGTGACAATGGGAAGGCTCTCAGCTTGATATGGTTATTTGTGCAACCCTTAGGCTTCATGGTAGAACACACGACATGGAACTCCTTTAGGTATTTATGAGGATCCTCACCTGCAAGACCATTAAACTTTGGAAGCAAGTCTATAAAACCATATTTAAGTTCAAATGGTACAGTAACTTCAAGATATTCGATACACAATGCATTATAAATGTCATTAGGTGCAACAAGTTGTCTTAAGGTTCTATTGTCCATATTGTGATTAGTGAACTAACAGAGTCGAACAAAGTATGATTGAACACATAATCACTTTCACTATCACTACCTAATTCGTTAGCACTGGCAACTATGTTAAGCCTACGAAGTAAATGAAAAGTCCTATATATTTCAAGATGAAGAGAATGCAGATTCACATAACTGACCATAGTCGTGCATCATGAGAACATAACAATGCAACAATGAAAAACAATTCTAAAAATTCCAACAATGTCCCTATCACTAAATTGAAGTGGAAAATGAAAAACCGTATCAAATAAAGTCTAAAAAATATAATACCACCAAAAAATTTTAAAATCAAATATAAGATAACACAACGTTTTTTGGATTTTTTTGAGAATATGAAAAATTCAAAAAATGGTTTAAACGAAGGAATTTGGGATTTTGAGGGCCAAAGTCCCCTAAAAGTTCCTTGATTTTTTGGCAAAAATTCATAGCAAGTCGAGACAGTCGCCTGAAAACCGAATTTTTAACTAGCAAACGTGTGGAATCGAGTCTACACCAATTGTTGAGAAACAAAATGCAAAAACAATTGTTACGATTGTTAGTATGACTCTAAATTTGGCTAATGTTATTATCAGAGAGTCCCCGACAACGACGCCAATCTGATATGTTGTCACTCATGGGTCAAATACGAGTAATAAAAACATAGCTTAGGGCAACAACTCGAGTCGTCTCACAAGGAATTTTGACAATATTAACCAAATTTACAATCAATAAAAAACAAAGAGGGGTTTTGAGTTTAGGTTCGGACATATTGAGAAAACGAATTACAATCACGTATGTTGGAACGACTAATCTACTAGTTCGAGAATTTCACATCTATCACAGATTCTATCAATGGGTTCAATTTCGAAATTGCGATTCTATTTCTGTTTGACTATAGAATTTATCATACAAGCATAAATCAACCCTATGCGAATTATGTTTCTTTGACTGAATTAAGAATCACAATAATTTTTACGGATTATAGTTAACAATCAAACATCGAAAAACTACAATTAATTAATTTAGAAACCGAATTATGTCAAACTAAATTTACCAATCCCATTAAGATTTGAATTAAGCAATCAGAATAACAATATAATTGAATGAAAAGCAATAGAATCGTCAACGCGAAATTAACATTATAAAATAAACCTGAAGTTCTTGATGAAATTCTTGAAATAGTGGATTAACCCTAGAAATTTGCCTTCCATCTAATAATCAGAAAATAGAAGGTTATTTATCAAACAAAACTCTCTAAGTATCTCAATATCATTGTCTAATAATAAATAAAAAACAGCGTTGCTCTAAAAACAGCCTTACTCGTTTTGGGCTCTAAAAGCTCCATGGTCAAAAACAAGTGATCTGATACTAAATATTATTACAAAAGCTCAAATCACGTAATCAAAAGTTTTGACCAAGTAAAGTTTCGAATTGGGCTTTTGCGCTTACATAAAAGTTGTAACTCTGACTCTTAGGTTTCCAACATCTATTTGCCTGTGTCAATCTGATATCTAGAGCTGAAGTTATGGTTTGCATGGTGACCAAGGATCAATATACAAATAATTACACTAAAACTCAATTATGACCCAAAATTTAGAAACACACTAAAATAACTAATCTTAGGCTGAAAAAAATCTTTCTAAATGTCACAGTACAAAGCCTGAAACATGTGCCTACATGCATTGATCACTCACTCTCATCCATTTTGATCGTTCAAGATTTGATATGGATGATGATAGGGGGTCGACTTCGAACGTACAAGTATTCCCCTCAGACATCCAAGATATGAATTGAGTGAGTAATGAACTTCTCGGGGTTGTTTCCCTTTTCTCGACATATGGGAATAATTTCTCGAAAGATGGATTACTCAAAGACTTGAGTGGACGAAAAAGATATGTAGTGACCTTGAAAATTTCACCCTTAATATGTACAAAACAGTTTTTAGACATATGGGTTTTCGTTTTCCCTTTAGATTGTTTGTGTAACGCCCCGGATTTTTGGTCCAAAACGTTACTAAAAAAAATACTTTTAGAAAAATTTACGATAATTTTTTTTTGTAAGAATATCTACATTTATACTTTTGAATAATTAGTAACAATCACATTTATGCTTTTAAATAATTAGTAACAATCACATTTCTTTAATATTATAAAAAAAAGTTTATTCAAGCTAAAATAAAGGAAAAATCAATTATTCCTAAACGGAAGCAAAAATCCACTTCCGTATTTATAGAATTCGAATGCATTTAAAAATTTAGTGACAAAAATTAAAAAATAAATAAACATAGAAATTTTGCGGCAATACTTATTATTACAAAATTGTCTTGAAAACCCCATTTTTACCCCACATTCGCCGCACGTTAATACTCATCAATTACTCTTGAATCTCCTCGAACTCATTAGTACCTAAAATGTTGTTGTAAGGGTCAATTTTTTTCCATCATCCACATCAAACCAAAGCTAAACATATAGAAGAATAACACAAAACATATAAAGGTAAAAACTTGTAATTTAACAGAAAAAAATGCGCAAACAGTAAATCGTATGTAAAAAATATGCATAATGCATGCTCCTAAAACTATATGATCCGGATATAAACCTGCCACTAAGGCAACTTCCACACAGAAAGATCACCCATACCAATGGGGAAAATAAACCTGCCACTAAGGCAACTCCCACGAAGATGCATATGCCATGACATGACCATATATTATCACAATTGTACTCGCACACAGCCCACTAAGAATCATGTCATATACATTCAAAAAATCACCCTTTTTAAAACCATCATCTTATTCACATCACAAAGATCACATATCACACATCCTTATCATGAGAATCATATATTCATAGACAAATAATCATTCAATAATAATTTTCACCACGTACGCATAAAAATCGGGACTTGACTTCATTTACACCATAAAGATTAAAACTTTATATATAACAAGAAACTTCAAACTCCAACTCATAATACATCATCAAAATCAAAACTTTATCATATATATAACATAAGAAAAATCATATTTTGCTTCATATCCATCATAAAAAATAAAACTCTATCATGTATAATATAAAAATTCATATTTTACTTCTTAAAAAGACATACATTACATATCGAACTCAACGTAAAGGATTTCATATTCCATTATTTTATTTTATTAGTCTACGTTTATTTCTTTCAAAAGCAAGCAATTACAATTATTAGTTCTATGTCATCCAACTAACGGTCTAACTCAAATTTGTGTGGGGAAAAGCCCTTACCTTGGCCGCTTTTCTTCCTAGTACAAAACTCTAAGCCCCCACGAAGTTGTTCACACGAAAAGTTTGCCTCACGAAGGAGATGAGGTGTGAAGGAGATAATGGCTAGGGTTTCGGTATTTTTTTCTGCTTACTATTACTTAGTATCGAAATATTGTGGACTTTAGGGAAAATTTAAAGTGGAGATTATTGGGTAGATAGTGTTGGGCCCAAATAAAGAAAAGAAGGGAGAAATTATTATTTTATTTATTTATTATTTTTTTTTCTTAACCTTGATCATACAAAAACTAAGCCACCAACTCCAAGCCCAAATTTCTATTACGGGTTGGGTCACACCTAGCCACAAACCCTTAGCTCAAATTCTTCTTGTACTAAAAAAACATATATATATATATATATATAATTATATAAAACTTCTCCATTGATTAAATAATTCTTACTAATAATTTTATCAACTACAATAAGTTGAACAAGACAAATAATTATCACACCTAAATTAATAATGAAATATATATATTTATAAGTCTTAATTATTTTAAATAATAAATTTAGAGGATGTTACAATACTCACCCCCTTAAAAACAGTTTCGTCCTCGAAACTAGTCTAACATGAAAAGGTTAGGGTAGAGCTCTCTGATTTTTTCCTCTAATTCCCAAGTTGCATCTCCAGTTGTTTGGTCCCAAATTACATTGACCAATGTGATCTCCTTACCTCGTAGGTGTTTAGTAGTCCTGTCTCCAATGCTCAATGGTGGAACTGCAAAAGAAAGGTTCTCTTTCAACTGGATATCATCTGGTACGATAATATGGGAAGGATCAGCCATGTACTTCCTCAACTGTGACACGTGGAACACATCATGCAGCTTGGCCAAACTCGGAGGTAGGGCAATTTGATAAGCTATTAGACCCACACGTCGGAGGATTTGGTATAGGCCGATGAATTTAGGAGTTAACTTCTTAGACTTTAGTGCCCTACCAACTCCAGCAGTAGGCGTCCCTCTCAAAAATACATGTTCACCCTCTTGAAACTCCAGTGGTTTCCTCCGTTGGTCGGCATAACTCTTTTGCTTGCTTTGTGCTGCCGTCATCCTTTCTTGGATCAGACGGACCTTATCTGTGGTATGTTGTACCAATTCTGGCCCCACAATTAAGTTCTCACCATCTTGATACCAACATAAGGGGGTTTGGCACTTACGCCCATACAAAGTCTCGTATGGTGCCATCCCAATGCTCGCATGATAGCTGTTGTTGTAGGTGAACTCAATGAGAGGCAATATATTATCCCAACTTCCTCGCTCATCCAACACACACGCTCTCAGTAAATCCTCCAAGGTCTGAATAGTTCTTTCTGTTTGTCCGTCGGTTTGAGGGTGATAGGCCGAACTCAATCTCAACTTAGTACCCAACGCCTCATGTAATGCTCCCCACAAACGAGAAATGAACTTCAGATCTCTATCTGACACAATGCTAGAGGGTACCCCATGTAGTCTGACAATCTCTGCAATGTATATCTCTGCAAGCCTAGTCACATCATAATTAGTCCTCACGGGTATGAAATGGGCAGATTTGGTCAACCTGTCGACAATCACCCAAATGGAGTCAAACTTTCGTTGAGTCTTAGGCAATGCTACCACAAAGTCCATGGATATACTATCCCATTTCCATACTGGTATGTCTAATGGCCTTAATAGTCCCCCTGGCTTCTGATGTTCTACCTTAACTTTCTGACAAGTCAAACACGAAGCCACGTATCCTGCTACTTGTTTCTTCATTCCTGGCCACCAAAACTTCTGCTTAAGGTCTTTATACATTTTGGTGGTACCAGGGTGAATACTCAGCTTGCTTTTGTGGGCCTCATCCAAGATAGTCCTCCTTAATTCGGTATTTTCGGGTATACAAACATGTCCATTACATCTCAAAATATCATCTGGGCCCACCTTGAATTCAGGTGCCCTGCCAACCTCGATCAACTTCCTTTTCTCTTGAGTCAACACGTGTGTAACTTGGAGAACTTTAATCTCATTCATCAGTTGACTATCTATAATGATCACTCCACATTGCAATTTCCCCAATGGAGATTCCAAATTAAGATTCAAGTCACATAACTTCTCTAACAACTCCAACCTCTTCATTGTTGCAAACGAGAGATGAACGCGCTTCCTGCTGAGGGCATCAGCCACCACGTTCGCTTTCCCTGGATGGTAATGCAATGTGAACTCATAATCTTTAATAAAATCCATCCATCTCCTCTGCCTAATGTTAAGCTCCTTTTGATCAAACAAGTATTTCAAACTCTTATGGTCACTAAACACATTAAAACTACACCCATACAGATAATGTCTCCAAATTTTCAATGCAAAGACAATTGCAGCTAACTCCAAGTCATGAGTGGGATAATTCTTTTCATGCACCTTCAATTGCCTTGATGCATAGGCCACTACTTGTTTGTTTTGCATCAGTACACAACCCAATCCTTGGTATGAGGCATCACAATAAACTTCGTAAGGCTCTTCTGGTTGTGGCAACACTAACACTGGAGATGTAGTTAGTTTCTCTTTCATCAGTTGGAAACTTTTCTCACACTCCTCAGTCCAAGCATAAATCTAGTTCTTCTTCGTAAGGTGTGTCAATGGAGCAGCAATCTTGGCAAATCCCTCAATAAATCTCCTATAGTACCCAGCCAAACCTAGAAAACTCCTAATCTCTGTGACTGTCTGCGGTTGTTTCCATGCCATCACGGCTTCTACCTTGGATGGGTCGACAACGATCCCCTCCTTAGAAATTACGTGTCCCAAGAACTTCACTTCTTCCAACCAAAATTCACATTTTCCTAGATTGGCATATAGTTGTTGCTCCTTCAGTACTTGCAGAACTTGACGCAAATGTTCCTCATGTTCCTCCCTACTCTTGGAATAGATCAAGATGTCATCAATAAAGATCACCACAAACTTGTCTATGAACGGACAGAAGATACGGTTCATATAATCCATGAAGATAGCTGGCGCATTGGTTACTCCAAAAGGCATCACCAAGTACTCATAGTGCCCATATCGCGTTCTAAAGGCTGTCTTGGATATATCATCTTCTTTCACTCGAATCTGGTGGTATCCCGACTTTAGATCAATCTTAGAAAACACCTCTGCCCCTCTGATTTGGTCCATTAAATCATCAATGCGAGGTAAAGGGTATCTATTTTTTTATTGTGACTTTGTTGAGCTGTCGATAATCAACACACAATCTCGACTTTCCATCCTTCTTCTTGACCAATAACACGGGGGCTCCCTATGGTGACACACTAGGCCGAATGAATTTCTTAGACAGAAGGTCTTCCAATTGGTTCTTTAGTTCTTATAGCTCTTAGGGGGCCATTCTGTAAGGAGCGATAGAGATGGGTCCAGTACCTAGAATAACATCGATAGCAAATTCGACATCACGGACTGGGGGTAGTCCTAGTACGTCTGGTGGGAAAACCTCAAAGAAATCCTTCACTACCGGGATCTCATTGACAACAACCTCTGGACTCATGCTTACTGAGTTGAGAAACACATATTTCTGGACTCCTCCTCTAGAGAAAACTTCAATTTGTTGGCTGAAAGGAACTTCGAAATATCGGGATCTGGAAATATCACGTTCCGTCGGGCACAGTCTAACATGATGTAGTTGTTAGACAACCAATCCATTCCCAAAATTACTCCAAGATGTTTCAGAGGAATACAAATTAAATCGATCTTAAAATTCATTTTAAACACAGTTAGCGAGCATTGCAAACACGCCAAATTACATTTTACTGGTTCAGCAGAGGGAAGGGTAACCATTAAATCAAATGGTAAGGTAGTGACATCTAGTTGGAGCGATTCCACCCAATCTAATGAAATGAACGAGTGTGTTGCCCCAGAATCATATATCACAGAAAGTATTTTTCCAGCAATAAGACACTCACCATGGATAAGTTCTGAGGAAGATGGTGCTTCTTCTCCTCTAATGTGATAAACACGTCCTCGAGCAGTAGGGCGTGCCACATCCTTGTTGTTGACAGTATCCTTCTCCCGACAATCTTTTGCCATATGGCCTGGTTTCTGACAAGCATAACATATCCTGGTTCTTCTTGGACACTCAGTCAGCCTATGTCCCTCCTGTCCACAGTGATAGCATCGAACAATATGCGCCTGGTTTTGTGTTGGACTCTGATGCCTCTGATCTCCCCTGTTTTGGGGTCCCGGTCGATCTCCAGTAGTCCCCTGTGGGCGGGCATACGGCTTTTTCTGTTGGAACTGACTGCCTTTGTTTTGTTGGTCGCCATTTCCCTGGGGTCTCATTGGTCCCCCAATAGCACCTCTGTTCAGGCGGCCCCGTTTCATGATCTCCACCTTTTTGCACTTCTCCACCAGCACTTGATACTGACGTATCTCTAGAGGTCCCACAAACTCCTTAATTTCATATCTGAGTCCGCTTTCAAACCTCTCACACATATACTCTTCATCCATTTGGTTACGAAAATAGCGAAAGTGAATATTTTATTCACAACTATATAGTAGGTTCGGGTCACACAATAAATTGTGTACTAGGGGGTTCCCAAGAAAGAGAGGTGGGTCTACGGACCACTTAATAACCAAGTCTTTCCTTAGCTAGAATCCCACTACTACAACCTTTTACGGTATTACCCTTCCTTTCTATTATGGGGACAATAGCTTTAGGTAACACGATAAAGTCGTGTACTAGTGGGGTTCCCAGGATAGAGAGGTGGGTCAATGGACCACTTAATAACCAAGTCTTTCCTTAGCCAGAATTCCACTAATACAATCTTTTTACGGTGTTACCCTTCACTTATATTGTGGGAATCGTACAATTTTATATCAGTTAGAGAATTAAGGAACATTCATAATCATTATAAATTCAATTGGCCTAATTAATTTTAATTAATTTCATAATTAAGGTGGAGACCAATTAAATGTCATATGTTTTCAAATCAAATCAATCTAATTTATTACGCAATAATTTCACTATATAACAAAATAACAACTAATCATTTATAATTTAAAAAAACATCAATCAGTTTCAATTAATTGGTAATGTCATAATAGTAAATTTATAACGTCATAATGTTATAAATCACGATTATTAAATCCATAACATACAAACAATTATTAAAAATTCAAATCACGAGTAGTAAATTCATAAGATCATAATATTAAATTCATAATGTCATTAATTCACAAATAATAAATTCACAACATACAAACAATAATTAAAAAAAATTTAAATCACGAGAGTAAATTTATAATATCATAATATTAAATTCATAAAGTCATTAATTTCACGAATAATAAATTTATAACATACAAACGACAAAAAAAAAAATTCAAATCACGAGAGTAAATTCATAACGTCATAAAATTAAAAGCAATTATTACATTAAATCAAATTAAATCGAGATAATTTCAAATTATAATGTAATAAATTCATAATTCATACCATCATAAAATCATAATTAATTATTACATTGAATCAAATTAAATCGAGATAATTTCAAATTATAATGCAATAAATTCATAATTTATACCATCATAAAATCATAATTAATTATTGCATTGAATCAAATTAAAACTTTTTCAAATCATAGGATCAAGAATTTAAGGTATATCATAATTGCAATTAATTGAAGAAAATCAATTAGTATTAAAAAAAAAAAAATATACTAAATGTTAATTTTCCATATATGAATATATATAACCAAAATAGTAATAAATCATATAATAAAATATATTAAAATTAAACATCACACATAAATCAAGGCATGCGTCATACAAAATCGTCCCACCCAAAAATTTCCGAGGATCATTGCTCTGATACCATAATGTAACGCCCCGGATTTTTGGTCCAAAACGTTACTAAAAAAAATACTTTTAGAAAAATTTACGATAATTTTTTTTTTTGTAAGAATATCTACATTTATATTTTTGAATAATTAGTAACAATCACATTTATGCTTTTAAATAATTAGTAACAATCACATTTGTTTAATATTATAAAAAAAAGTTTATTCAAGCTAAAATAAAGGAAAAATCAATTATTCCTAAATAGAAGCAAAAATCCACTTCCGTATTTATAGAATTCGAATGCATTTAAAAGTTTAGTGACAAAAATTAAAAAAATAAATAAACATAGAAATTTTGCGGCAATACTTATTATTACAAAATTGTCTTGAAAACCCCATTTTTACCCCACATTCGCCGCACGTTAATACTCATCAATTACTCTTGAATCTCCTCGAACTCATTAATACCTAAAATGTTGTTGTAAGGGTCAATTTTTTTCCATCATCCACATCAAATCAAAGCTAAACATATAGAAGAATAACACAAAACATATAAAGGTAAAAACTTGTAATTTAAAAGAAAAAAATGCGCAAATAGTAAATCGTATGTAAAAAATATGCATAATGCATGCTCCTAAAACTATATGATCCGGATATAAACCTGCCACTAAGGCAACTTGCACACATAAAGATCACCCATACCAATGGGGAAAATAAACCTGCCACTAAGGCAACTCCCACGAAGATGCATATGCCATGACATGACCATATATTATCACAATTATACTCGCACACAGCCCACTAAGAATCATGTAATATACATTCAAAAAATCACCTTTTTTAAAACCATCATCTTATTCACATCACAAAGATCACATATCACACATCCTTATCATGAGAATCATATATTCATAGACAAATAATCATTCAATAATAATTTTCACCACGTACGCATAAAAATCGGGACTTGAGTTCATTTACACCATAAACATTAAAACTTTATATATAACAAGAAACTTCAAACTCCAACTCATAATACATCATCAAAATCAAAATTTTATCATATATATAACATAAAAAAAATCATATTTTGCTTCATATCCATCATAAAAATTAAAACTCTATCATGTATAATATAAAAATTCATATTTTACTTCTTAAAAAGACATACATTACATATCGAACTCAACGTAAATGATTTCATATTCCATTATTTTATTTTATTAGTCTACATTTATTTCTTTCAAAAGCAAGAAATTACAATTATTAGTTCTATGTCATCCAACTAACGGTCTAACTCAAATTTGTGTGGGGTAAAGCCTTTACCTTGGCCGCTTTTCTTCCTAGTACAAAACTCTAAGCCCCCACGAAGTTGTTCACACGAAAAGTTTTCCGCACAAAGGAGATGAGGTGTGAAGGAGATGACGGCTAGGGTTTCGGTATTTTTTTCGGCTTACTATTACTTAGTATCGAAATATTGTGGACTTTAGGGAAAATTTAAAGTGGAGATTATTAGGTAGATAGTGTTGGGCCCAAATAAAGAAAAGAATGGAGAAATTATTATTTTATTTATTTATTATTATTTTTTCTTAACCTTGATCATACAAAAACTAAGCCACCAACTCCAAGCCCAAATTTCTATTACGGGTTGGGTCACACCTAGCCACAAACCCTTAGCTCAAATTCTTCTTGTACTAATAAAACATATATATATATATATATATATATAATTATATAAAACTTCTCCATTGATTAAATAATTCTTACTAATAATTTTATCAACTACAATAAGTCGAACAAGGCAAATAATTATCACACCTAAATTAATAATGAAATATATATACTTATAAGTCTTAATTATTTTAAATAATAAATTTAGAGGATGTTACAGTTTGACATAGGGATCTTGGAACATCTCTAACCTGCCTCTTCTCAACTTTATCTGAACTGCTGGGCCTATGTTATTGCTTTCCAAATCATTTGTTAGTTCTTAAAATTAACCCTTTCTAGTCCCTTGTTTTTCAATATTATTGGGTTGCATTGGTATAAGAAGAATCCTATATTAAAACAAAGGCATGTTTCTTTTAAACAAAAGAAGAAATGTTTCATGGCTTTCATTGACTCGCTGAAAGGGTTCAAGAGACGTTGTTACTAAATCGTCGCAAGCTCAGAAGAAGCTCGTAGAAACTTATGCATCATCAATCCTATTTATGATGATAATGTGGCTATTGTTATGGGTGAAGATGGTGAACCGAAGACAAATTGTCGGGATCAGTTTCCAAAGGTTTGGACTAGGGCACACTTCATTCATAGACAAGATGAGCTGACATATAAGCTTGAAGAGCTTAGTCTCGCTGACCTCTTTAATTCTAACATTTACAGTCCTTTGTTAATACTTTTGAGAAGGAACTTATGGTTGATAAGAAGGGAAATCATGTAATGGATGCGGAGGGAAATCGCCAATATGTCTCCCGTTGTATACATACCTGGGAACTTTTAGCTTGTCGTGATCAAGAGTAGGCTAATTATCTCTTAGGTGATCACTAGATTGTTGTTATTTTATTTAGACAAATCTTTTTTCTTTTCCTTAACTCTAACTTTTCCTTTTATTTCTTTGTTTCAACGAATATGACATCTCTTTCTTTCATGAAGTACAAGTCAAAAGGTATTGGAGAGTCTTCACTAACTCCTTCACAAGTTCCTCAAATTCCTCTTCAAAAAAAATATGTGGTCAGAGACGCTCCTACTTCGGGAGTTGTTCCAGTTTCCCCTAGACAAACCACCCCGATTTTCGTAGTAAAAGCACGACCTTCATTTATATTAGGGACAATCCTAAGCGAAAGAAGGCAAAAACGATATTTTCTAAGATGCACTTGGTTCCTAGACTTCATACGCATAAAGGGTACAACGATGGTAGAAAAGTCTCTCACATTCCCCAGTGCAATTTCTACTAAGCTTCCCGAAGATCATGTCAAACTTAGGTCCATGGTTAGCGAGTCTGAAACAGCAAGTTTGGCTGACGTTGGTGCTCTTGGTCGTCAAAGTAGCCTTGCAAAAAGCCTTCCACATTTGTGCAAGGTTTTTGCAGTGTGTTCCTCTCTATGATGATTGTTAATTAAAAGGTGTCATTTGAGGTAGAAGCTCTTCGTTCCGAAATCCTTGGTCTTTCTACCAAGCGTCTTAACCATGAAAACACTATTACAGACCTCAAAGAAAAATTCTCCTATGCTAAAGAGCTTGTTACTAAAGCTAACACCAAGTTTCTAAAGAGTGTTGCTGATCTAGAGTCTTCATGTAAAAAGAAACATAACTCGGTTGGAGAAGAGTGTCAAGGAGACTGGATCCAAGCTATCTGATTTTTCCAAGAAGGTCGAAATTCTTGAGAGAGAAAAGAAGAACTTGGAAATGAGAAAGCTACCTTGGTTCATAATATGTATGTCGTGAATAAGGATTCCTTTGAAAATGCTCTTGCAAGCATTTGATTGTTGAATCCCAGGTTGGTCCTTAGTATGGATTGGATGGATTACACGAAGGTGGTCGAAGGCGAAAAAATTGTCGAGATCTCAAGTGATGAAGAAAATGTGGAGAATGGAATAGCTAATGAAGTCGGATAATAGGATACTGAATATTCTGTTTGAATTGCTAAATCTTTATGTTGTTATTTTCGCCACCTGTTGAGCTGAATTTTATTTTTGTTGTAATGTTCAAATACTTTGTTGGTGACAAATTTCTCTTTATTTCAAATATTTGGAAACTTCTTCTTTTTCTCGTTGTATGTTTTCTTATAGTGCAAAAATCTTTTATTTATTTATATGTACAATCGCTCGTGTTCAACAGCTTTTTATGATTTTATTTGATGTTTGTTTGTATGAGACATCATTTTCGGTTTGCTCAAAGAAGGCTTCTCCGGCCAAGGGGTGTTTCCTCTCGTCCCTATAGTTAACAATTTGATTGTCAACCATTGGTAGACCTCTATTTGTCAGATCCCTTTCTCATTTTGGTGGCTACCTAAAAAAGGGGGTTTTCGGACCATATTGCAAAATAAAGCAGTTGTCTTTGATTGTTTCACAACATTAATGGTTTTGAGCTGCTTTTTCGATAGTATTTGCACTTAAACACATAGCAACAGAAAGAAAACTTCATTAAATAGATGTCATAAATTTAGTACACCTTACAAATTGCTTGAGTTATCTATTTTAGCTGTATTATTTCTTTATTTTCGTCACATTCCATGTTCTTAGGATGAACTTTTCTTCCAAGGTTTCTAAGGTGAAAACCACAAATCTTGTTTTTGAAAAGATTGATATGGTCACTCCTAATTTGGTTCTAAGTTGCCTTGCCTTGCATTATTTAGGCCGACATTAGCTCTTCAGAGTACTAAATCTCCTACTTCAAGTACGTGAGGCTTCACTTTCTTATTGTATTTGATTGTTATCCTCTGTTTGATGACAGTTTCATTGAGTGCCACAGTGCTCCTGTCTTCATCCAACATGTCAAGTTTTTGCTTCACTTTCTTGTTGTATTTGACCATAATCCTATGTTTAATGACAACTTCATTGAGTGTTGCAGTGCTTCTATCCTCGTCCAACATATCAAGTTATTCTCTTAGCGTTTTTTTGTTTTTTACCCTATTCAAGGGATAGGAGGCCCTCAAACTGAGTTCTCCAACTTCAACCAGAATCACAACTTCATACCCATAAGTAAGTTGGAAAGTGATTTCACCTGTATTTAAGTGGGTCGTGGTTTGATAGGCCTAAAGAACATGTGATATCACTTCAGCTCAGTTTCCTTTGGCTTCATGTAATCTTCTTCTTAATCCTCGTAGTATCACTTTGTTAGGTGCTTCGGCATGTCCGTTGGTTTGCGGGTGATGCACAAAAGTGAAATGCTAAGTAATCTTGAGATTGGTCATTAGAGTTTAAAATAATTTATTTGTGAATTGAGTTATTTTTTCAATGAAGACTACTTTAGGTATACCGAACCTTATCAAAATGTTTTTCTTGAAGAAACGAAGTATGTTACCAGTAGTGGTCTTAGCCCAAAGGCTCTACTTCTATCCATTTGGTAAAGTAATCGACTAATACCACTTAATTGCCCAAGTGCTAGTGGGAATAGTCCAAGGATGTCGATTCCCCACCAAGAAAACGGCCAAGGTGCACTCAATGTATGGAGTTCTATTGGAAGGGCTAAATGCACGTCGGCATGCTTCTGACCTTATTCACATTTTTGCACGAATTCCTATGCATCATTCTTTATCGTCGGCCAGAAGTATCTGACTCTCAAAACTTTCTTTGCCAATGTATTTCCTCCTAAGTGTGGGACATAAATTCCTTCATATACCTCTCCTATCACATAAGTTGATTCCTTCTTATCTAGACATTTCAAAAATTGGTGTAGATAATCCACACTTATATAGCGGCCCTTTTATTGTGGTGAACGTATATGCTCTTCTTCAGATTTGTTAAATTAGTTTTTGTTCACTTGGGAGGATCTCACTTAGGACATACTCAATGATCGGGGCCATCCAACTGGTGGTAGGTTTGAATTGCAAGTATGGTGGGGATGGCTTCGACACTTTGCGAGTTTAGTGTTCCTTGAATAACCATTTTGTTTCCTCTGGAGACTCGTTTACTTGCCAATTAGACATGACGTCAGCTCTGGTATTTTCTTCCCTTGGAATATGCCCTATCTCTATTGTGTCGTATACGTCCATTTTTTCTTTGACTAAACCCAAGTATTTCTCTAGCTTTTGGTCTCTGGCTTAGTATTCCCTTTTTTTTTGGGACGCTACCAATTGACAATTGGTTTTTACTTTGATGTTTGTTTGGTCGTAGTAAACTATCTCTTGTAATTGTAGGTGGTACAAAAGCAACGTTGGGTACTCCCAAGCCTTGCCTTAGTCTACCACGGCGTTTTGGCATAACAATACTCATATTCTGCTTAGATTGTTGTGTAACTTCCAATGTTGGTTTTGCAATCTTCAATCCCTTATGCCCTTGTATTATGAGTATTTAAGTAATATGATGTTCGAGGCATAAGCAGTGGGAATGGTTGTGTAGCTCACCCTGTTTATGTGGTGATGATTAATTGTTCAATAGGTAGCCATGTGAAAATACTTAATTGGCTTGATACACAATTATCTATGTTTTGATGGGCATAATGGGTGTTTAGATTCATTGATGAGTTGGAAATAACCTTAGCAAATGTGTTGGAAAGTGACTGAAAAACTACTTTTTTTTGTCAACTTATATTTATTGGAAAACCCGATTAATAAAACTAAAAGATTACAAACTATGGAACGGTGATAAAAGTAATATAGAAATAAAAAATTTAAAATTCAAGGTACATTGATACATTTGTAAAATTACTTAGAGACCATTATGCTATAGTACTATTAAGGTAACATTCATTCATGGTTGTTCTTATTTTGTCAACCATTGTAATTAAAACATTTTGCACCATTTCATTAAAATAGTTTTGTAGAATGTACGAGATCTTAAATATGTACCTTAATATAAGTATATAAAATGAATAAGAACACTTAGTAACGTAGGTCATTAGATGGCCATAGATTGAATTACACCTTAAGGACATATAATATGTTACAAAAGTTTAATTGTTTCACACCCAGTGCAATAGAACTTCATTCTAGAATTAACATAAGGAGTTTGCAAAGTTAAAGTAATAGTTACATAATTCGAAGCCCAAAAGATCAAGAAACTTCTAAAAATCAGTTACAAACCATATACATCAAAGGTGGTTAAAACTCTATTGACAATTCTTTCAAAACATGACACAAAGTAAATAGAAGATCATCATTCTAGTTTAATTTGTTTGTTGAGTTTTGTTGAAGATAATTGAGTATTGTTGCGATCATCATCAGGAATGATTTCAATATCTCTATTAGTGGAGATGCATTTTGCAAGAGTAACATTGGAGATCCCAACAGGATCATGTTCTTCAATAGACAACAAAGATTGTTGCCAAGATATAAAAAATAAAAATTATTTGTAGTAATATTTAGTTTGTTACAAGTATATAGTCATAAATATAAGAGAAACATATAATTGACTGAAAAGGACCTCAAGAGCATGAAGATGATCTATATTTTAATAAATTAGGATAGACTTTATTTATTTTCATGATAACATGTAACTTAAATGTGTGAATTTGGAGTTGCTTCCACACGAGATGAATGATCTACTAAGTGATTTCTTTAAATAAAGTGACAAAATAAAAAGGAAAAGAAAGAAACAAACACGGATTAAGTTGAGAAGATGAAGAAAGCGCCACAATCAAGGATGATTGATAAGTCAATGGAGATTCGTCACAATGGTAAGGAAGTCGTTGATAAGATTCAAGCAAGTTCCAATGCAAGAACTTAAAGCGGAGACCAAGCTCACTCATAACTCTCATTACAGAAATCCTACTTCATTTCAAACTTGCCTCAATGAGATTACAAATGCATATTTATAGTAAGACTATCTCTAAACCTAAATGGGTCATAAATGACACTATTCTCTAAGCCCATATTAGGCTTACATCATTTTTTTTTAAATAAACGAAATGTAAGGAAGCAAAGTATCTTCACTTACACATGACATCAACTAAATCTAAATTGAAACTATTATAATTCCAAATTAAAGCTAACTAAGAATTATTACAAATCAAATTAAAATACATAAAATTCATCCTAATTAATTAAAATTTGGACCATTTTCGTGCTATTGAGGTCCTTATCACTCTCTCCTTCTTGAAGAAATTAGGCCACGAATTTAAGCTCCATTATATCGTACATGAAGAAAGAATCCAAATAAACCACAAGCTCGTCATATCCACCGGGGTCAAATGGAAATTTGGAAAAATCATTAAATGTGATAAGTCAGTGAAACACATTTCCATCTTGAACAATTAACATCTTGTCACATTTATGGTAAAGGTAAGAAATTCTAAAGATGGGAACAAAGTTATACCTCTTGAAGTTGATATTCATGACCAAATTTATCTTCTTTGGATTGAAATTTGTTGCAAACAAGATGTTACTTGGTATTTGCAAAGGCTTCAAAGCAATTTGAGTCTCATGGACATTCTCTTCATCAGAAAATAATGGTGACTTAATAATTTCCTTGCAAGCATCCTTTGAGGAACCTTTGACGAATCACCCTCGACCACTAACATTTCTTCATTCACCTCACTCTCTTGTTTAAAGAGAATTTCGATTTTACCATCATCTTCTTCTTTGCTTTCAAAGTCAATGTATTGATGACATTCATCCTTTAGAGACACTTCTTCAAGCACTTGCACAAGAGAATTATCAAAGTTAGACAAATAGTTTGAGTCAATTTCTTTCTTTTTGCCTCTCAAATGCTTCTCTTATTCGTCTTCTTCTTCTTCTTTCTTTTCTTTAATTTTCTCTTTCGTTCTCAAGGCTAACTTGTCTTTTTCCTTTTCCTTTTCCTCTTTCTTTTCTTTTATTTTCTTTCTCTTTAAAGGCTAGCTTCTCTACTTTTCCTACCTTTTTGCATATCCATTTTCATAAAATATTCCACATACTCCAGATTCAATACAAAATCTCTAATATATTCATGATATGATATACATCTCTTTTTTCTTGATCCTCGTTTTTATATTCTACATGTCTTTTCTCTTTTGCATACCTCATATCATGCCTCTCAAAATCTTTATGTCTCCTTACTTTTTCCGTATTTCTCTCTTCATACATCAGTTCCTCCTCACCATAACATCTATATCTTCTTTCTTTTTCTATATTTCTCCTTTCATACCTCATTTCATATTCATCATAATTTTCACACTATCTTGCTTTTTCTCTAAATCTCCCCCCATACCTCATTTCCTTCTCATCGTAATCTTTATATCTTTTTCTCTCCTCATGAAATCTATGTCTAATTTTGCTCTCGATTTCGAACCCCTCTTCCTTTTGAGAAGATCTTCCATGATGAGATCTCATATCCCTTTGATTCTCAAACTCTTCTCTCAGAATTCATTTGAGTATTCCAATTTTTTGTAAAATGATCCATAAGATAAGCGGTTCTAGTAGAATGGGGATTTGATTTACTTCCACTTATGATGTCATCAAGCAACAAGTGCCACAACAATCAAGTAAATGACAAGAACATGTTTTGAAAATAAAAATAAGGCTTTCACCACTCACTAAGTGTTTACAATCAAGAAATGTATCACTCGTGTATATCACTTAATGATGATTTTTTTTCAATGATGTGCACTCTTGCCTTTTTCCACTCAATCTCCTCTTTTAAGTTCTTAAAAAGAACCCAAATAAGAATCCAAATAAAAAACTCCAAACAAAATGTAACAAGTCCACAAAAGCTATCAATACAAGAGTTTCAAAAAGGAAAACTCTAAGACAAAACTAAGAGAATTTAAAATAACAAACAAAAAAACTAAGTAAATGAAGACACACTAAAATAGATTATCAATTAAATAAATTAAGAAAGATTAAAAGTAAGTGATCCAAATATGTGGGAGGTAAAGTAATAAGGTAAAACTTGCAATGCCCAATAAAGGCAATAATGACAGATATATCAAAATGAATCAATTCTTGATTTTTTTTTTAAACAATAAACAACTCAAGATTGAACAAGATTTTGAATAAAGTGCAACAAAATGAAACTAAAATTTCAAATATCTCAATAACACAAAACACTAAAATAGAAACTAATAACAAAGATTACTGCTTGGTGACAAGCTATGAATACCAAATGGGGTGAATTTGGAGTTGCTTCTACACGAGATGAAATTTCTACCAAGTGATTTCTTCAAAAGAAGTGCCAAATAAAACGGAAAAGAAAGATACAAACATGAATTAGGTTGAGAAGATGAAGAAGGCACTACAACTAAGGATGATGACAAGTCAATGTAGAATTGTTACAATAGTAAGGAAGTCATCGATAAGATTCAAGCAAGTTCTAATCCAAGAACTTAAAGAGAATACCTAGCTCACTCACAATTGTCATTACAGAAATGCTAATTCATTTCAAACTTGTCTCAATGAGGTTACAAATGCATATTTATAGAAAGACTATCTCCAAATTTAAATGGGCCATAAATGGCACTATTCTCTAGGCCTATATTGGGTGTACATCATATTTTTCTAAAAAAAACAAAATGTAACGAAACAAAGTATCTTCACTTACACATGACATTAATTAAATCTAAGTTAAAACTATTACAGTTCCAAATTAAAGCTAACTAAGAATTATTACAAATCAAATTAAAATAAATAAAATTCATCCTAATTTATTAAAATATGGATCATCTTCATGCTCTTGAGGTCCTTATCACTTACAGTTGGCAAGTTAACATCTTCAATATCAATTTGTTTTCCCTTGCTTGTGGTAGATTTGGTTGTCATGTTAACATCCTTTGAGATTGGTGTCCGAACAAGTTGCGAAGTGTGTTGAAAAAAGTGATTTAGTTAAATTTGAAGATGTATCTTGTAAGGTGTTTAAAGCAAAATATCTTAAACAAAGTACGAGTGTGATATATTATGGTAATATATGTACACCTCTTCTAGTTGAATCTGGTCTTTGATTCCTTGGATGACAACTAGGTGAGACGAAAATTTGATGATAGAACACTATTGGAAGTGAACTTGAAACTTGAAATGAAAAGCAAGCTCACTTTCAAGAAGTTTGTCTAGCAAGTTTGGAAAAAACTTTGGGTTGTCCTCACTCACCTACAAAACACTTGAAGTGTTATAATGCTCTATGTAAATTTTCCTTTTAACCTTGCAGTGTCATATATAAAAAAATTTATAAAAGACAACTGCACATATACCATGATCATGAGTTTGCGTAGTTCAATAACATTCATCCCAATAATTGTAGTTGCATCTAAAGTAGCAATGTCAATCACAAGAAAGGGGGTTTGAATTGTGATCCTTTTAAAATTTTGATTCTTGTGCTTAATTTAAATTAACTCAAGATCAATCTTGGTTGAAACAAAATGTTCAGAATGTTCTGTATATGTTAGAAGTAAATAAAATAGATTATTTTATAGTGAAGTGAGATTTGTGTGTGCAAATAATTAAAGATAAGGGTAAGAAAGATCACACATAAAAAGTATATTGGTTCACCCAACTCAGACTAGTCCAGTCCTCGCAACTGTGAGATTTTCACTATGTGATTCAGAACCAGAATGTTCTCCTTCACACATTTTATGTTGATCACACCTTGATCAATTACAATCTTCATCTTTCAACCTAGAAAATTTTTTACAGTCACCTTTCAACCTTGAAGGGATTTTTATAAGCACGATCAATCTAACATAAAAGATAGACTTTAGTCACAAATGATGTGTATGATAAAAGTGTTTGAGATCTTGAAACTTCTCAACACTTGTTTGAGATAAATAAAGACAAACTCAATAAATGATGATTCACAAATATAGTAAAGAGAGCTAGAGTTTGCTTGAATATTTTTTGACTTGTTCTTACTTGAACTAGTGTTCGTATATTTGTAAATTGAACTCTTGTCTTCATCTTCCAATTGATCTTCAATTTATAGATGATAAAAGGCTTTGAATATTCAGTTTAAACTGAATATAGTCATTGGACACACTTCCCAAGTGTTATATATGATTTAAAACAATTAAACGTGTGTTTATATTGTTGTCCATAATGTTCTTGACAAACGAAGAAAGTTCTTGTTTTTGAGTCTCATGGAAAACGAGAATGAAGGAGTGAATAGGCTGTCAAATTTTTACTTGATACTATTTCAAATCAGAATTATGCAGAGCTTTTTGTACAATAATGTAAGTATAATTTACTTGCTTCCTTGCTCACAACTCATCAATTTGGAGATCAATCTTATCATCAATCTGGAGGTTGTTTTCCTCCTTTATGCATTCAGCTGGAGTTCTGGGCTTCACTATTGATTTGAGCAGTCTTGATACTCTTTAAATTATGGTTTAGACTGTGGAAAATAATCTGTTTTAATTATGTCTTTAAAAGAGAATAACTAGAATGTTCTTTTGCATAACCTAAAGGTTCTTCGTTTCTATTTTGTAAGAGTGGTAGATTTTGACAGCTGTTGTGTATCATGCTTTTCTGCTCTATACACGTGTTGCTTCTTGTAGAGATGCAGTGTTGGTATTTATGTCCGTACTGTACTTTTTAATCATCAGTTTGGAGAATGATCTTGCTGTTTGTTCTTGATGTTTTGCTTTACCTTTGTTGATCCTCTTTGAACGAATCTTTCCAAAACAATCTTGTGTATTTAATTATGTTTCTTTCATAATGAAGGTTGGTAATTTGTGATGAAGATTGACAGTTTTTCATAGCCCAAAACAATCTTGATTTAAAGAAAACTTTGTTCTTTCGCAAACCAGATTGTTCTTGGATTTGTGATGTATGAAAAAAAATGTGGCAAAAGGATTTAGCAGTTGTCTAATGTCAATCCTTTGTCTCATAAGCATGATGTGCTTTCTAGAAAAAGGTGCAACAGCAGTGTTCTTGCTATCCTAGTTGTCCTTCCTCATAGCTCATCTATTTGGAGATTGATCTTGATGTTGTTTGCTTCTTTGGACTTTTAGCTATACTTTTGGGTTTTGATAATTGTTTTGAGTAGTCTTGACATGTGTTTATCTTAAGGTCTGGACTATGGAAAATGACTCATTTTACTTATGCCCATAAATGAAATAACCAGAGTGATCTTGATAATAGACCAGAATGATCTTCGTTATTCCATATTTTTATTTTTAATAAACCAGAATGATCTTCGTTTTTCCAGACTTCTCTATTTAACAAACCAGAATGATCTTCATTTTTCATACTTCTGTTTTTAATAAATCATAATGATCTTTGTTTTTCAGACTTATGTTTTTAATAAACTAGAATGATCTACATTTTTCAGACTTCTTATTTTAATAAACCATAATGATCTTCGTTTTTTCTACAATGATCTTGTCATCAATTTCCAATTTATTTAAGACATGATTTGCTTTGATTTATATCATGATGTGATCATTGATTGTTGTATGAATGTATTTGATCATCTTATTCATGAAGATGTTATATTGAAGATGTAATAATCATTCTCTTGAATGATTGATATATGATATATTCTTTTTGAGATTCTTTCATTATTGAGTAGATACTTATGCACTTTGATGATGTGAATGGCTTCTTGCTTGTTCACTTATGCAATTCACGTTCCTTAAATAAAACTCAAGTGCAATCATTAGTAGATCACCATTACTAAAATTTAATCATTTATTTCATAAGGTTTGTTGTCATTAAAAGATATATCAAAAACGTTTTTTACCTCAACAGCATCTTGCTCCCAAAAGACAAAATTTGTCTTATGATTTTGGTGTACAACCTCAACCACAACATTGTACCTTGTGAAAGTTGGATTGATAATATGGTTTTAAATTAGGGAAAAAATGCATTACTATGGTTAAGATGTTGACATTATTTCTACAATACAACAGCATTATAAAAACTTACTTGGCAAAATGTTTGTAAGACCCTTAATTTTTTAAATTAAAATTATGGAATTAATATTAAGTGTATTTTGGGGATATTTGTAAAATATTTAATATATGTATGTTTTGAGTAAATATATATATATATATAAATATTTATTTTTGAAGATATATTAAGATTATTGGATGAAGAATAAATTAATTTAGTTACGAGTAATTAAATTAACGGACCGTTAATTAAGGGATTAGCGGCTAATTGCGACGAGACTGGTTAAGTGCTGAGGATCAGACAAGTGTCGAGTGAGGTGGCACGCACACAAGCCTATAAATAGGAGTGAGAAGGATGGGTGAAATCAGAACACCATTCCTCCTCCCTCACTGCCCATACTGCATGTAACAATATCCTTTCCCTCCCATTCTGTTTCTGTTCCAGTCCGTTCAAAAGAAAGAAAAGAGGGAGTTCCTCAAAAGTAACATTACTTGGAAATCCAAGCACCAAACCAGAAAACCCCCAGTACAAAAGTTGTTCCCCTCATTATTCTGGAGCTAGAAAACCTATTTTCGAAGCAGCAAAAGCAAGCGGGAGTTTCGCCGAGTTTTGACGCAGAAACGTGAGCAATAGCAGAAACGCAACAAGGGTAAAAGCACCTTCCACTTTCTAGTTGCATTAGGGCTGTAAATGCATACTGTCATGGTCTTAATAATGTTTCATCATTGTTTGAAGAAAAACTGTTTTTGCAATGACATTTTGAAAAATGAAGAAAATGCATTTTGTTGATGTGTAATGATTCTGTGATGGTTGTTGTTTGGTTGAATGCATTAATGTTGTTTTGTTTATGTGGGAGAGTTGAAAAATGTCTTGCATGTTATTTTGAAGATTATCAAAATGCTTATTTTTAAAATTGTTGTGTTGGTTGTTATAAAATGTGAAAATGCATTTTGTTGGTGTTTTACTGCTATGTGATGGTTGCTATTTGGCTGAATGAACTAATGTTGTTCTGCTTGTGTGAGGAAGCTGAGAATGCTTTGCAAGTTGTGTTTGGTTGTGTAAGAATGCTGGAAATACCTTGCATGTTTTGTTTCTTAGGATGACATTCTGTTTTGGGTGGTTAAAGCAAAACTGTGATGAATGATCTGGTGTTGGTGTTTTTGTATTCTGTCATGTTGATGATAGTTCTGATGATGCTGATGTTTTCAAAAGAAAAGGGATTTTAAATGATGAAAGTGTTTCTTCTGGAAAAGTGTTGAATCTGTTTTGAGGTTTTTGTTAATTTTTTTCAAAAGGAAACAGTGTGAAAATGTGTTGAAGTCTCAGGAAATTTTTTACTGATTTCGAAGGTGTATTCGAATACAACATGAGTGTATTCGAATACAACCTGCTAAGCTTCTGTTTTACTCAAGTTTTCGAACTTGTATTCGAATACGGGCCCCTGTATTCATATACAGAGGAAGGATTTTTGCTTCTGACTTAGCATCTATATTCGACTACGACTCTATCGTATTCGAATACAGAAGTGAAATTTTAACATTGTATTCGCATCTGTATTCGACTATGATAGTCTCGTATTCGAATACAGAATGCTGACTTTCACAATTTTTGCTTCTATATTCGAATACAAGGGAGCTGTATTCGAATACAGATTCGAGTTTTTCCAGAAACTCAAGTTTTAGCTTCTGTATTCGAATACAAGGAAGCTGTATTCGAATACAGATTCGTGTTTTCCAGAAAATCAAGTTTTAAACTCTGTCATGTGAACTTTAAAGTGTTGGGGAAGGTTTGAAACGATTTAAAATAGAGTTTTTGAATGGTTTTGAAGAGGAGATGATGATGTTTTGGAAACCTTTAATGACCTGGGAGAAAATGCTGAATTTACAATGTTTTGTCTTCTGTATTCGACTACAGGCATGCTGTATTCGAATACAGGATGATGAATTTGCAGTTTCATGCTTCTATATTTGAATACAAGGGGGTTGTATTCGAATACAGATTCGAGTTTTTCAGAAATTTCAAGTTTTTCAACATTATTTATAAACCCTAAGTGTTGGGGAATATTGGGAAGGTTTGTGATGAATTAAAATGGAATTTTTGTGATAGTTTGAAGTGGTGGTGATGAAGTTTTTGAGACTTTACTGATGTAGTGAAAAATACTGGTTTTGTACTGTGACAGCCTCTGTATTTGAATACAGTGTTAATTCTACACTGATTTGGCTTCTGTATTCGAATACAGATTCGTGTTTTCCAGAAATCTCAGTTTTAAACATTGTTTTATGAATTTTAAGAGTTGGGGGAAGGACTTATGATAATTAAGAATGGAATTGTGAGATAATGCAAAGTGTTAATGATTGCTTGACTGTTTAATCATGGTGTGATGATGATGATATTGACTGTGTTAAGATGTTTTGAAAAATGATGGAAATGTTGAATTTTCCTGATAATGCATACTATTTCAGTGAAGAGAAAACATTGCATATTCATACATTGCATAGTCAAGTGGTACCCGCGATGGGCCACAGAGTAATGTGTAAACGTGCTGATCTGTTGAGCGATTGCACGAGTGCTGGTCTGTTAGGCGACTGCACTGGTACTGATCTGTTGAGCGATTGTACCCTGAAATGCGCAAAAACGTGCTGATCTGTTGAGCGATTGCACGAGTGCTGGTCTGTTGAGCTGCACTTGTACTAATCTGTTGAGCGATTGTACCTGAGTATATGTCAACGTGCTGGTCTGTTGAGCGACTGCACGAGTGCTGGTCTGTTGAGCGACTGCACTAGTGCTGATATGTTGAGCGATTGCACCCTGGTCTTGAGGGCCGTTAAAGTCAAACATATTGTGCTGGTCTGTTGAGCGACTGCACCTTGGTAAATCCAAGAAATTGTATACATCAGCATATACATATTGCATCGGGGGATTGACCGGTGGGTCATGAAATTGGTTATGTGATGATGATTGGAAAGTGATGTGTGTGATTACTTTATGAAATATGAATTTCTGATAAATGATTGTGATTGCTGAAGTCTTGGTTGTACTTACAACATATTTCTCATATTAATTGGTTGCTATTTTGAAAAGGCATACATGTCATGAAAATTCAAAATGAGCATCTTTATTTTCATCATTGTCATATGTTATACCATGGGTGTATTTGTTTTGTGATATAAATGCTATGTGTATAATTGTTAATTTCGATCGGTGACCCTTTACTATTATTGTTGAAATTGGGCTTTGCCCTCAGATGCCCCCCAAACCCATGCCACCCGTGGGACCCGAGACGACGGAAACGTCGCTCGATTTCATTGATCGCTCCGTGCCTACTGCTTGGGTATACGACCCCATCTCAAGCAGGGCTACGTACACGGGGAGATTGAAGAGGACCTGTAGGACCAATGGCGTAGTGCACTACGTGGAGCACAGCTATGCGAGGATTGACTTTCATGTGCCTTCCAGTTTGGTATTGGAGGCGCACGAAATTTTTTATGATGCAGAGGAGCCAGCTAGAGGGGTTGAGACGGAGGCCACCGTAGGAGTGGTGACTCCTAACCCGGTGATTGGAGGAGATGTACGTGATTCTGAGGCAAAAGATAAGAACGAAGAGCCGAAGCCAGTGGCAGTTGATATTCCGGGTCCGTCTAGGATATCCGATGATTGTTATGATATTCCGGCACCGCCGAAGCGACCGAGACTGTGCATTGATCTGACTTCGGAGGAGACTGACCCCTCTCTGTATGATGAGGAGGAGGAGGTTACTTCGAGGCGAGCGGCGGAGTCGGATGAGACTTGTTTGGGATGCGGAGGAAATCCGTGCTACTGTAGCTTTAGTGCATGATCGGTTAGATTTGATGTATAGGATTTTGAGTTGGAAAATGTAATTTATTTTATTTTTGAGATATTTGTACTACTTTTCCGCTAACTTGTTCCGCACTCTGATATTTTCTTTTGAGATTATGACATTGTTATCTTTTGAAATGTATTAATGTTGATTATAAAATTCCAGCATTAAGTACTTAGTGATATTACGATAAAATTATTTATTTACGTTCATCGATTAATCCACGACGTACTATTTTAAGAAACGGATTAAAGGAAACTTTTTATTTCGATTCTTTTGAAGTAATAAATTGGGAAAAACATTTTAATTATTTCTTTTAAAAAATAAAAAAAAGATACCCTCGCGCTGTGTTTTAAACTCGGGGTGTTACAATGTTCATAAAAAAACATCCTTTTAACCTTTTATCCTGTGATTGCTTTAGGACACTTAGGGCATCCAAGATAGTACCAACCATACTTTGTAATGTGGAATTTGGTTGGCTTCCAAATAATATTGTAGAAAGTGTCTTACATAATGAAGATTGAATTATTAATGTTGGTTTTGCTACATAATCACAAATGCAAAGTAATTAAAATAGGGTGAGTGTAACCATTGAAAGTTCCTTGATCTGAGAGATGCTTAAAACTTGAGACGTGTTAGTGAATGGATCCTTGGTTGACTGTTGCAAAGAAGCATATGGCTAGCTAAATTCTTGTGTTTTGGAACCAAGTTGGTTTTATACTTAGAGTTTTGATGATAATAAAAGTATTTTATGAGAACAATATATTGGACTTCAAATATTATGAAAGAAGATTCATGTTTTTGAAGAAAATCTAAAATAAGATTTGATTCAAATTTATAATTGAAGAAAATCTCTTACCAAATTGAAAAGAAAATATGGTCGAGATTTCAAGAACATTTGATCAAGATTTGAAGAAGATTTGGTCAAGATTTGAAGAACATTTGATCAATATTGGAAGACGATTTGATTAAGATTTGAAGAAGATTTGATCAAGATTTGAAGATGATTTAATTAAGATTTGAAGAAGATTTGATCAAGATTTGAAGAAGATTTAATTAAGATTTGAAGAACATTTGATCAAAATTTGAAGAAGATTTGATCAAGATTTAAAGAAGATTTGTTGAAGATTTGATCAAGATTTATCTTCAACAAAATATGAACAGAATCAATCTGAAGAGTTTACAAACTTAATTTAAACAAGATACAATTCAAAATTAAACAAGGACTAAATTGAAGCCCAAATTTTAACTATAATAGATACTCAAGGCTGAAGAAGAAAAGGATCAAAAATCATAAAAGAGTATAAGAACTCATAAGCTCAAAATTTCAAATTCATCTTGGAGTTCAAAGAGAGAAACACTTGTTCAAGTTAGAAATATTTTCAGAGTGTTTTTTTTGTTAGAGTGTGAGAATTATTATTATTATTATTATCAACTTTGTTAGAAGCAAACACATAAAGTTCCAATCTTTTGAATCCAACCCGATAATGGTTTAGTTCATTCTTCAATTTGGGGTTGTCGGGCTGTTTGGGAAGACTTGGCTTATAGGATCAAGGTGGTGTTGTTCCTCAAAAGTCTCAGGTTGTCAGGCTGTTTGGGAAGATTAGCTTGGAGGGTCAGGTGTTTTGTAATTCAAGGTATTTGAATCAGTGGATGAAAGCCTTCTGAATCAAGGGACTGGATGTGGCCAAGTTAGTGGTGAACTAGGATAAATCTATGTGTCCAATTATTTATGCTTTCATTGTTTGCTGCTTTTGAATCCAATTGCTTCTATTCCAAGTAAGTCACCAAAACCAAACCAGTTTTTTATTTATTAATTAGCAAAAAAGTTATCAACTTTTGCAAACACAATTCAACCCCCCCTTTCTTGTGTTTGCACCTTCATGGTAGTTACTATTATGTCAAAACCTCACAATTTATAGGTAAAACGTTACTAAATGAGTTGTCTTCAAATGAGTACGAAAGTAGTATTATAACATATTGGTATTGAAATAATGTAAATGAAAAATCAAAATCATATGTGGTTACATACATTACAACTTGTTGGTGTTTCCGGTTTATGAATAGCTTTGAACTTGACAGTGCATTTGAGATAGATCGGAATGAAAATACATAAATTATTAATGTATAAATCAACCCAAAATACATACAATATTAAATTTCATGAACATATACCTCCAAGTTTGCACATTGTATGTGTAAGAATGACAACAATAGGACCCTTGTCAGTTTGACCATCGAGAAAATTCATTAGTTTGGTTGCATGTGTTTTCCACAAGGTGATATCAAGAATGGTTCCACTTGACAATGTACAACAATGAATAATTGAATGACAAAATTGTAAACACGCATTAATACTATTATTCAACAAGAAAGCTCAATATAAACACATGTTATAGTAATTTAATACATTTCATATGTGAGTGATATATTAGCATTTGGCTTCTTCTTCATTCCAACTGCTTGAGTCCTAGTCACCTCGTGTAGGCACTCAATGATATCTGATAAGCATGTCAACACTATAAGAAGGTTATAATTAAATATGTTAATTGTTAAATTGAATGAAGTCATTAAGTATGATTCTCACTTACCATAATGGACATTATTGTGAAACTTTCCTGTAAGGATGTCTCCCTAACTTTTAAATTTGAACTCATGCTTAGGGATGTCTAGGATCTGCTGCAGATTGAGTTGTGTTCCATCATTCCAAAAAACTTTAATGGACATTCACATAGTTTGTTATCAAGGTCATTGTCAAACACCTGATAGTTGTACATGACATAAGTTTCATTCTCTTTGATGAGTGATTCCCATTGAGCAAACTCTTGGTTCCTTGTCACAACATGGATATGATTTCCCTAATGAAGGTGCTAGAAAACACAAGAAACGGATGGTTGAATTGTGTTTACCGTTTCAATACTATTTTACTTTTTTTACAATAAAATTGTTTTTTATAAAAACATTCAACTTACTATTGCAAGAGGTTTAAAGAGAGTCAGATTAAATCATAAAGCACTAAAATACGACAATTAAAAGAGAACAAAAAGACACATATATTTTTATACTAGTTTATAAAAAAACTGTTGCTACCTCTAGTCCTCCCCTAACACAGAGATTTTGCCTTAGTACAGTAGAGGGCTTAATCCACTATTTCCATAAATAGTTGTACAAGTATTCTCTATTTTGCCTCTTCAGGCTTTGAGTATTTTTCTATAGCCTCTCCAGGCTATTGTCAAAACCATTCTTCAACATTATGGCATCCTACCATTGACAATCAAGAGGGTTGTTGTACCTTTTCAGATACCTCTTCGAGGATGAGATGGTTGTGCTACTATCGGGCTGATTTACATCAGTTCTAGTCTGTATATGATATGGCATAAAGTATGTTTCTAGGATTCTAAATCTTTTGGAGAGGATATTACATATTCAATCATATATCAGTTCAAGTGTATAAAAACACTTTGACTTATTTACATCAATTCTAATAACTCTTTACTGAGAGAATTTTGCATTCATGTTTTTTGATGTGTTATTGAATTTTTCAGAATTACACTTTTCTTTCTTTGTATTTTCTTCTTATTATTGATTAAACCATTTCATATTAAATACAAGGAGGAAGTGTTTGTTTAGATATTTTTGTTGGAGGTCCTTTAGGGTATGGCCTTTGTACTTAAGGGTCAGGCATGTGTACTTCATTTGCAGACAGACAACTTATATCTTTATGGGTTTCAACAATTGAACCATTAAAGATAATGTTGGAACCAAGTTGGTTCTAAGTACTTAGGATTTTGATGTTTACAAAAGCACTCCATGTAATCTTATTTTGTACTTAGAATTATTATATTAATTGCCACCAGAAGATAAAGGCACCAGAGGCAGAAGATGAAATCACCAGAGGCAGAAGATGAGTTACCAGAGGATAAAATCAGACCAGAGGATACAATCAGACCAGAAGATACACCTCCAGAAGACACCATATAATGCATCTTGAAGGCACCAGAGGATACACCAGGATGTCAAAACACCATCAGAGGATATCTTTCCTGGCCCAGATCAGAAGGAAGCAGAGTCCAGAAAGAGACCTGGACCAGACCAGAAGGTATCATAAGTCAGACTTAGTCCAGAATTTATTCTGACTAGAAGATATCTTGGAAGTGAAATGATAATCAGTCCAGACTTGATCAGAGCATAAATTAGTTGGTCCAGAACAAGAGATTTAATCCAGATTTGGCCCATACCAGAAGATAGAATGGTTTAGAGTATGAAACTAAGTCCAGACCAGAAGAAATGATGTCCAGATTTAATCTAGACCTGATCCAGAATCAAAGGTAAATGTCCAAATTAAAATATCATAAAGTCCAGATTTAATTTCAGTTTAATCCAGACCAAGTCCAGAATTGGTCCAGATCAGAGGGAAGATATTTAGATCAATAGTCCAGATTTAAGCATCATGGCCCAGTGTTGGCCGAGATCAGAAGATCAGAAAGTGTGGTCCAGTGTTGGCCGAGATCAGAGGATCACAACAGATCAATTTGTATGGTCCAGGTGTGGACGAGAGCAGAAGATCAAACGGACCTGATTTAATAAAGATGATAATCAGTGGAGACATGATTAAATTGATCAAAGTATTAAAAGGATTTGATACAAAAATAAATTGAAGTCTTGTGGAATTCTGAAGCTATTGGCTGGAAGAAAGATTTGATCCAAAATTAATTAAGAACAGGATTGGCCCAAGTTATTTTTAAAAGCAAATCTGGAGCTACAAAGATATGTTTTTTATTTAAGTGAAACCTGATTGACCAAGTTATTTTTGCAAGAGAATCCAACAAGATACAACTCAGATTTAAGCTTGGAAGAGACCTGAATTCACACCTATAAAATAAGGCTCAAGGCAGAAGACTCAGCATTGAAAATCACAAAAGAGTCATACACTTCCAAAAGCAAACACTCGAGTTTTCAGTGAGATTAATTGTGAGTCTCAGCTTTCCAGAAGCAAGCACTCGTGTTTTTCTTTCCCTTGTGTTAGATCTAAGTTGTTGAAGTAGAGTCTACAATCTGAGGGATTCAGAAGGGGTAGCAAATTACTTAGCAATTAGATTCAAGGCGTTGTAATTCCTTCTACAATCTGGGATTGTCAGATTGGTAGGAGAAGACTTGACTTGATAAGTCAAGGTGATGTATTTCTCAAAAGTCTAGGATTGTTAGACTGTTTGAGAAGACTGACTTGGAGGGTCAGTGGTATTGTTGTAATTCAAGGTTTTGAATTAGTGAAATCCTTCAAAGTGAAGGGACTGGACGTAGCCTCATTAACGGTGAACCAATATAAAATTCTGTGTTTTATTTTTACTTTATATCCGCTGCTAACTCTGTTTGATTCATACATCAGATTTTGTTATAAAACTGCAAAAACAGAAAAAGTAATCAAGTTAGTCAAACACAATTCAACCCCCTTTCTCGTGTTTGCACCTTCAGATAAATCTATGAAAACCAGATGAAGCAAAGGAACTAGAGCACACAAGATCATAGGATAGAACAGTCAGAGCAAGTAGGTTATTAAAGGATGCAAATTTTCAAAGGAAGCAGATTATGGATGATTATTAGAGGATGCACACAGACAAAGGATACAGTAATTAGAGGATGTCTTGCAGAGCATTGGATCATTAACTCATGTTAGAGCGTTGACTTCACCTAAGGCATAGGCTTTTTCATATGCGTTGAATTTTTCATAGCGTTGACTTTTTCAGAGGATACATAAAAGTTCACAGTCAGATGATCAGACGCTTGGTGTGTTTATCAGAGGCTGAAGCAGAATAATTGTTGTTATGCTTGTCAGAGGCAGAGGCAGATTAATAGAATCCATGTTGAGTCCACCAGAGGCAACCGAGGTGCTATGTTTCTCGCATCCTAGAGTCAACTGAAACTTGCGACAACAAAGACGTGTGTCACTAGACTTACGTTGTAGCTGAAGTGAAGCCTTGGTTTCTTTTGCCTTCGTCCAGTCATCAGAGCATAGACCTTATATTGTGACGCAAGCTTTGCTGCCCTTGTTTCTAAATTATTTCTTTTGCTTTGTTATATCTTGCTCTATTAGAAGATCTCTAATATACTTGTAATATAGGCTACTTTGGAATGGATAGTTATTAGCATAATTTTTGTCTTTAATCTGCACACTTAGCATATGTAGTTAGGGGATAGTTGTTCTTTATTTATTTTTATTTTTTATCATAATAACATTAACCAGAGGATTGTATTTTAAAAATACTTTCTGCACAGACACCTACAACATTGGGCACATTTTGGTAAATTTTATATAAGTAAAAAACACTATTGTATGTTATGTGATGACATTTCCATCCACAATAACCAATTGCATATGCTTTTCTCCGGTCTTTACTCGAACCACCCAACAATCAATTACTCTAAGGCTAATTTTCCACACCACTAATCCCTTTTCGAGGTCTCAAATGAAGTCAAAATAGCGTGTCTTTATGAGGGCATTGTGAAAACAAGCTACCCATTAAGAAAAAAAACCAAATATAAAAAATATGAGTGTTAAATGTGAAAAACATATAAGTTGGAAATATAAGTTATCTTGATGTGACAAACATGTGAAATGACCAAAAATCCAAACCAAACACCAAAAAATTTGCCATTTGAATATGGTGCAAACAATCTATTTTAAAAAAGTTTTTAATATAAGGAACTTAAATAGAAAATGAACAACAATATAAATCGTTAAAAACATAATAGTTGGCAAATTATGTTATCTTGAATCAACAAATATGTTAAATGCCCAAAAAAACCAAAACAAACACCAAAATAAATATAACTTTAATATGGTGCAAACAATCTCTTTTAAAAATGTTTTTAATATTTATCACTGTAACAGAAAATAAGCAACAATAGAAATTGTTAAAAACATAATAGTTGGCAAAATATGTTATTTTGATTCAACAAACATGTGAAATGACAAAAAAACAAATACGAAAATTTTTAAAAATTAAAAATGGTGTAAATAGTATCTTTAAACAAATATTTAACATTAAAAACAAAAATTGAAATTTATCATCAAATTAGGTCATTTTCATTCTCAATAACATGGTAAAAAAGAACCTCAACAAACACCATTCATTGTTTAAAAATAGATTTAAACATAGTTGTCAACATCAACAACTAAAACATTAAATAACCAACTGTTTTAGCAGTGAAAAACAGATTAGTTGTCAAAATAAGGTGTCTTCAAGCAACAAACATATACAAACGCAAACAAACTCAATGAACATCAACATTTTGGTTATAATATGGTGCATGTTTGAAAGAAAAAAAAAACAGGAATACATCATTGTTAACCTCACAAGAGTATATATGACAGAAAATAATGGTCACATATATCATGGTTAACCTTTAAAAGTCGATATTGATGGAAACAAAATAAAAATTTAGAAATTGAAACTACAAAGTTAAAAAACAATGAAATTAAACGAGAAAAAGTTTGAAACATAAAAACATGAGTTTTGTTTGAAACATGATTTTGGGAAGTGTGATTAGTTGAATTAGATGATTATCAAAAAAGGCTTTTTAGGTGACGTGGATAAAGTTAAAAGGGGGTTATTGAGTAAGTTAATCTCTATTAGTATGTTATATATAGTGAGTTGATTTGATCACATACATAGAGAGGTATTTTTAATAGAATTAGAAATAATTATATAAAAAATTTAAAATATAAAGATGCCTAGAGCACAATTATAATTTCAAGGTGTTTTTTTCAAAAATATATAACTTCAAGATGTTGAAGTGTCTTCCATTTTTTAGGTGTATAGTTTTTGTAATCTTTAATTTTTTGCTTATAGATAATAATACAATAATTTTATGATTTACCCATCAATCATTTTTTAATATATATATTTATATCATAAGATATTATTGTTAGTACATTAAATTAGAAGACAAAAATTTATTATGATCATAACAAAACAAACAAATAAGAACAATTATCCTCTAACTATATATGCTAAGTGTGCACATTAAATTAGAAGACAAAAATTTATATTAATGACTATTTAATTTAAGGTGGTATAATTTATGAGTAAATTAGAGATAATAATCAAAGTGCTTTTAACATAAAGAATATTATCACCTAATAAACAAGTAATTATGTTTACTAATAGAGTAAGTCATAATATATCAATAAGAAGCATTGCAACAAGCATATGATAATCTATAATATGAGTCAGATCGTTAAAAGGAAATACAAGTCAATAATTGATTCTCAAAAAACAAAGGAAAAGAACACTACAATGATTATTTGTCTTTGACTAAAGACCTATTTTACTCAAACATCAAAAGAAGAAAGCTAAAAAATAAAGCCTCTAATAGAGTCAATTTTCTAGTACAAGTTAGATCCTCGAATAAACAAAGAGAGAAAATCTACTAAACCAGTTCACAATGATTAGGGGTGGGAATAGACTAGACGACAATAGGCCAGATCGACCGATAGAGACCTACGTCAGACAAGACTTTTCATTTAAACAAACAAGGCCTACACTTCTAAAAAAGCCTATTTAGTTAAAAATGTCAAGCTACAGACCACATAATAAGCCTTTTAAGCCTATTAGGCTGGCCTATTTAAACAAATATAAATAATAATTTTTATACTACTATAATTATTATATTATATTTTGATTTTTTTGTTAGATATTCAACTTTTAGTAATTTACGCATATTAATCTTTTTTAATTTTTTACATATTTAAATGTATTGTTTTAAAAAAGGATCGAAGTAGGATGTGTATAAAGTCATATTCTTCAAATTGTCATTTTAAATATCAAAATAAAACTTAATTTCATTGACATATTAACTCGTTAATCTATTTAAAGATATGTTGGATTACTTATTCAAAAATATTAAAATGAAATAAGCTTTTAAGTAGGCTAACATGCCATATTAGGCTTCTATCAAGGTCAGACTCAGACCTAAAAAGTAAGCATATGACAGACCACAGGTCAGGCCTAGCCTTGACTTTTTTGACAGGTCAGGCTCAGGCCTAGTAAAGTCTAGCTCAGCCCAGCGTATTCTCACCCCTAACAATGATTCTAATGAATTTGTTGAATTTGTGTCTGACTCTGTAAAGCGTGCTCTCAATGTGCCTGTGCTGAATCTCATTACAAGCTCACTCTGATAACTATGCGTCCGACAATTCTTGTAAAACAGTTGACCATTAGGTGCAAGCATCAAGTCAACACTCTGATATAGTCAAAACTCTTATCAAGACAACCCTCTGCTAAAGTCAACACTCTGATATGAAGTTTGACATTCCAACATCCTCTGCTCATCATAGTAGACTTATCATCTATTTGAAGAAACACACGACATCCTTTGATAGTGTCATCCTCTAAGATCCATCTTCTTGGATCAAGATACACTGAATTAATTATGAAGATATATGGATATGTCTTATATGCTGATTTGCCTTAAATGTTGATTCACAATCTCCAACAGTAACATTCTCAACGGATGCATTTCTCAATATTTAAGTATAAACCGATCAATATGAAAAGGTAGCTGAGAGAATGGAAAATGCAATATGCTAATAAGAATTTATGTAAAAGTCTAGAACACATCAAATGAAAACAATAAATGAAAAATCCTCTCAGTAGAGTTATTATAACTGATGTAAATAATTCAAAGTATCTTATACACTTGAAATGATATAGGACTTGAAATGTAATACCCTTTCGATGAGAGTTAGAATAATATAAACAAATATGTCAATTTAGACACAAACTGGAACTGATATGAATAAGACCGATAATGGCAACAACTCTTTCATCCATAAGAGATATCTAAAGAGGTATGACAATACTCATGAACCTCAACGTCAGACTGGTAGAAATTTGAGAAGAGTTCTAATGGTGACTGCTTGGAGAGGCATAAAAAAATACTCAAAGCCTGAAGAGGCAGAGTAAATAATACTTGTATGTTATTGCTTAAATAGTGGATTAAGCCATATATTGTACTGAGGCAAATTCTCTCAATAGAGGGAGGACTATATGTAGCAATAATATATTGTGATCTAGTATAAAAATCATTGGGTCCCTTCTTTCTTTTTCTCTCCCTCTCTCTGTTACTCTAATTTGAATTATATATGATTCAACTTTATTTTACCAAACTTGTTTTATAGTCGTAAGTCGAATGATTTGATAAAGAACATATCTTTTGATTATGCAATTAAATTTACTTTCATAAATGTCAAAACACAATTCAAATCTCTCCTTTCTTGTGTTTTCCAGCACCTTCAATTGCCTCCACTAATTGAAATTCTTTGATCTATCTTTGCCTATAGTACCCTAGCTAGCGAGTGTCTATTATCATCCCTAAATGTGTTCCTTAAAACTTAACTCGTCGAATTGAAATTAATCATATCAATACTTTTAGTTGTAAATAGAAAAAGGACTGATAACTTATGATCCTTAGTAATGTTATTGATCATGTTAGAGTTTCAAGTGACCTTTATATACTAGTTTAGAGTGGACCACATCCGCTTTAGAATTTTCCTAGACAATAGAACCATTTTTAATTTGTTTTATGGGAGAAAAAGAAAAAATAAAAAGAAAAGAAAAAAATATATTTTCTCATATTTAATTATATAGAAAGTGTATTTGGATCCTTTAAAGTAAGTAAAGTATATAAAGTGAAAAGATCAAGAGTTGTTATTTTAACAAACTCGTGATTGTTTATAGTGTACCTACAATATTTATATTTGATTTTTAATTTAATGATTGATATCACGCATTTTTACTCCTTAAAGAGAAATGTTTACTTTCGATGAGTCATACATGTAGTACACAGTAATATACTTTAAAAAAAAGTCAAAAAAGTACGTTATAACAAAAAGTAGATAGAGATAAAAATGAAAAAGAAAAAAAAAAGAGAGAGAGAGAAAGTGATCAATTCCTTCTCAAAATAATGGAGAAATAATATTTAAGGGGTCTACAATAAAGTGGCACAATGTCAATCTATTTAATCCATTATTTTAAGTAGGAAAAATTGAGGCTTTGGATTGTATCATTTAAGTTGGTATTAATCTCTTAATAAGTGAAAAAATTGTGGGATAGTGGAACAAAGTGGATTGACCTGTCGAGTCGATTTAAAAAAAAAACAACAAACCACTTCTTTCTTTTTTTAGTTATTTTTAAATTGAGTCGATTATTTTTTCGATGATGGCACTAACAAATTTTCGCGCTGCTACCCAATAAACTTATAATTGTATTATTTATGTAAATTGTTGGATTACATTGAACTTTAGTGGACTAATTTTAAAGTTTTTTGTTTTGTTTTGACGCACAAACTCGACTAAAAATCAATATGTTTAAGGGTCAAATAAATTTTTGGTTCTTATAAAAATACTATATTCCGTTTTAAGTTCCTCTAAAACTTTTCTTCAAACAATGGTCTCTCAAGATTTTCTATCAATAATTTTGATTCTTGCTTTTAATAAGCCTACTTGTGTGTATCATTTGAATTTTTGAATTATTTTTTACAAATATATTTAAAACATTATAAAATCTCCCTACAAAAATTTAGAAAATACAGATAAACTGATTTAAAAGTAAGGAACAAAATTGTTAACAGAAAATAATTAAATGACTATTATTTAAAGAAAATTTTTAAAAGAACAAAAAAACAAAATATAGTAAATTTTTGTCTAGCAAAATATAATATATTTATAATAAAAAAATGAAATATTTAACCTTCAAAATAGTTATAGGTATTAGAAAAACAATATATTTGTGTATAATAAAAAAATTAAGTCAAAACTGAAAAGAAAAAAATTCTCATGAATTATTTGAAAAAATCAGACTTCGAATGTTAAAATAACTTTTAATCAAACTTTCTTTACTTACCTTACCTATGTAACCTTGGATTACTAAACTTCATTCACAGTTAGGTTTAAAACCCAAAAACAAAAACAAAAAAACATGGTCCTCTCTTATCCATTAACGAAAGGCGATAATGTACAAAGAAACATTATGACAATATTTTCACAAATAAAAATTAGAAAACAAAAACATGATTACCCTCAATTCAATTTTTCACCCTTTCTTCTATCCAACAAACACCACCACCACATTTAGTACAATTCTTAATCACCACAACAACAACATAAGAAGAAGAAGAAGAAGAAGTTCTGTTTTTCTATGTTTTTGCACAAACTCCTCCAATGACTCTAATAGTGGTAGTAATTCAGAACCTGATGGTGATGTTCAAAGTCAAGAACTATTGGCTCAAATTGCAATGCTTCAGACACAAAAAGTTCGACTTACTGATTATTTAGATGAGAGATCTGAATATTTGACACAATTTGGTGAAGAAGCTAAAGCTGAGATTGATAAGATTGGTGAAGATGCTCTCAAAGGATTAGATGAAGCTAGTGACAGAGTATGTATGTTTTCACTTTTTTACTACTTGTTTGATTTTTTAACCATGTATAGATTCTAGCTACAAAATTATTCATTTTACATTTCTTATTTATTTTATTTATGAATTTAATTTATATACCCCTTAACTCGATTATGTTGTAAAACTTTTTAAACTAACGATGTGCAATAATTACATTTTTTTTATATAATATTTGTTTATTATTAGAATTTGTACCTTTTTATTATATTTTTTTTGTTAATAAACTATAAAATTCTATAATAGTGCATAAAAAGTTACACATTTGATTTTTTTAAATTAGTTTTATAAAGATTAATTAAATTAAATATAAAAACATAAACTAATATTGATCCATCGTACACACAAACCAATATAAAATAGAACTTTTAAAAACATAAAATAGAACTTTTAAATTAGTATAGAATATAACACACACATGGCAATTAAAACAGTAGTTATGCAAAAAATTGCTTGAAAATTACTTCAACCATGACCCTTTTACATTTATTTGAGAATAACATGTTACAGCAAACATAGAGAACCAGATGCTAGCCTTTTTTTCATTATTTTATTAACGATTTATTATATATATATATATATATTCTATGGTTGTTATGCATACTCAAATACTCAATGTATAAATTATAGTACTTATGCAAAGAATTCCTAGAAATTTACTTCAATAATGACCCTGGAAAGTTACTAAAACACTAATTATGCGAAGAATTCCTATAAATTACTTCAATAGTGATTCTTTTACATTCATTTGTGATTAATGGGTAACAAAGAGCATAGAATGGCAGATGCTAGCATTTAACTTTTTTCTTTCTTTTATTTTTGATTTGTTATATTTTATATAAGAAGAAAATTTAGATTGGGAGAGGCACACCTTTGAATGTAAAGTCTGACAAACCATACCATCAAACTTATTCATGTCTTATAATAGAATTTACGTATAACCTACCAACTAAGAAATTTCGGACTTAATAAACCCAAGTCACAATAGATATGAGCGGAAAGTCTAATAATTTGTTTTTTCATTTATGAGTGTTAGTAAGACTATCTAACACACATTTTTTAACATGCTATATTTAATTGTTTAAAATTCACATATGTCTCACTAAATCATGTGTGTTCCATATGAATTTGACGAGACTCGTCTGAATTTTTAATCAATCAAAAAGAATTTGGTGAAAAGTGTGTTTTACTCGCATTATTCTTCAGTTATTTATTATATTATATGCTTATTTATTATGTATACTCAATGTATAAAGTATAATACATAAATACAAACACGTTTATATATTCATTTAGTTATTAAAAACTCTTCTTATGCAGGAATTGCAAGAAAATTACTTCAATAATGACCCTTTTGCATTCATTTGTGATTCAATAGATAACAGCAAACATAGAGAGCCAGATGCTAGCATTTGAGGAATCAAATGAACTAAACAAACAAGAGATTGAAGAAAGTGAAAACAAAGTAATGGAGATTGAAGGTCAAATGGAAGTTGACCGAAACGAAGGACTATTCTTCAAGAATTTAGGAAACAAAGGACCTTTTGTTGATAAAGCAAAAGCAAAAGAAGAAGATGAAAAGATGAAAGATGTGATAACAAGAGAGAAAAATGGAAGAAAAACAAGGAAAAATGTTTACTTATTCTTCATTGGACTTTTGAGTTATGCAATGGTTGGTTCTATTAATGTTTCATCATTAAGTGATACTGATTGGAAGAAAGTTGCTGTTCTTGGTGCTATTCTCTTGGCTTTGTTTTCTCAGTTCATTTATGAACAAAATAAAGATAACAATATGAAAGATGAACAATGAAGAGGAAGAAAAAGAACTCAAAGTTTTTCTTCTTATATTTTTTTTTTTTTTGTAAGATTAGAAGTTTCAGATTATGAGGGAAATGTATTGTGAATATGTAGCCTCAAGAGAGAGCTTATGAATTAGAGTTGATATATCAAACTACTTTTCTTAGACATAATGGCAAATTTCTTCAAATCTTATGTTCTAATCGAAAAACACATGCATCTGCGCAACGTCGAGATTGTAGTCAAATGTGACTCATGATCATAATTGTATAGTGTTATTGTGGAAATTATAAAAACCTTTACATTGTGCATATTAAAATCTGTTATGATTAGTTAATAATAAATGTAGGTTAGTTACTTTTAGTTAGTTTTGTGTAACTAACTACATAACAACTTAGCCTATATATAGTTTGTGTAACAAATTACTCAGATTTAATGAAAGAGTTTCTTCCATTTTTCATTCTCTTTCTCTATATCATATTCAGTTTTCATCTTCTCAACATGGTATCAAAGCAACCTTGATCTAGTTTTCGCTTCCGCATTTCATCATGCCACCGCGTGCAGCGCCTCCTCCTCCACCAGCTGATCCATCCTTGGACCAATCAAGTTCTTATTATGTTCATTCCTCTGATGGTCCTTCCACCGTTCGTGTTACTCCGGTTCTAACCGGAGCAAACTATCATTCCTGGGCGCGTTCTATGCGCAGAGCACTTGGAGCAAAACTCAAATTTGAGTTTCTTAATGGAACAATTCCAATTCCGGTTGACACGTTTGATCCTTCCTATCGTGCATGGAATCGCTGTAACATGCTCATCCATTCTTGGCTTATGAATTCCATTGATCCCCCAATAGCTCAATCCCTTGTTTTCATGGAAAATGTTGTGGATGTATGGAACGATCTCAAAGAGCGATTTGCACAAGGTGATCTTGTTCGAGTTTCAGAACTTCAACAAGAAATCTATTCCCTCAAGCAAGACTCCAAATCGGTAACAGATTTTTATTCAGAATTGAAAATTCTTAGGGAGGAGTTAGAAATATACATGCCAATTCCTGTTTGCACTTGCCGTATCAAATGCTCTTGTGATGTTATGCGTGTGGCTCGAAATAATCATAACTTGCTGCATGTTATGCGTTTTCTGACCGGTCTCAATGATTCTTTTGGTGTTGTTAAGTCTCAAATCTTGCTTCTTGATCCTCTACCTCCCATCAACAAGATATTTTCTAAGGTTTTGCAACATGAGAGACAAAATGGTTTTACTTACACTGATGAATCCAAAGTTCTTGTTAATGCTTCTGAGAGCAAGAATTCTCAGAACAAGAACAAATCTCATGCTATTCCCTCGGGTACAAAGAGGTATTGCACCTTTTGTCATCGTTCCAATCACACTATTGAAAACTGTTTCAAGAAACATGGAGTACCACCTCATATGTAGAAATGGAACTCTGGATCAGCCAATCATGTTCTTGAAGGAAATGACTCTGTTGATGAACAAACTAATGACAAAGGTGGATTCAATAGTCCTACATCAAATAATTCAGGTTCTGCTCACATTACTCAAGATCAGTTTGATAAATTGATGCAGTTAATTCAGACTTCTAGCATTAATCTTGGTTCTGCTCAAGCTAGCTCCAATCAGGTTTGCTCATTCAAACCTACTACTCAAGGTATGATTCCCTCTTGTTCCTCATCCTGTTATACCATTCATCTAGGCACTTGGATCATTGATTCAGGGGCTAGTCACCACATTTGCACAACACTTCATTGGTTTCACTCATATAGTGAGATCACTCCTATGATAATCAAATTACCTAATGGTCATCATGTCATAACCAAACACTCTGGCACTACCATCTTCTCACCTACACTTAGGATAGAAAATGTCTTATATGTTCCAGATTTTCAAGTTAATCTGATTTCTATTCCCACTTTGTGTCATGATTTACAATGCTTAGTTTCCTTTAATAACTCTCAATGCATCATACAGGTGCAGACCTCTCTGAAGATGATTGGTTCGGCTAATAGGATTGATGGATTGTATTACCTAAACATCTCAAATAAGAAAGCCATTACACCAAGCATCAACACTCATTCCTCTAGTTCCATTATACTAGAAGTTGCTCTATGGCATTTTAGGCTAGGGCATCTTTCTAATTCTAGAATTTTACAATTACAATCTCAATTTCCTTTTGTTACAAATGATGTAAAAGCTGTATGTGACATTTGTCACTTCGCTAAACATAGAAAAACATCTTTTGTTTCTAGTTACAATAAAGCTTCTCAACCTTATGATCTTATTCATTTTGATATTTGGGGTCCCATTTTCATAAAATATGTCCATAATCATTCTTATTTTTTAACTGTTGTGGATGATTTCACTAGACACACTTGGATCATTTTAATGAAACACAAAAGTGAAGCAAGAGAACATGTTAAAAACTTCATTCAACAAGTTGAAATCCAGTTCAAACATCATGTTAAAATAGTTAGGTCTGACAATGGTGTTGAATTTATAATGCCTACCTTTTATGCTTCTAAAGGCATTATGCATCAAACTAGTTGTGTTGAAACCCCTCAACAAAATGGTTGTGTTGAGAGGAAGCATCAACACATTTTGAACGTGGGCATGGCTTTGCTTTTCCAGTCAAAATTACCCAAAACTTTTTGGTGTTATGCTGTTTCTCATGCAGTCTTTATTATTAATCGTATTCCTACACCCCTTTTACAAAACAAAACTCCATATTTTCTCCTTAATGGTCATCATGCTGATCTGCATGAATTAAAATTTTTTGGCTCTTTGGTTTTTGCATCAACTTTGGTTTCCCATAGAACCAAACTTGACAATAGAGCAAGAAAATGTGTTTTTCTAGGTTATAGAAAATGAGTCAAAGGTGTTGTTTTACTTGATCTTAATACAAAAGATATTTTCATGTCTAGAAATGTTACTCACCATGAGCATATTCTGCCTTATACTTGTTCTAGTCAGCAGTCATCTTGGGATTACACTACTTCTCATCCTAATTCTAGTCAGTCTCATCATGATGTTGTTGATATCAATGATCATCCTAATTCTATATCTAGTGATCTTAATTCTCAGCCTTCCTCTTCTCATCCTGATCCTCCTATAGAAACCATTGATACTAGTGATGATCATCCTCCCAGCAATCCTATTCCTTCCATAGATAATGATTCATCAAATATGCCCATCTTAGATGTTGTACTTTTGGACAGATCATCTAGAATCAAAAGGCCTCCTTCTTATTTGAGTGATTATGTTTGTAACAATTCATCATCATCCCTTACAGCTCAACCAAAAACTTCAGACAGTCTTTATCCTTTGACCTCTTTCCATTCTTACACACATTTGTCTCCATCCCAAAAATCTTTTTGCATGTCTGTGACACAAAGTCTTGAACCACAAACCTTTGAAGAAGCTAGCAAATCGGAATCATGGTTATTAGCTATGAAGGATGAGTTAAATGCACTTCATCAAAATGGTACTTGGGATATTGTGACATTGCCTCCTAATGTGAAACCTATAGGAAGCAAGTGGATTTACAAGATTAAACATAAGGCAGATGGTACTATAGAGAGATATAAGGCTCGTTTAGTTGAAAAAGGATACAATCAAGTAGAGGGACTTGATTATTTTGATACTTTTTCCCTAGTTGCTAAACTGACAACAGTTAGGATTTTGTTAGCTTTGGCTGCAATTAAACATTGGCATTTACATCAACTTGATGTAAATAATGCTTTCTTGCATGGGGATCTAAAGGAAGATGTTTACATGTCGATTCCACAAGGTGTTACAGCTGCTAACAATCAGGTCTGCAAACTTAAGAAAAGCTTCTATGGCTTGAAGCAAGCAAGTCGCAAATGGTATGAGAAATTGACACATTTACTCATAAGGGAGAGATATGTACAATCTACATCTGATTATTCTCTATTCACATTCCAAAACAACAAAGATTTTACAGCATTTTTGGTTTATGTGGATGATGTGATACTAGCAGGAACATCCTTGATTGAATTTAAAAGAATCAAAAATATCCTTGATGAAGCATTCAAAATAAAAGATCTTGGTCAATTGAAGTTTTTCCTTGGTTTGAAAGTTGCACATTCTAAAACATGAATTGTTTTATCTCAAAGAAAGTATTGTCTAGATCTTCTAAAAGATGCTGGATTACTTAGGTTCAAAACCTACCACTACTCCTCTTGACACTTCCATCAAGCTACACAATGACAAAGGGAAACTGTTTGATAATGTCACTCAATATAGAAGAATGGTTGGGAAACTATTGTATCTAAATACCACTAGGCCTAACATTACTTTTGCCACACAACAATTAAGTCAGTTCCTTCATGCTCCTACTGTTGTTCATTACAATGCAACTTGTCGTGTCATTAGATATCTCAAAAATAACCCAGGTCAAGGCATTTTGTTTCCTAGAAGTTCAGAACTTCAAATACTGGGCTACTCGGATGCAGACTGGACCGGTTGTTTGGATCTATTTCAGGCCAATGCTTCTTCATTGGACAGTCTTTGGTTTCATGGCGTGCCAAGAAACAAGCTACCATATCTCGTTCATCTTCTGAAGCAGAGTACATGGCCTTATCTTCTGCAGCTTGTGAGCTACAATGGATTCTATATGTGCTCAAAGACTTGAATGTGAAATGCACTAGGCCTCCTGTCTTGTATTGCGACAATCAAAGTGCAATACACATTGCTTCCAACCCTGTGTTCCACGAACGAACCAAACATCTTGATATAGATTGTCACCTTGTCAGGGAGAAGGTTCAGAAAGGTGTTTTGAAGCTACTACCTATATCATCATCTGAACAGTTGGCAGACTTCTTTACAAAAGCTTTGCCACCTCCAAAATTTCATTCTTTCATGTCCAAGCTTAATTTGATAAACATCTATCGAATTAAAGCTTGAGGGAGGGTATTAAAATCTGTTATGATTAGTTAATAATAAATGTAGGTTAGTTACTTTTAGTTAGTTTTGTGTAACTAACTACATAACAACTTAGCCTATATATATTTTGTGTAACAAATTACTCAGATTTAATGAAAGAGTTTCTTCCATTTTTCATTTTCTTTCTCTATATCATATTCAGTTTTCATCTTCTCAACAGTGCAAGCTAGTAGAACTACAATTTAAAATCTTGATCATCAAAACTATTACAACTATATATACTTAAAAGTATAATGTGTCACTAAATCTTTCTTATGTGTAAACAAGCTATGCAAAACTGTACAAAATTAAGGTCAAATTTCTTATTTACTTCTTAATAAATAGATACCCAATTTGATGTCTAAAATTGTTAGATCATATCAACTTAGTCCTTCTACATTACATAGTTATATTATTGATTTTTTAAAATGATCTCTGAAATTGCACAAAGTTAATTAGTTATTCCTTTATTTGTATTTGAAATCATAAATATCTTTAATAATGTTCAGTTAGTTTCAAATGCATCTTGAATTTTAGCACCTTAATATCATTATAGTTTCTGTGAATACCAACCGGAGAGACGAACTTGTTCTACATTTTATTTTTTAAAATATTAATAATATGAGAGACTAAGTTGATACAATCTTACCGACTCAGACCAAATTAAATATCTAGTTCATCTTAATATATTGAACATGATAAAAGAGAAGTTGAGCAATTTCCATTAACCTACACAAAATTCTAAAATTTATTCATGCTATATAGAAACCTCTATAATTTTATTCTTTTTCAGGAAAGTGTATGCATAACCTAAACATTGATTTTGATTCTTGAATAAAAAGAACCACATAAACCAAAACTAAGTAGTATGTATAATAAAGTGACTAACCAGTTATAACAGTTTTGTGATTTTAAAGTGGGATATAAATGTTTATCCAATATTGATTCTTATATGTTACTGTATAAAGTACATAATCATGTCATTATTATTTTATATGTAGTAAAGTAAATAGAATTGATTTTCATTTTTCATACACGCATCTGTTGATCTGTAACATGAGAAAAGCACAAAATTTATGTTATCTGGCTGTATGCAATTTTAGTTGCAATTCCTTTGTTAAGATTTATAAAACCTTAATACGACATTTTTTTATTTATTTAAACAGACAAATGTAATTAGTTATATTAATATTTTTCCTATGACCAAAATTTAAACTTTGGTCTTTACACATTCAACTTCTTCGACTCAAACTACATTGTAGAGTGAAAATATTGTGTAAAGTACTGTAATTGTACAATATTAATATTAGTTGTCACTCAAGAGAGTAATAATTTAAAGGCAAAATTTTAATAGTTTAATAATAGCGAAAATTATTCGGTAACAAAGGAACTATAAACATAGCTATTAATTTGATGATAAACTAATATAAATCATTGCGGGTTTTGTTATGCTTTAACTTAATTCTTTTGTTCGTTTACATCGTTTTGACTTTATTTTACTTTAACCGTTTTGAACAAATACTACAAAAAAATTGACTTCTTGTGACATACAAAGTTTGTCATTAAAAGCCAAAAACTGTAGGTATAGGTCAATAATACTTTGAGTGACACTCAAATCTACCGTCAACTTTAAGGGGGCGTCTTGCGACACTTTGAGGACTGTCGCTCCACGTTTTGAGGAGTGTCACTACAGGCTTTTGATTTCTACCGTCAACTTTAAGGGGGCGTCTTGCTACACTTTGAGGACGGTCGCTCCACGTTTTGAGGAGTGTCACTACAGGCTTTTGATTTCTACCTACAACAATGACTGTCACTAAAACCTAGATAAACATAAATAAAGAATTGATCAATTTCTACAGTTTGTCTGTCACTAAAAACTACATAAATATAAATAAAAAATTGATCTATTCCTACGGTATTGTCTGTCACTAAAACTTATTTATTATTATTTATTAAATTAATTTTATTTTATCTCTCGACTAATTGTAATTCTAAATTATTAATACCAGTAAGTTAAATTTAAATTTCTAATTTATTTTTATTAACTAATGTCATTGAAACTGGTCTCGTTGCCGAAGGTTTTCCAATGCAATCTGTGCAGCTACTAATTCAGATTGCTTTCTGTCAATATCTTGCAACCATCTGACAAGTATGGTTTGAGAATCAAATGAGTAAGAGAATGTAATTACACTAAGATTCTGTTCTCAATCCAGAAAAAAAGACAGTAAGAAAATGTAATTACCCTTGCCTTTCTTCAATAAACTCATTAAGCTGCTTCTTTAATCTAGTAACCTCTTGTTCCTGAAAGCAGCAAGCAAATCACCTGAACTAACATTCAACATGACAACAATGCAATCTAGTCTACTAGAAAAGTTGAACTACCTTCTCCTGAGGCTCTAGAGTAAGAAATTGAGATTTCTCTGCAATCTTCTGCAGTTGATGATTATCCAGCAGTGACTACATTAACAAGAATATTATAGATGAGCTTTGTTGGGAAATAGAAGTCTAATTCTCTTATGTAAAAATTCTTGACATTTTATTCCTTTTTTATTTTTATTTCTATCTTTTGAAGGCGATGATCCCTGTTTCCACAGTATGCCTATTACTACAAATTACAAGTCCATGACTTCCACTCAAACAAGTGATTACATGACAACTATTTAATGTTCCTCTACGTATTACAAAAAATGAAAAATAACAACACAAACAAAATCCAAAAAACATCACTCGAAGTTGATGAATTTACCACATAAGTGGTCATATCCAACTTTACTCCAAGTAAGTCCCGAATTACATCATGGGTCATACTCTCAGCAGCTGCTAATCTGGCATTCAGTGAAAATATCTGGACAAGAAAAAGGAAGAAACGCCTTGAAGCCAATAAGTAAAAGCCAATCACCATAGAACATGCAGTTGAGGAGAAAAGCCTACCTCTTTCTGTCGACATGCTGCTTGAGATTCTAGTTCCTCAATGCGCAATCTTGCAGCAGACAACTCTTCAACCTTTTCATATTTTATCTGCTGTGCCAATCCCAACCCAATACATTTGAAAGGAGAACCAGAACCTCGAGATTTGGTCGCATTTTTCTCAGACTTGTTTGAGAGAGCATTGGTGGATTGGGTGGAAATTCCCTCAGGTTTGACTTGCTCAGCCATTGCTTCCAATGATTTGAACTGATTCAAAATAAAATAATGCTACATTTAATATTTTAAAACTATATAGAAGGTTACCGATGATACTGCTAAACTTTAAATTATATCCAATATGACATCCAAGACATTTATTTGATGTAGTGACTAAAATTACTTTGTGCTTGTACTCCATTGCATGTGCTTCAGCATGCAAAGTTAGCTCTGAAATGTGAGTTTTCATCTGTGCAACCTATCAAAAACCAATACAGAAAAGGAACAGTGTTAAAATAAACTTCAACACAATATGTAATTAGTTGTTGTCAGAAATTCCGACCTCTGCCTCCTTTCCTGCTAAATTACTCTTCAAAACATGTATGTGATTTTCGGCTTCTTTCAAGGCTTTTCGCTTTTTCATCCAAAAGTCTACGTGAATTAAATATAACAGAACAATATTTTAGAGATCAGCCCAAAAGATTTGCATATACTTATGATATAGAGCTATCTCTTGTTGAAAACAAATGAGCTAAACCTTTGTATATCACCATCAGCATTTCCAAGATTTTGCATCTGATCTTTTAATGCAAATAGCTCCATTTCTAGATCTTCTCTTTGCAGCCGTTGTCGTTCAGCTTCTCCTTTAATGATGTCAACCTGACCAAAATAATTAATGAAGTGTAATGCCAATGCAGGTAGACAAGCTTCCGTCCTAATATTATCAAAAATAATTACTACTTACTTTGTTTTCTAGTACATTTACAGTACTTTCCAGCTCTTCAACAGATCTCTCAAGAAGTCTAACCTCTGCTTCCTTGTCTTCAGCATAAATTTTTCTTGCTTCTGCCATCTGCAATTGTTAACAAATTTTAGTCACAAACAAAGAAAACATTCTTTCAGCTAGTATATCATTCTTTCCTTTGACAACTATGTTAAGTCCATCTCAAATATCAAACATTGGGAGTTTATGATATCATTTTATCAACATCATAAATGCACTCAATGTTATGCTCTTGCCTTTGTACATCAATCACTGTGGAATTTGACTTCTCAACTCGTACTCTTTCAATTATTTATCTAAATTATTTTCTATCTCTACAAACTGTACAAAACATAAATCCACATTGATATGACTTGCTATATTTGCTTTACATTGAAAAACTGAAACCCATATACTAGAGCCACTTAAAATGCAAACGTTCTGTGATTGCTTAAGACATTGAAAAACTGCAACCCATATACTAGAGCCGCTTTTTCGTACCTTTCATTGAGGAAAATCAGCTGACCATGAAGTTGATCCCTCTGAGTAGTTAGTTCATCCCTATCAATACTCAGGTTTTTAATTGAATCATTCATTTTGCCAACAACATTGCTCATTTCCAAGATTTCATCCTCTAAACTCTATTAACTTCACTCTCTCTTTTAGCTCTTCCTCGGCAACTTTTCTTGCCGCCAAGGCATCTTCATCTAGAGAAGCAACACCTTAGGCATCATATCTGGAGAAGCAATTAATTTATCAAATTCCATGAATCCTCCTTTTATCTGTTCTATCAGGTCTTCTCCACCCACCAAATCGGCTCCTGCATTTTTGGCTTCATTGAATTTCTCACCTACAAAATAAACCATGAAATAGAACAGCCAAAACACAATAATTAGATTGTGAATTATAAGTGGTGATTCAGTTGGTTGGACTGCTTGTGCGCACTGTAAATCATAGGAATACAAACTTGGTTTCAGAATCAGAGTCTTGATATGCTTTCTGATGATGACGATGATAGTAGATACATTGTCATCATCAGAAAGATAAGAGAGACAATAACAAGCATTGAGCAATTACTTTCAAGTCAAAGTCGCTATCTATACACTCAGCATAGCCAATGATCGCTTTATTAGCAACATGTTGCAATGGCGAGTCCATTAAACACGCATTACCATTTTTTCCATGATTATCAATACCAGTATCATCATCATCCTCATTGTCGTCAATTTCTAGCCGTTTGTTGAAAACTTGCTCCGGTGAACACTTGATTTCTTCTTCATCATCTTCTAATTCGCAGTAAAGGAAACCAAAATTAAGCATTTGAAAACGAATGAAGGATTTTCGTATGAATGCTACATTACATACCTTGTTCATCATCGAGGTCAATTGGATCAACGGGAGCAGACTTCGATGGAGGTTTAGAACCTTGCGCAACTGCACATAATCAACGAACGAACAAATGAATGAATGAACAATTGCAAACAAGGAATCGAAATCAAATAAAAAATGAAAGGGAATTGAAAGAGATTAATGACTTACAGGCTTGGAAAAAATCGTACTTTGAAATGGGAGAAGAACGAGGTTTGTTACGGTTTGTGAACTTGCCGAACATCTTCGAATAAACTTGTTCCTCTTCTTCGTTGAACTCGAAGACGTCGAATTTGTTGATTGATGAAGAAGATGTGCGCTGAGTCATGGAGTGAGTGAATCGGAACGAGTTATGAGGAGGGAGAAACTCGTTACCAAAATTACAGAAATTTCATTGCGAATTTTGTGTGAATTTGGGATCTGGGAAAAGAAAGTATGTTTGTTATTTCAATTTCCTTTTTCTTTTATTTTCCTTTCCTATTTATTTGTTGAATTAATTGAATTGAAATGGGTAAAAGTTGCTTCATCATGGTTTAATTGCAGATAAATGAAGTTTTTTTGTGTGCCATAACCATGGAATTGAGATGTATATACTAGCTAGGTTTCATAACACGACGATGCCAAAATATATTATTTGTATTATATTTGTATAAAGAGAAAAGGTAAAGAGAAAAACTGATATGTTTGTTGTAGTTAAAACAAATATTTAGTGACAAACAAGAAGAGTGTCACAATAAGTCATTTAGTTAGTAGTTAACTTAGAATTGTTTTAAAGTTAAATTGATATATTGATATTAAATGAGAGTAGGTGACACTCTCTATTTTCTGTAGCTAAAAGTAACTATAGTGACAAATAAAGATGTGTCACTAAAAATTAAGTGTCACAGTAGATCTTTTTTTTTGTAGTGAAACTTAAAAAAATTAAAAGATTTATTTTGTTTCTTCATCTAGGTATCAAGTCAAAAATTGACCTAATTTTGGATGTTAACAAAAGTCTTCAAAAAAAATTTATTTAAGATCAATTCGACTTCTTTTCTTATGGTTAATATATGATATTTCACAACCAACAATATACATAAACCTAAATATTATTAATAATAAAGGTACACAAAAAAATAATAAACGAGTAACCATCTTCGGAATGTCAACCACCACCTTCCTAAATTTGCGTTGAGATATTTTATCTTTTAATCATTCTCATTATTAGTCAATCATTCTCTTTAGGGATGAGAATAGGTCAGGCCGCCCGACAAAGGCCTACATCAAGTCTAAGCCAGATCAGGTTTTTTTCTTAAAACAGATAACGCCAAAGCTTTTAAAAAAGCTTATTTAGTTAAAAGATCAGGCTGCAGGCCTATTTAAATAAATATAAATAATATTTTTTTTACTACTATAATTATTATATTAAATTTTGATCTTTTTGTTATATATTCAACTTTTAGTAATTTACACATATTAACCTCATTTATTTTTTGACATGTTTAAATGTATTATTATAAAATATAATTTAAGTATGATGTATGTAAAGTCATATATTTCAAAATGTGATGTTAAATATCAAAATAGAACTTAATTTCATTGACATATTAACTCATTAATCTATTTAAAGATATGTTTGATTACTTATTCAAAAATGTTAAAATGATATAGGCTTTTAAGTAGCCTAACAGACCATATCAGACTTCTATCAAGGTCAGACTCAAGCCTAAAAAGTAAGCCTATGACAGGTCACAGGGCAGGCTTAAGCCTTGTATGTTTTGACATGTCAGACTCAGGTCTAGCAAAGCCTAGCTCGGCCCAGCCTATTCCTACCCCTAATTTTAATCACCAATTTTTTTTATTAAATTATCAAAGTCATCAAACACGAAGGTTAGATAATCTATTTTTCCTAAGTCCTAGCAATTTAGTTACTTCTTATAGGTAAGAGTGTGCAAAATATATAGTTAACTGAACCATATCGATAAATTGCACCCAAAAAAATCAAACCATTAAAATGGTTCATGCATTGAACCACAGTTTTAAAACAAATTAGTTAACCAAATTTAATTCAAAAACCAGTTTACCATTTTTAAAACTTTTTTAACCTCAATCAATATTTTTTTCTTATAAAATTTTCAAAATTTGTTTTTCTAAAAAAAAATATAGAAAATAATGAAATTTTTTAAAAATAAAATTTAAATCATTTTTTTTTTGGAAATTTTAGAGAAAAAAATCGAAAACATTTTTTACTAAAAATTTTTGATTTTTTTTGTTGAAAAATAATAGAAACTATTTTCTTGAAATTTTTTATATCTATTTTTCTTAATAATTTTGAAAAACTTTTGCCAAAAGAATTTCGAAAAATTTTTTTATCAGGAAATTTTTTGCATCTATTTTTCTCGGAAAATAAATCGATATTTTTTTTTCAAATTTTTTTTCTGAAGAACTAGTTCGAAACCGATTTAAACTAACAAGTTATTCAAAATATTAAACTGATTTATATTTATAAAACGATCTCAAACTGATTTAGAACTGCATTGAACTTAATACGAAAGTGGTTTTCAAAAACTAAGATCCACATTTTGATGAAGACAAAAAGATCCTTGATCAAAAAGAAAAAGGATTTTAAGCAACTTATCTTAAATTTATATTTAGGTAAAAGCATTTAATATTAAATCAAAATACAGTTTAAGTACAATATTATGAGAACCTTCTGATAGCATATGCATTAAAATATTTTATGAAAATATTTAATAACATAAACTTGTTTGAAAATAAAGTTTTACAAAACTGGAAATCTGTATTCGAATACGAGGTATCGTAGTCGAATACAGACTACAAGTCAAAAGCTAAAACTGAAGATCTGTATTCGAATACGAAGTGTCGTAGTCGAATACAGATTACAAGTCAGTAGCTAATTTTAAACATTTGTATTCGACTACAGCTTTGTGTAATCGAATACAACTCAAATTTTGAAACATTTGTATTCGACTACAGCTTTGTGCATTCGAATACAACTCAAGTCAGTGGCAAAAATCTCGTACTTGTATTCGACTACAAGACATTGTATTCGACTACAACATTCAAATTTCAAATACAAACAGAACGTTATAGAAGTGTATTCAAATACACTGAGACTGTATTCGAATACAACTTCGAAACAATGCAACTTTTCAGTTTTGAAACATTGCACAAGTTCATCAAAACATTTGGGAATCATTGCCATTGATCTGAAGTATTATCTTGGAATATAAATACTTCAAAACTTCAGTTTTAAACTTAATCAATCCTACCACGAACTTTGAACAACTTTCTGAAATATTTTGTGAACTTTTCAAAGTTATATTTTCATACTTCAAGTACATGCTCTACATTTTCATATCATTGAGAAAGGTTCTCTATTGTACTTGAAAGTATATTGGATTGATATCCTTGCACAAACTATTATATTCTGTTGTTCTTAATTAAGAACATTGTTGTAAAAATCATTAAAGTTATTGTTTGAAGAAAGTGGTGTATTTTCTTCAAGTGTTGTAAACTAAGATAGTGGTGTGCTATCTTAGGCAGAGTGTTAGGAATTTGTAATTGAAGTCTTAGGGTTAGACTTGTACTTATTCTAACAGATATTGGAAAATCTCTTGTGGGGTGCAAGAGGACTGGATGTACCCTTGGTTGTAAGGGGAACCATGATAAATCTCTGTGTGTTTTTATCTTCTGTCATTTACAGTTTTCATTTACTAACACAACAAGAATAAACAAACTTAAAACAGTCACTTAAACAATCTCCAAAACTCTAAAAACAGAAAAATTGTCCAACACCTAATCCACCCCCCTCTTAGGTGCAACTCTGTTCTTACAATTGGCATCAGAGCAGGTTTTTGGTAATTTGCTCCTAGATTCATGGCTTCTGCGCAACCTGTTTTTAGAGATGGTGGTAGAAGTAACAAACCACCCTGCTTTGTCGGTAAACATTATGATTTCTAGAAAATACGTATGCAAGCATACCTTGAGGCTCAATACGTATGGGAGGCAGTAGAAAACGGTCCATATGTTCCAACAACAGTTATCAACAATAAAGAGGAAATAAAAATAAAAGCCTCATGGACTGACGATGATAAGAGAAAAGTACTGTTTGACAAGAAAGCAAAAAATATGTTACAATCAGCATTGGGTATGGATGAATTCTTTCGTATATCCCACTGCAAAACAACAAAAGAGATATGGGATACTCTTGAAGTAACCCATGAAGGAACAATTGAGGTAAAATGTTCAAAACTGAACACTTTATCTCAAGAATACGAAATGTTTAGAATGCAACCAGGAGAAGCAATCCTGGACATGCAGAAACGTTTTTCCCACTTAACAAACCACTTAATAGCACTTGGCAAGAACTTTACTAATGATGAATTGAACCTAAAGGTTCTAAGATCATTAACCAGAGCATGGCAGCCAAAAGTGACAGCAATTTCTGAAAAGAAAAGTTTGTCAAAAATGTCACTCTCAGCACTCTTTGGAAAGTTACAAGAACACGAAATAGAATTAGAAAGACTGGAAAAGAATGAGAATTTAGAGAAGAAAACAAAGAATATAGCATTGAAAATAGAATCAAAAGAAATGATAAATGAAGAAGATTCAGATGAAGATGAAAACATCACTTCCCTGGTTAAAAAGTTTGGTAAGTTTCTTCAAAACGATAAAACATTTAACAAGAAGAAAACCTTTAGGAAGAAAGATGTCTTCACTACAAATCAGAATGTCACTTGCATTGAATGTGGGAAAGAAGGACATATGAATGTAGAATGTCCTAACCTTATCAAGAAAAATGCTAACAGAAGGAAGGAGCTCAAAAAGGCATACATAGCGTGGGAAGATAATGAAGTAAGTTCTTCATCAAATTCAGATAATGACGAATGCGCTAATGTTGCTTTGATGGCATCTCATCATTTTGATAATGAAGAAGAGGTTAGTAGTAATACTATTTGTTATGATAATGATGATTCTTGTGTTGAAGATAATGATGCACAACAAGCCATTAAAGAACTACTTAATGAATGTAAAAATATGTACAAAGTAGTGTCAAATCAAAAGAAACAGATTTTATCCCTAAATGAAAAGATTGACACTATGGAACAAAATTCTGAAAAACAAAAACAGATTTCTACATGCATTAAATGTGATTCACTTTCTTTTAAAATTGTCCAAATGAATAGAGTTATAGAAAGATACGAAAAGGGACAATTTGGATTGGAAAATATACTTAGCATGCAAAGATATTCAAATAACAAAAGAGGACTTGGTTACTCAAAATTTGATAAACCAAGTATTGGTAAAACTATCTTTGTAAAAGCAAGTAACCAATCTAAAGATGAGAAAGTAATAGCTGTTCAAAAGAATCATCTTTGTTCTAAGTATTATTCAAAAGAAACCTTGCTTTCCTAAAACAAGTCCAAAATGTTTTTATTGTGGTCTTAATGGTCACACACCTAATGCTTGTTACTTTAGGAATATTGGTGTTCCACAAGGGCATTATGTGTGGGTCAAGAAAGGTACTAACATTCAAGGACCCAAAGCACTCTGGGTACCAAATAAAACCATAAACTTGTTTTGTAGGAATACACACAAAGAACCTCAAAAATGTGGTACTCAGATAACGGATATGTTTACAAAGCCATTACCTAGAGATTCATTCTACAATATCCAAAAGGAACTAAGAATTCTAAATGAGAATGATCTCAAAAAGGTTTGAAAAGCTTTGTAAGTCATAGCAGTTTTAATTTTAAATTTTTCCATCTTCTTTTACTTGATATATGATTCTTTGACATCTTTGTATGTTTTTCTACATGTTTAAAATATTTTTGATCTGCTTATTGTTAAATAATTTCACTTTGAAACGAAATCTTTACTGTCGTATTCGAATACAGACAGGTTGTAGTCGAATACACGTTCCCAGAAAAATCTGTATTCGAATACACCAAGTCTGTAGTCGAATACAGTTTCGAATTTTTTTGTATATAAAAGGGATTGTTAACAGTTTTAGGTTACGAATACAAAAACTAGTAACCGATTACAATCAAAGTCTCTGATTTCTTCTCTTCAAAATCTTCATCCAAACCTATCCCTAAACCGATTACATCTGAGATTACTGTGAAATCAAAAACCCTAAATTCCCCAAAACACCGTAAACTTCATCTTCTCAAAAATGGATGCACGCAAAAGAGGACCAAGAACCAAGGTTGCTTCTGTGGGTCCTTCAAAGAAACGAAGAAACGACAACATGGCTGACCTATCTAGATTACTTCATTCCCCAGAAGAACTGGACAGATTCAGAACCCACTTCTCTGACAAAAAACTGGTAACCCCCAAAATTGGTACGCTTGATTCCTTTTCTAAGTTTAAATTTCCTGAGTTGCTGAAGGCTCAAAAATTGGAAGAATTTATTGGATACAGTGGTCCCATTTATCCTGACCTAGTTAGGGTTTTCTTCTGTAACCTAGAAAAGGATGGGAATAGATTAGTGTCTAAAGTTAAAGGAAAGGTTATCAATTTAGACACTAAACTTATTGGGGAAATTATGCACATACCTAGTGAAGGTCAGAAGATGTGTCCAGGACATCTATGTGAATGGGTAAACACTACTAAGTATGATGCCTATATTTCGTTGTGCCGTTTTGACAAAGACATTATGGAAAGAAAACGCACACAGTGTGGATCGGAGTATGCTAGACAAAGATATGGTGTTGGTAATCTGACTGTTGACAACAGATTACTACATTATTTCTTAAGTTACATTTTGATACCAAAAGCAGAGAACTACTCACAGATCTCTGAATTTGAACTTTAAGTTATGATTTTTATGATAGTAGGTGCTGAGTTAAATTGGGCATACTTTGTTCGTTCAGTTCTATATGCTTCAAAAGATTCTATAGCCTTACCTTATGCAAGAGAAGTCACAAGAATTCTGGATCATTTTAAGGTTGATTTCTCAAGCGAAGTGTTGTACCAGACCACCAAAGACAATCTGCTGGACTTAAGTGTTCTGCCTAGTATGAAAATAGTTTGGAGCGAATCAATTTAAATTTATGTTCATAAGGGTGATCTTGGACAAAGTTCATCAACTGCCCAAGAAGAAGCAGAACCAACAACAGGCCCAGCAGTAGCACCAGAAGCAGTAACAGCAGTAGCACTAGAACCAGATAACATAACTGAAGACATCATCACAAACAGAATGATCATGGACAAACTTAACTTCCTTCAATCTTTTGTCACAGATCAATTCCAACATTTGAATGAGTCTTCCAATAATCAAATGCAAAACATGACTGCTTCCTTCAAACTAAAATTCAAATTTGAATTTGAATTCTCTCAAATAATTTATTGTCCTTAATCAAAATTAATTAACCACTTTTTAATTACTTAATTCTATATATAATCTCTCTTTTCACCAAATAAACAAGCACATAAATAATAACAAAAAAGGTAAATAATTAATGATTTTTATTTTATTTTTGATAAATATTAATGATATTTATAGTATGATTCCTTTTTTCCTAGAAAATAGTGTGATATATTATATATTACTATATTCAAGCTCATAAATAACAATAAAAGAAAGTAATAAGTAATTAAAGCAGTATTGTATACTTTCACCCTTCCTTTTTACACGCTGCTTTTGAAGGAAAACAATGTTCGGATTTATGTCATATATTCAAGTTTAAATAATAATATTTGATGATTAACGTCATATTATATATGATGATTTAAAATAATTAATATTTATAAAATTAAAATAATATAAAAATTTAACTTTTTACTTTAGAAATTTTTAATATTTTTAATTTAATTAATAACATATAAATAATTAATGTATTTAAATAGTTATATGTCATAGAATTGTGTACTACGTAATTTAAAATATGTCAAATTATCGTTCTTTAGTTCAAAAATTTGAGATAAAGAACTAAAATTGTCGACTTTTAAAATAGAAAACCAATTCTATAAATTAATAATAATAAAGAGACTAAAATTGCAATTAAATCTATTAATTAATATTTTGTCAATAATATTATTAATTATTTATTGCAGAATAAAATAAATGAAATGTGATGATAAACAATTATTGATATTAAAAAATCATGAAATATAATTTTAACAAAACTAATTAACTTTGTTGGTATTAATAAATAATTTTAAAACGACAACTTAAAAAGAATCATGGGAGTACGTTAAAAGAATTGATGCAATAATAAAATTTGATCGTATAATCTAATATTTATAACATTTACATTTATAATTATTAATAAATTTCCAAATAATAATTATTAAAGTTTTTTACTAAATAATTGTTTTTTATTTTTTCTTTTTGATATTAAATAATTGTTTTCTGTACCAAAAAGTAATATTTTTTTAAGAGCAGATAATTTGCTTGTTAATAATTATAAATTTTTAACACCTTAAAAAAAATTATAAATTTTTTCTTTATTATTATCGCAACTCTCAAGAGTCTCAACACTTCGCCTTAAAGATTCAAACTTTGATTCCAATAATCAATTTCAAGAACACCCAGAATCATTTTCAACATAATCCCTCAAAATAATCTTCATTTCAGAATCTGGGTCACCATGAATTTCAAGTGCTTAGAAGATTTCTGGGTATTCTACATGAACCATCACACAAAGCAATCAACAAGAAGATGTCACTTCATAGGAACACTCTTCACAATCATATTCTTTCTCTTCTCAATCTTCTTCACTTGGAAGTTCTTGTTTCTTATTCCATTTTCTGCTTATGGATTTTCAATGTATAGTCATTTGATGATTGAAGGGAATTTTCCTGTTACTATTGGGTACCCTTTTTGGTCTCTTTTCTGTGATTTCAAATTGTTTTGGTTTATGATTACTGGAAAAATGGATAGAGAAATGAAAAGACTTGGGAAAAGACCTGTGTTGCAATTGTTCTGAACTTTTTTATGTAAGTTTGTTAACAACTTTCCCTTTGATTTTAGTTTTAGTTGAATTTTTATTTGTTAAAAAAATATATAGTTGAAAATAAACTTGTAATGTATCTTTAAAAAAAAATACATGGATAGTGATGTACAATATGATACAATCCTACTTAGTGGGATAAGGTTTATTTGTTGTCCGTGTAGTATTTTTTTTAAAATAATTTGTGTAGTTTTTTTTTTTAATTTATAATTTTTTTAGTTTAGATAATTTATTTGAGCGTGACGATTTTACTAAAATATTACTACTATAGCTTAATGAGTGTGTGATAATGAAACTGGATAGATGGTAAGACCATAAATGAGATCAACAAGAATTAGATGAATGTGGTACATTTTCTTTATTATTGTATTTTTAGCAATATTTTCTTGATTTAGATGAATATGTGGTGGTACATTTACTTGATTTTAAAGTATGCATCCATAATTTCCTTGGAATATTGGTAAGATCAATCAATTTGAATAAAACAATCAACATAGTTGCAAAATTGCCATTTGATCATCTATAAAGTGGTTTTGTTTTTAATATTTATTATGGGTTAATAAGATTGTTTTACTACCTCATTTTGGTGTTCTTGGAATTCATGATTTCTTGTAAGATATGTTGGGACAAAGAGTTTTGAATCATAGCAAGATTTTTCATATTATTTTTATTCTGAATCATAGCAAGATGTTTCATATTATTCTCTAGATTAGAAATTCATGAACAAAATATTATTCTCAAGATTTTTCATAACATTCTCAATATTTACCATACAAATTTAAGATTACATTTTATATATGACACTGATATTTCTTTTTCTTTCAGTTTGTATGACACCGATATTTCATTTCCAAATTTGAAATTTGTTTAGAGAAAGTCTCTTGGTTGAATGTGTAAGTTTTCTACCTAGATTTATGAGTATGTTAAGATTTTCACAAAACTATAGACTATTATTATGAAGTTTATGGAAATATGCAGAAAATGACTGACTCTATTTTGTTCTTACATTATAGGGGCAATATATGCGCAATTTCGACACAATTATTTGAAACATAAAAGTGTAAATACATTCATTTAAAGTTTTGAGTGAGAATTATTGACGAAGATTATTCATTGTATTTAGATACCAATCTTTGATAAGTAGACTATGTGAGGTTCAAATTTCATAATAGTGATATGTGATAAAAATTGTGGTTACAAATTGTGACAAATTTTGCAACAACAATACCCAACTCCAACAACAGCAAGTGAACTGTGAACGTGGTACTCTTTTTGAATCACCCTCATGAATAAGTTTTCTAAATTTTAGGTTTCAATCTCATGAATGTTAAAAATGTTTAGTTATTAACCTTTTAATACCTTAATTTTTAATGAGCCAATATCACATTTCTACTTCAAAAATGAGCAAATATGATCTCATTGTCAACTTTTTTAACCAAAGTTCTCTAGTTTTTCAACTTTTACAAGATTTTTTTGGATAATTATAATTTATTGAAATGGTCCAATATGGACAGAACAAAGAAACCATAGTTTTTGTTACAACATGAAAAATAAAAGGGCTAAATCAAACCTAGACAACAAAACCATGTAAACTAAGGCTTACAAGAACCATCAACCAAAAAACAGGTATTAAGATAGTGTTAAGGCCAACAGTTAAACACCAGACACACACCTTGCCCCACATGCTAGCAAACCCATGACCCAAAATTCAATCTACCAATTAACATAGCTATTAGATCCAAATATGTTGACCACATCTTCCTTCTAAAGATATCTCCCAACTCTATTCTACACGTTCAACAGCAATTTTGATTTAATAATTAAGATAAACTTCATCCCAATCCAAACCAATCAATCTTTCAACCTAACAGAGTTGACCCTTTGGTTGCAAGATATTATACAAAATGCAGTAAATTCACTCAACTCAGACCAATGACTCAACTCAAATTATGATAAAAACAAATTAGAATCCTCTCCAATCTTTTTCCATGACGTTTATGAAGAATAAAAGCCCACGCGAACAGTCAAGAAGCAAGTCCATGCCATCACTTAACAGTTTTCTTAAGGGAAGCTTCTTTTCGCATCCTCCACTTCAAAAATATACTTCCTAAAAAAGATCAGTCTTTTTACCCTCAAAAGTATACTTCCAAACAAAAATACAGATACTTTCAGATACAAGATATAGTTTTTTAGAAACACAAGATAAAAGTAGCCCTACTTTCATAATACTTAAAAATACTCAACAAATGTCTTCTTTTTTTACTGTTTTACCTGATCATTTCCATATGGGAAAGTTGAAACCAAATCTAATTGAAGTACATATACAAGAAAACTGGAAACAAATTGGAAAAAGCTATATATTATTATAAATATCTATTCTGTTATAAAGATGCCAAAAACACAGTTTAATTCTACATATCTGATTACACTACACGTTTAAGGGCAAAATCCCAATATCAGTATCTCATTCACTGTGTTGCAACCCTCAACTATCTCTGAACCAAGCTTGAACAAATGCTTCGCATAAAATACGCACTTTGACTCCGGCACCATGCATAACTCTATGTAAAAAGTATTCACATTTTCTGAGCTCAGAGATGCCTATAGCATGAAGCAAAATAATCATTGCTAATCATTGTTCCTCGAAAACGATGGCAATGGCACTGAGCCTTGTGGGCGAAGGATGACAAGCACGCCAAACATCCCAAGCATCGGAAGAACAAGAAGCCACTTCAACAATTTATAGTAGTGCATATGGAATGTGAGGGAGAATTCATCAGAGAAGTATAGCCCATTTTTGTCAACCATCTCAACCAAAACTGTTCCTGTAGTCCTTACTCCCACAGTTGGTAGCTTAATTCGATGTTTACCAGGTTGGTTATAGGTCTGGTTCTGCTTTATTGTTCTCTCTCCTTGGTAATTACCAGGGACAAACAAGGATGTCTGAAGAGTTCACAGCATGAAAAGGAAAAAAAACTCAAACTAGTGCTTGATAGGAGAATTAGGAATAAACCTTCCAATTAGTCTCTGAATTATCATTATCTATCTTCTTTGGTCCCTAAACTATAGAAATATAATAAATAGTCCTTAAACTATTATCAATACATTGTGTTAGTCCCTCTATTATTTTAAATATAGTTGAGAAAATGATTGTTCCGGGACTGACTCGATGGATTGAGAATAGTTTAATGACTGTTTATTGTATTTCAATACTTCAGAGACTAAATTGGAGAAATAGTGATAGCTTAAGGACCAATTTGATTGTTTACTCGGACAATTAGTGATCTAAATAACTTGGTTGAGAACTTACAGTGACATGGTATGGTCCTTGATGACCAGATGGGTATCTGTAATTATCTACAATCTCAATTTCCACCCAAAAGCTCTTGCCTTCCTCATCACGGAATGCCCTAGAAGGATGAGTAACGTAGATGCCTTCACGACCATACCGATTTGCAGCATTATTTCTTCCTTGGCTAGGCAATCTCCATGCCTAAAACATGGTATAAAGCAATTAAGCAAAAGACGAGTTTTGATGAACAAGTTCGTAAAATATCCTACCTTGAGGGGATGGTGAGGAGAGGGAGTTGAGAAGCAGAAGACGTTGCCATTCATTGTTGAGACAATCAGATCAAGATCATCCCCACCATCCACATTGTCTGCCAAGACCATGCTATATCTGCAAAAAAATGACTTGTTTTGTATAAGTTCTGGAAAATAGGATGGAAAAAAAACTCATGAAAGTATGGAACGAAGGTTAAAGATTAGAGAATTTCTTACGAAGTTTCACCAATGTCAACAACATCAGCACAGCCTGTAGGTCCATCAATGAGGTACAAATAACCATCAAATGAAGTGGTAACAATAGTCAATCCCTTCTTTTTTTCCTTGTGTTTACTTAAATCAACTAGAAGAACTTGATTCATCACTCTTCCATGAGTTATGAACGGATACCGTCCAATAGGTGATCCATCCCTGCCATCAAGAACATGAATCTTCCCAGATATTGTTGGCACAACAAGCTCCGTATGGCCATCCCCGTCAATATCGCCAATAGTTGGACCCTGTGCAAAATGAATTTAGATGATATTGACAAGTCAATTTAAAAAGAAAATCAGCTCAATGGCTGCTTATACAGTGAGAGAGTTGTGCATTTGGAGCAGTGGTACAAAGAAACACTTGGTACAAGTTGTACCTGCAATTTGTTAAGACATTTCTAACTTCTAATAAGAGTAGAATGTCAAAATTTCAGAGCATTCAAAGTATAAACTAAGGCAAATGCTAAGGACACTTGCTAATGAACAAAATATAGAAATATAACACTGTAGTTGTTACAACAGCTTAAATTAACTATAACCTTGACTCAAGAGTTGGAGTCTCCAGGAGTTTGGAGATGCAAAAATTGCAGATTTTTTTTAGCTATTAAACACCTTACTTCTTCCACTGTTACTATTCATTTAGTCCTCCCCAACAAAATTCTATTTTTTAGGATTTTCCAGATAGTAATATCAAAGCAAGCAGACCTAAAATGTATGAAAAGGTGCAGATGTAGACCTTGTATAAATTAAGTTTAATGTGTTATATAAAGTGATATTTCACATAAGCAGTCTATCATCAGAAACGCAGGAGTCCATGTCTTAACGACTTGGGAACAAACAAACAGGAATCAAACTATAAAACTGACAGCTCAAAGGAATGACTCAAGCCCACGATTTAAAGTGGTTCGTTGACCACGCAAAATGATAATTCTATTTCTTACAGAAATCCAATGGCACCTGAGAAACATAAAGCTAAAATGATTAAGTCCTAGCTTACTTTCTTTACTCTTCCTTTTTTATCAAAAAGTCACGTATTATTTCTTTACCAAATTCTAAAATGGTATCAGTTCATCCTAAATCCATGGGTCACCTGTTATCAGGGCCACTGTGGTCACAGTTAAGAATCACAAGTCCTAGACATGAGAGGGTGTGTTGGGAGTCCCACTTAGGATATATTATGGCCCGAAAAATAAGTAAGACATCCTTCATCTTACAAGTCGTTTTTGTAGGGTTGAGTTAAGTCCAACTAAAATTCAAAGATATCCCATCAACCTAAAGCAGTTTGAAAATGCTATTTAACATAGATATTAACTGCTCCATGACCCAATATTCAGCAAGACAACACAAAATGCACACAACCATGATACACTCGTTGACATGCTAAGAAAGATTGAGATAGTACGTTACATGTGGAATAAGACTCTTCAGATGCTTTTCCCATATCAAATCTCCTTTGGGTGTCCATACAACAACATTTCCATGTGTATCAGAAGTAACTAGCTCAATTTTCCCATCATCATTAACATCAGCTGCAATAACAGCTCCTTGAATCTCAGCCATTTCAAGAGGGAACTTTTCTCTAGTTTTACCTATTTGAGAACAAAATTATTAGCTTTTAAATGTTTAATACACCAAGGAGTTTATATAACCAATGAAGACAGCATAGAAGCATATAAAAAACATTTTTAATACAAGCGAGTAGTAGATAAGTAAGCTTCAGGCATTACCATGATGATCTAACACATAAAATAGGCCATAAGAAGTTCCAACAAGAATGTCCAGATACCCATCACCATCCAAATCTACAACAGTTGGAGAAGAATATATGTACCCTCGGAAGTTTGCTGTATCTGTACTCAGATCAAGTTCTGCAGTCCACTTAACTTGTTTTGTATCCAGATTAAAAACAACAATACCACCGGCAACATATTTACCAATGTCAATATCACCCAGTTCTTTCACATGCTCCTGCTTGTCATAATACCTGTCAGCTTAAACATTGCCAATTACTAACAGACCACTAAATTAACAAATACTTATTTGTAAGTGTAGATTATACCAATATAAGAAAACTAAATTCTCAATACGGCAATTTTTAATTTGACAATGTAAAATTTTATCTTCTCAACATACTCTGTTTCCAATATGGCAAAACAGAGCATGTTATTGAGTTCTCTACCATTGCCAACATTCTTTGAAGCTCAACTCGAATCTTGGTTTAGATGCAAAGCCAAAGCAGCAGCAACCTTGTTTTATTTGAATTGAATACTGAAATTCCTATATCCTATTGCTGTTGGGTTCATACTTCATAGATGTGTATAGAGCATATAGGTTGAAGGTCTATCAAAATGTACAGCTATTAGGTCCACTAAATTTTATAGGATATAAAAATATAAAAGTTTAAGTTGTTTATAACTACACCGGTAGAAAAACAACGAATAGGTGATATCATTTATTAATTTGTGTGTAATTAAACAATATATAATTAAAATTGAGATTTTTTTTATATTTATACTGTTAATTTAATAATTTGTTCAAAATTAAGACACTTATTAGCAATGTATAAAAAATATATTCCCAAATTAGATATTTTGAAATTATTCTTACAAATTGATTATGTTTTATGATTTTTTTTACATATCTGAGTATGCCACAAATGTCACATCTTATATTTTTTTTAAATGACTGTATTGCCATACTGGATACCTATCATATCCGTATCTGATAACCATATCATGCTCATGCCATGGCTAGAGATTTTGAGCTTCTGCACTTATTTTTACTATATTTTATTTTCTACATATTCACTAATATAATCCCCCTTCTGAGTTTCATTCCCACCAGATGATAGTTCACCTTCCTAAAACCATGACATATATTGATTAAATGATAATAGAAAAGGTGCACAGCTACCATCCTATTCACATAACTAAGTTCCAATCACAAAATTGTAATAATGATAAATAAACCAAACAAAAACATGATTGAAAGTAAAAGTAAAAGGTAAAGACAGACTCACTCATGGTCAAAGAAATAAGAGACAGCAACAATCATTTCCGATACACCATCATTGTCAATATCTGCAATGACCTGGCAAAGCCATAAAATACTACAATGAAAAGCCAATATTTTGTTTACAATGTAGAACTAATAAACATTATAATAAAAAAAAATGCAGAACTAATAAACTTTATAATAATAAAAAAGATGTAGGAGAAACTAACAGGAGTGCACAAGATATGTGAGTCAACATTCACATAATCCTCTAATTTCTCATGTTTCACTTCAGTCCATTCTTCATCACCCCACAGCGATTCATCAACATAATCATCATAATCATAGCTGTACTCATCAGCCAGCTCATCGCTATTGCGGAATAACTCAAAAGACGAATCAGCATCTGCTTCCAAGCCTTCATCATTTTCCACAGTTGCGACATGAATCTCTTCCTTATCTTTGGATTCAGAACCACCTTGTTCAGCTCCTTTTAAGTTGTTATCTTCCAGCAGACGCCTCCCGGTGCTGGTTTTGTTATCTGCATTAACAGTCTCCATAGAACCATCACTCACAGAGGAATTATCAGCAGTTGTTGGCATCTTAATATTCTCCTCTGATTGGCTTCCATTTATTTTCTTTTCAGGCTTTGGATTGGACAGACTTTGTGTGTCAGGATGACTTTCTGTTGATGTGGCAGCTGAAGAATTGACTTCATGTCTGCTTCCATTCAATTCTACAAGGAGAATCATTACCCAAAGATAAAATTAGATAAAATACAGTTCACAATCACATGAAGCCCAAAACTACACAGTGATTGAATCAGCCCCGCCTCAAATCAGTTTTATTGTGTAGATAATGAAAATATGAGGATATTTAAGCTATTTCCAACAATTATCTAAGTAGTAAGCACAGCAGAAACTTACGGGACATAGAATTCGCGATAGTAGCTTCTTGGACAAGTTGATCATCATGAACATCTGGATGGGTGCGGTCCACTGGATCGTTATTCAAACCCACATACCAATTTTTAAGCACTTTCCTACGTGGGACCTCAAGCTTTTCTGACATCATATAGCCGGAAACTCTAAAAAGGAAAAATTATTGTAACAACCTTAATAAAAGCACCTCAAGGCAGTGGACAATTTGTACATGAAAGCAAAATGTCGAAACTATGTATAAAAGTCACCTGAAAAACAGCACTTCACCATTGTAGGTTGCCAAAGCTATTTCTCTCACCCCATCTTTGTCTATGTCATATAGAAGAGGACTAGAATGCACAGTTGATTGATGGAAAGCAGGCCAACCTAAAAAACCACGCAGAAGATTGTTTTGAATAAAAGTCAAATCCAACACCAGGTGATCTATCACAAATTCAAAATATCAAGGACAAGTAATGAACACAAGGATTTGCAATCATTAGCTAAACCTGATAACCCCATTTAAATTTATCATCTTCAGACCACCTTTCGCAACAATATAATATTATATTCTTCCTTAAACAGACTTACAGAATTGTAGATCATTTTAACAAGTTACTAGTGTTAAAGATATGCTTGGTCAAATCCATTTTAAATCTTTTATTTTCACTACTAGTTAAAGCCTCAATAAGTAGGAATGAGACTAATGTTAGAGATATGCTTGGTCAAATCCATTTTAAATCTTTTATTTTCACTACTAGTTCAAGCTTCAATTAATAGGAATGAGACTAGTGTTAGAGATATGCTTGGTCAAATCCATTTTAAATCTTTTTATTTTCACTACTAGTTAAAGCCTCAATTAGTAGGAATGAGACTAGATTAGCGCATGGAAAAGAAGTCCCCTTTAAACAGTACAGATTGCAGAACTTCAAGAGTCTACACCTCCCAATGCCTTACTCTAACTCTCTCAATTGACATTATGCCCTCTCTCTAACTCCTTCCTCTTCTTTATATAATGTATACATTACAACCTAACCCTTTATATACATCAAATCCTAACGGTACCAGGTGCAACCCTGCCTATGTTGTTATGTCGTAGTTTAGAGCCAATGTTTACCTGACTAGTATCTAACCCAATAAAAGAGGAGAGTTGTATTAAGCAATTGGAGACCAACATAAAACTTTGTCAAATCTTACACAACAGGAATCAACAATACAGCAGCACCAATGGTAGGTCATTACCCATGTGTGACACGCTATGTATCTCAAGTATATTTTAATAAGCAAGAGCCACTGCACCAGCTTACAAAAGTGGTGCAAATAGGAATGGGCCAATTTTTTGTAATTTGCAAATATTGATTACAGTGAAAACTCAAGCCACAATTGGTAAAAGCAATCATTTTCGAGTTATTTGCTTCTTTTTGATCATAGAACATCTATTAGTAACTTAGTATTCATCTTAACTACCTTCTAGACTTCTAGTTCCTTCTCTTATGCCTGCTGAATTCTTCTAAATCTAAAGTGTAAACCCCTTCAACTAATCTCAAGCCTACCACCATATTTTACATATAATTAACCAAAATTTAGCTGTAATAAACTACTACAAATATCATCAGGAGAAGGAATGCATATCTTATACCAAAAATAAAACAGCAAACTTTGAAAAATCTTTTTACCTGGCATTTTGTCCCCATCGGTACCTTCTAGAACTTCAAGGTAGTGAACAAAAGAAGGAACCACTATGTCAAGCTTTCCATCACTGCCAAAACAAAATTGCAGGCATTTGATTTGATGACACAAGAAAAGCAAGCAATAGTCAAGATTAAGCTACTCCCTCCATTTCATATCTTTGATAGTTTAAGATTTTTAAACAAAAATTAATAAATCATTTAATTGATGTATATTTTGTACCAAAATACACTTAACTTTATCATTAATTGTTTTATAAATTCTCATTTTTCATTACAAAAATCATAATGTATAGTTGACAAACAAAAGTCAATTGTATCTTAAATTTCAAAAAACACCCATTATATTGAAACAAAAATCAAATACTAATACTACCAAAAGATTTGGAATGGAGAGAGTAACTAAGAAAATAGGACTAGCACACACATTAACTCAAGTCAACCATTAAGACCCTATTTAGATAAAAAGTTTAATTAAGTGCTTATAGGATAAACGTTTGTCATATAAGTGCTATGTATATGCTATTTCAATGGGTCCATTTGTTACAGCATTTTTTGTAAAAAACACTTTTTTTCGAAAAGTTAATCGCTTTTGAAAGTTTTCATCTGTTTGTTACAGCTTTTTAAAAATGAGAATCTGAAATTAATCCAAAAACCGCTTCAGATGACAAGTTGTTTTAAGTAGTTTCTCAAAAAAAGTATAACTGATTTTAAAAAGTAAATTTCACTATGACAGACAAACATAAAACTACTTCTACTTTTCTTAAAAATCTCTAAAAATAATCTCTAAATTATTGAATACCAAAACCACTTATTATAGAATTTGTAACAAGCAGGCCCTATAGCAAAAAGATAAAATAAAGTCAAACTTTTTTTTATAAGCTATAGCTTGTTTTCATATGTTTTCATAAACTATCCCAAAGAACTTATGGAAATAAGCTGAAGACAGCTTAGGAACATGTTATAAGTTGTTTCCATAAGTTTTCTCAAACATTATCACAAGTGCTTATGTCAATAAATAACCTCAAATAAGCCAATCCAAATTCCAAAGATACCCTAAAATTTAGATCACCAACAAAAAAGGAGGAACAACACAAAAATGACACAAACACACACAAAGATTACCTGTTAATATCAGCAATCAAGGGGTTTGCATAGACGCTAGAACTAACTTCCGTCTGCCATCTTAGCTCCAAATTCATAGGACATTTTGAATTCACCAAAGCATCCTCATCTCTAAAACCACGTAATAACAAAAAGTAAAGAAAAATCAAAATCAATATCAAAACCTAAATCAATGAAACTAAAGAAACAATGTGAGTATGAGTGAGTACATTTCGGGGTAACCTAATGCGTCATCGGAGGCTTCACGTTCCCGGAAAGCATTCTTCTTGGAATCCTCGGAAAAAACGAAGGATGAGAGAACAAGGAAGAGCAAAAGAAGAAGATTCGTGGAAGAAGAGGGTTTCATAAGACCTAATTTGTGTAATTTCACCACTAGATTGAACGATTGAAGATTGGAATTTGTTGAATTAGGTGATTAATTCAGTGTTTCATAGGTGGATTGTGGGAATTGAAAACCCTAGATTGATGTAGAGTAGCAGTTGAAGGGTTTATTGTTGGGATCTGTGTGTGGAGAGAAAGATGAAGGGAGAATTAACAGTGAGATTTTGTGATGGTTGCTGTTGATGTTGTCGTTGTGTATGGATTTTTACAGTTTCAAACTAGTTTCAAAGGAAGAGGGAGAGGACTCAAATTGGACTCAAAATTGTCTATAAAATGAAAAATAAAATTAAAAGAATATATATTATTATTATTTTTATTATTAAAAGAAAATTGGGGGAGGGGTATTTTATTATTATTATTATTATTATTATTATTATTATTATTAAATGTTTAAAGACTATGGATGATAGGATTATTTCATAAAAAATAAAATATTTTTACAATTTTAATTTTTTTTTTAAAAAGAAATGATAAATATCGTTATAAACTTACAAAATTATGATATCTCGTGTTCGAATCAAAGATAATATATTTAACCTAACAATATTGATATTTATTACTTGAGTTAGAATTTAAAGACTTTTTACAATCTTATTTAATTAGGTTTTATTATTTAGATATTTTATCAAATTTATAATATAATAGAAATATATAATATAATAAAGTAACGTTGTGGAGAAATTTGATTTGGTGACTATTGTGATTTGTTGCATTTCCGCTTACTTTACTTCTTTATTTTACTCATGCTCATGGATTATCATGGTTGAAAACAATTCCTAACTTCTTTTGCACCAAATCTTGAGTAACAATTAGTAATGTTCAGTTCTTAATTGACCTTAATTATACAAACATGTTAAGTTTGTAGCATTTTTCAAACCATTCCATGTTGTAACATAATCCAAGTGTAAGTTAAGTGAGTTAGTAAATTCAATTAGTATTGTTAGTTGGTTTGTTATGAATTGTTTTACCAGCTTCGATTTCAGCTTGTAGGTGTTAGTGCATATGTGCTTTATGAGCTTAGTAGTTGAGTGCAAGTGTATACAAATACAAGTGTTGTTCAATAATAATATGGATATTCATTCAATTGTGATCTTTATTCTCTCTTTTTCTTTTCATTAACTCAATTTAGTTACTTTGTTCTTAAGTTCCAACAAGTGGTATCTAGAGTTATTGGGTTTTGATCCAACATTCAATTAGTGCAATCATGTTCGTGTGTGAATCTTTCCTCATGTCCAATTCAATTGAGCACATTTTTCACTTATGTGTTTCAAAAACTTTGAGTTGTAGATGAGAATGAGATTTCTTTTAAAAGCCTAACGTATTTTTCAAATCTTGCTGCAGTGCCTTTTACGAACACCATTAAACAATTACGATGCAATCATTGTTCTCCACAAGGAAAAACTTGCGTATCCTCAAAGGCTTCTCTTCTCATCAGAAGTTGATCACGGTATAGTTCTTATTAGCTGGTTTAGGAAATTATACAGTCGTATAATGGTTCAAGGGTGAGGGTGAAATATCATTAGTTGACAGTGATAGCTATTTCTAGCAAGACTAAAATTTATTAACCACAACAGGTTTTTCTGTGTGTATGGTAAAATATATGAGGACATTATATAGAATATTCTGGATCTACTAAACAATGACGACAAGGATGACATTAGTTTCAGTATGCTAAGAACTTTATATACAGTCTGACCTTTCCCCTCACTTTATCTTCACTTTCACAAGCTTTATTAATAAAAGGATATTCTCATTGGAAATGTTATCAGGAACACAAGTTGCTAAAGGACATGCTAGCAAGTGCTTCCAACCCTTTTTGTTGCCTAAAGATTTGAAGGGTAGGCCAGAGGAACTTAAAAAGAAGTTGCTGGTAGACTTCGATCCATCAAGGTGCTTTATCAGAGATTTAGAGGTATGGAAATGATTTGATGTTTGAACATAGTGGTGTTGTTTCCCTCTGTCAGTACACTCTTTGCTAATTTAGATATCCTCATTTTTTAACTTGCAGAAAGAGTTCTCCACCACATTCCAGTTATGGCATGATTCTCTCGGAGGTGACGCCATTGGCCTAACGTAGGGGAAATCCTGTTCTTCCAAGGTACACAAATTGTGTTTATATTGTTGATGTTGATTTAGTGCAAAGCATGTTACGAATTCTTAATATACAAATCTAATCAAATGGATCTTCTCATCACTGTTTTTTTCTTTCTTTTCAAAGAAGCGGAAGCAAGAGGAAGTTGTTGAGGAAGGATATGACCCTTGCAAGGTGCTAAAAGCCGTTGGTGAAGTCGGAAAAGGGTTTGTGAGGAGTATATATTTTCTCAAGCCACCAAGGGTCACAAACTAATGTAGTTTCTATTACTTATCTGTAAATGGAATTTTTTTGATCAAGTATTATGCTTTTGCAGGTTGGTTTTGATGTCTGCTACCGCTGATATTTCAAGATATAGGGACTATTTTAGGGATCTTGGTAGAGGCGAACGAGTTGAAGTGCTTGCAATTCCTAGCTCAAATCAGAACATGGTTTTTCAGCGAAAAGTTTCATATGTTGACGAGGCATGCATATGTACTCTAAGATTTCCTTCTTTTTAATTGAATCATGGCTCAACCCCAGTTGTGTATATCTTGTCTATGTTATACATATTGAGTGGTTTTAAATTTATGCTTCACCTTCATAATTATTTTGGGTTCAGAACATATGGACATTTAAAACACTCATGTTACAGATGCTCAATTATATCCTACGGGTATAATTTTATCTATAGAAAATCAGTTACTCATATTACCCACGGATATTCCTTAGGTACCCATATCCTACTGATTATCCGTGGGTAAATATTTACCTACGAGCGAAATAGCTACGGACCCGTGTCCGTGGGGTAATTTTAGGTTACCTACGGACTTGCCGTAGGTAAAGCTAAAATCTGCCGTAAGGAATAACACTTTTTCTTATAGTGTAAAGAGAGGATTTGTCTTCCATAAAGAATTTTGGGATCAAAATAATCATTCGAACAAAAGGTCAATAAATAAAGTAAGAATCATCTCATTACTCAAATCAAATGGATATTTTCATTATTATATATTTTGGATGTATAAATAATAATATAAAAGTACACATCATCAAAATAGTGACAGTAATTAAATATTTATACACCAAAACTACCTTAATGGAGATCTCCACATCTCTTTATAAATGGAAAGGAACTCAAGACAATTTAAAATTTAAAGATCATTTGCTCTAGTACCGGTAATTCTTGCATTGAATGAAACAAGACAAAAATAATCAAATGAGTAAATAATACATCAAAGAAAAAGGGAAATTCAAATTTTACTAGTCTTACTGGGCTCATAGTCTCTAAACAATATTAATGCCACATGATGACTATAAATACTCTCTAAACAATAGAAGCTGATCAACAAGAAGAACAAAAAGATTACTTATTTTACATTATTATGTTTAAATTTCTTCACAAGCTTTTAACTGTTTTACACTTTCTTTTAAAAAGAAAGTTATCTATATTTCCATCACCTCTACATTAGTTACACAAAATATTCAAAAACATTAATTTTTCAAAAAGTTATCAATTTAGCAACTCAACAATTATATTTAGAATCTTTACCATTTAGCAGCTATGATATTTTTTGCTATGAACTAGTGTGAAACTCATGCGATGCAGAAGTATAGTTATTTGTTGTTAATTGTTATAATATAGACTACATAGTCAGCCATGATACAAAATATAATTATTAGTAGAATGATTAAGAAGACTAAAGTTAATATATTGTTAATATAAAAAGCTATACATACATAATAATCAACAACTTACAACCACTTGTATTTTGTTATAGAGAGTATTAAGGAAAGGAAGGAAAATGCTCTTGACTTCTAATGGGCATTCAAAGAGGTGCAAAATAACACATTAAAATTTAAAAAAATTAAAAATATATTATTATCAATTTACTTTTTTTTTTTTTTGATCGAGATCAATTTACGTTTTTGTTTAACTTTTTACTATATCTCTCCTATGTATTCTTCATCTACTCCACATAAAATTATTTCACGAATTATACACATCATCATAAATAAAAAAACTGATAACTGTTTTTTTTTTTAAAAACTTAAAATAATGTTTTAGAACCATGAGAATAATAACAAATTAAACACACAAATAAAAGTCATAAAACTTTATTATTTCCCTTCTCAAACAAACATGACAAATGTTTCATAAAACCAAACTGCTTACTACTCTTCATTATTGAATTTTGCAATCTTGCCTTCTGAGTCCATGCTCTAACTGTTATGTGTCCTTCATCAGTGAATTTAACAGCATTGCTTAGCAAGTTACACAAAACTTGCTTCAATTTTCTATCACCTTTGACACGTGAATATTTGATAACACAGAACCATTGCAAGGGTCCAATATAAGATCTACACCTTTTTTCATAGCCATTGAATGGTACAAATCAACAACATCTTCAAGGAGATATGATATATCAAATTCCTCTTCCTCAAGTTGCATTTTTCCTGCCTCAATTTTGCTTGTGTCAAGTATAGAATTTAACGGTCCTAAGATAGCAACGGAAAAATAAGTTAACGACGCCATGATAGACACAAATTATCATAATTATGTAAGTATATAATTGCAAATGCCTACTAGAAAAAGTTGAATTAGGACAGAAAAGTATAAATTTTATTTCTAATCCTTTCGTCAAGTATTATATTTGGACCCTCTACAATGATTGTATGGTGTACGGGGTGTCCGAAGCATTAGATTTTGAGAGAAAAAATTTATCTCTTTTAATCTAATGGTTTTTACGGCTGTTGCACCATACAATAGTTATAAAAGATTCAGATCTTTAAACATTAGAAACACTAAAATTAGATATAAATTTTATTTTGTTTTGTATCTCTATTTTCCGCATTTCAACTATTTATACAATCACACAAAGTTTGGGTAGCATGGATTTGGATTTGATGCAGTCACTAGTCCATGCATTCAGTATGTCGGTGACTGTTTAATCGAGATCAAACAATTCAGATTTTCAACTCAGTATTTTAATTTTAAAAAGAATCAAAATCTATATTAAAATATGGACAGTTAAATCTTAATCCAACGACCACGGCTAACTGCATGAATGCGTGGAAATGCTAACCGCAGCAAATCCAAATCCCATGAATGATATAGTACGATGTTATTACCTAGCAAGTCTTGGGGTACAATTTTCCATTTGTTTCAAATTGGTCTCCAATTCTGAGTGTGGTTTTAAATTAGTGTCCAAATCTGAAGCAGAGACAACTAATTTATAAGACATTTCTATCAAACCAACAAGGCCAGCAAGATAAGCACGAATCTATATGCAATTTCACTCAATAAATTTGATACAAAATTTCACCAACCTATATGCAATTTCACTCAATAAATTTGATACAAAATTTACATAGATTTAAATTATAACTCCAAAATGCATATTGTAATGCAATTTTGATGCACATGAACTATAGAGACATATACTTAAGTACGGTTCAATCATTGATACGATCTGGTGTAGGGTTTAGTTCTAATTTTGTGGTTCTTTTACAGCGTGGCGTTGATGTTCAATCGCTGGATTGAATCGGAGAGAAGAGAGACTGAAATAATAGCAGGAAAAATGTCAATGTGTAGGAAACAATAGCGGAAAATCATCTAGTAAACCACAAGTTACACTCAAACCCTAAAATCATAGAACGAAATTAAAATTGCAACGATCGTAAACGGCAACGGGAAATTAGAGACGCAGAATAAAAAACGAAAACGAAATTAGAGGTGTGGATGATGAATCGCGTTTGTAGAATGAAAAGGAAAAATAGACAAGAATGGTAGGGGGTTCACCGCGGGTTCGAGAGGCTGAGCTTCACGGCGAGGATTCATAGTGGGTTCGAGAGCTAGGGTTCATAGTGGCTGAGCTTCACGATGGCAAGAGGTTGAGCTTCACGGCGAGGGTTCACAATGGATTCGAGAGCTAGGGTTCAGAGTGGCTGAGCTTTACGGCGGTGTATACAGAGTGGGTGACGGCATCCAGAGTTTGATGGGTTAAAGATAGTTGAAAGGGTTCAAGAGAGTTGAGAGTGAGTGACGGAATTGAAGGTTGATGGTGAGATTGAGAGGGTTCAAGAGTTCATTTTTTATTTTTTTAATAATATTAAAAACGTAGCGTTGGCTCATCCGACGTTAATTATTAAAATTAAAAAAATAAATAAAAAAAATAAATTAGCGTCTGTCTTATTTTATTTAACGTCGTCGACGCTAATTATTAATAAAATCAAAAAAATAAATTTGGTACACTAGCGTCGGCTAGACCGACACTACACTGATGCTAGTTAGTGTCGGTGTCGAGAGCTGATACTAGCTAAAATGAGATATTTATTTGAGTATTGACATAACCAATGTTCATAATCCTATTTATATAACTTTGACATTTGTATTTATCTTTACATTTAGTATTTTACCCATAACATTCTAAAAATGGCCCATGTATATACGCATGTTGATCGAATATACTAATAAAAAATATTAGAATATAAATTTTCATATAAAAATATTATTAACAAATTATTTTGGCAGTAAAATGTGGGTATAGAAGTTGGAAATCAAACAAAACAATTTGATGATATTCTCGATCACCTTCAAGAGGATAGATATTAAGAAAAACTTTTATGCAAATTGTGTTTATATTGGATTGAGATTTTAACTTAATGATAGGACTATAAACAGTGAAAATATCAATTTCCTATGTTTTGTTGAATTAATTGTTAATTAGGAGTCGTAGTCTACAATTCTATAAAAACAAAACATTGTGTACTGCTAGCAATGATAGTTGTTAAAGTAAAAATCAGAATTGAAATAATAATTGTGCTATATTTGATTGAGATTTTGGTAGTTAATTAGTTGTCCCATCAATAACAACATTGGCCATCAATTAAACCACGGCTGCACAAGAATTGCATGTCCGACCGAAACCGACCGGTCAAAGGCTCAAAAAGCTCAATCGGGCGAGTGAAGTTGGGTGAAGCGGGTAGGCGGATGTGAAAATGGATTCGGCTAGTTACATGCGGGCAGGTTCAGATTGTGAAAATTGGACCGCTAATAATCGGACCCGACCGTAGATATATGTGAATAGAGTTTGGAAAGTTTTACCCCATACCCCCTACAAACATAAGGAAAAGACATTTTTGCTCTTGTATAAAGTATAAAATTTGAAAATTTTACCATTTCGTCATTTGAAGTTTTCCGGAAAAAGTAAGATTTTTTGTTAAACTTTCGGAAAACTTTATTTTCAAGTTTCCCGGTAGTTACCGGGAAACTTGAAAAAAAGTTTTCTGGAAAAAATTGCACTACTGGGAAACTTCAAATGAAGTTTTCCGGAAGTTTTCTGTAAAATTGAACTACCGGGAAACTTGAAAATGAAGTTTTCCGGAAGTTACCGGGAAACTTGATTTTCAAGTTTTCCAGAAGTCTTTTTTTTTAAGTTTTTTCTTTTAAATTTTTTTTTTAAAATTTTTAACTCATTTTTTTCTTGTTATTTTTTCATTTTAGTGGGCGCTGGTGTACGAGGTAGAGACGGCAGAATCGTTCGACCATCATGCGACGAAGGTATTTCATCATCTATGATGCATCCTCCAGAGAGGATTCGACCGACATCGTCGACAAAGAGAAGACAACGGGTGATAGTAGAAGAAAATGACGAGGGAGACCACGAGCATATGGTTATCCCGGAGGCTGATGTTACTATGCATCAGCAGGAGGATCCTCCTGTAGTACATGAGGAGGAGGAGAGAGAGCATACGGAGGAGGGACATGATGGACCTCAGGGGACGCAGTATCCTGGAGGACCATATGATTTGTTCATCCTTACTCGATACGATCAACATGTTTCCGTTAGGTTATGGTTTGGTCAGGTATATTAAATTAATTATTATTTATGGTGCATTAAAAATATTTTAATTAATTATTATTTTTGTTCTATATTTAAATTTAATGTCATATATTTTCTTTGTATACAGGAGCGACCAATGCTGAAAATTGTTGCGCATGGGAAAAAGCTGCAACAATTTACACCGCAGGTACTCCCGCGAGTCATCGAGAACTGGGTGACCTTGTCGGGATTGGCCCCATTACAACTGGGTAGTTTGAAGACAATTGACAACAACTTGATTTCCGCATTTGTGGAAAGATGGCATTCTGAGACATCGTCATTCCACATGCCATTCGGTGAAATGACGATTACTTTGGATGATGTTGCCAATCTTCTTGGATTGCCTGTCAGGGGTCAGTTTTACACTTCACCTGATGCAGATAGAGAAATGGCATGTCATCTCGCCATTACTTTATTAGGAGTGTCTGCGGAAGAGATATGGGAGGAGACCAGAAAGACCAGAGGGGTGCACTACCGACTGGATTGGTTGAAGGAGGTATTCGTGAGGCAGTGCCAAGCAGAGAGATTTGATTGTGCTGTCAGGGCGTATCTGCTGAATTTAGTAGGGAGTACTATTTTCACAGATAAGAGTCATACTCTTATTGATGCGAAGTACCTCCCTTTATTCAGAGATTTGGACGGTACAGGTGCATACGCCTGGGGTATTGGTGCACTCGTAGTCCTTTATGACTACCTCTCGGATGCCTGCTGTTATTCCACCAAACAGTTAGGTGGTTATATGTCACTACTACAGGTATTAAATATTTTAATTATTTTTAAATTATTAATTTGTATGTTTATCATTAATTTATTTAATTTTATTTGCAACAGTGCTGGATATACAAATATTTTCCAAATATTTGTAATAGAGGTGACCAGAGTGCTGATCTTAGATGCTTTGCTCGGATGAATAGATGGAGCTATAAACAAGGCAAGCACAAGATCCTTGAGTACAGACATATGATTGACGCACTGACACCTGCTGAAGTCATATGGAGACCATGGGAGAATCATAGGGATGTCATTCCATTTGATGATATCATGCTCTACACCGGTCACCTCCGATTATGTACCACACTAGTGGTGTACATACCAGAGAGGTGTTTGAGACAGTTCGGATATATCCAACATATTCCACCACAACCACTTGCAGATCTTTCTAGATTATATGATGCAGATGTGGAATGGATGGGATATGTGACTCATGTCACAGAGTTATATCACAGGATCCATCCAGCTACATATCCATCCGAGTGTCGGGAAGGATATTTGGAGTGGTTCTACCAGGTGTCTCATCCACTGCTAGTGCGACCCAAAGGTGTACCTCAGGTCCCGGATTTTAGTGCACCGACCACCGCTGCAGATGCTACTAGTTCAGAGCCATCAGAGCCATCTATTCTACAGCAGGTCGATGATCTTATACAGCAGGGCTTGGAGGCACATGAAGCTCACCCAGATGATGATTTGTATTCTTATTTTTATAGAGCTTTGTATTTATCTCGTGGTCACAATAATTAGTAGACTTCTTGTTAGTTTGTTTTGTAAACATTGATTTTCGAAACATTAATGTTAGTTTGTTTTTATTTCATTATGTTTAGTATTATTTAATTATATTTTGTTAATTTTATATTATTTATAATGAAATATAACGAAAGTAAACTAAATAAAATACAAGATAAAATACAACGACAGAAAACTAAAATGAACTAATAACAAGTGATTTTATATATGTTTTTAAAGTATTGTAGTTCATACAAAATCAATCATCATCTAATGACATGGCATCTACGAGTTCTTTTAGTGGAACTTGTCTAACACGTGACATATTGCCTATTAAATACCCCCAATGTTGTAGACGCCCTGTATATGCTATTGCCCAAGAAGTTGCCTCATCGTTGCGATATTGCTTCCAACCTGGTGCAATGTTTGGCATTGGAAATCCATCTTTCATCTTCAACTGCAAAATATATTGAAATAATAAATAATTTTATTATTTTTAAAAAAAGCATTACTTAAGAAAATAATATAATGTTACCTGAACCCAGTGACTTGCGTCGACAAAACCAATACATATGATACGATCATTTTTTGTCGATCTTGAATGTGAACCCCTCATAGGAAAGAAAGTCATAGAAAATGTCTGACCAAACGTGACGAGAATAATATTATATGTTGTCGCTATCACGTAACCCATATCAGGTATGGACATCCATTTATCTATTGGTTGAACACCTAAGCCTGTTATTTTCAACGAATCTCTAATTTCTTTAATGCATCCTGGGAACAGTCTATCATATGGACTTATAAGAGAAGCAATCGCCTGGTCCAATCTATGGCGGACCAAAGACCAAGATTCCTCACCGTGTCTAAGCAGTGATGCAATAGCGCGATAGCCACAATTTTCATCTGCTGTCATATTAACTATGTCATCAATGTATGGTTGAATAACATCAGGAAATTATCTCAAGAACAAATGTATTGATGATTGAGATGATTGAGAGGGTTGTTTCTTTGATGAAAGAGAATGTCTCTTCTTTGATGATTGAGATGGTTGGGAAGTAGGATCTTCACAATATGTTGCATTAACATGCTCAAAGTAAGAAGGGTCTCGATATACATCATATCCATTCGGCTTCTTAGACTTACTCTTCTTCACCCGTCCTTTGGTTTGAACCTTTTCAAGTGGTGGACACGTTGAACTTGTAGTTGGAAAAGCAAGTTCACGCACCTTACTCTTCAATACCCTTTTTCCTATAACATCAAGTGATCGAAAACGTTTCCACAAGGCATCCATCTCAACAGACATATCTAACTCTGATCCATCTTCTGTGTCTTGAGTGAGTTCACATTCCATGCTTAATTTCCTCCATTGAATATGCACAGAATCTAAAGGAATTGGTTCACCCATTAATTTATATTGTGCCAATTCACAAGCACAGGGTAACTCGTATGTGCTTCTGAGAGAGCACCCACATACAGATTTGTCGGTACCCACCGATTCAATTTTCTCGTATTCTTCAGCAATATGTGTTTTAGCTTCTTTTGATACAAATGTGTTCAATCTCTGATAAAATGGATTGTTGTGTTCGTGACCTTCACCATAAAAACTTTTTTGAAATGAGGCCCTGATTCTTTTATGTTGCAACCTTATTATGTTGTTCATAGCCTCAAAACATCTACACATGTCACTCATGCTGTTTTCCAAGATTAACTTCAGTTTCCAATGAGCTGACTCAACCCTATCATTACATGTAAATTGTCACCGTGGAGCAATCCAACAATATATAGTAAAATTACAAAATGGAATTTTTATAGTGAGATGTCATACCTGTTACTCGTTGTGTTTCCCAAATGCATGACTCGATTTGTCCATGCTTCAACAAACCGTTGCTTATGAGGAGTCAACCAAGTTTCTTTCACATAATCAACAAACACTTTACAATCGACACATGACTGCTCAAACATGTGCAGGCGCATGGTATACTCTTTTTCATCACTGGAATACATAACGTCTTTCCACATATTCAATATTAACTCTTGTCTATCCTTTAAGACATGTTGCTTGCATTTTGCTCCAACATTTTTGTCGATATGAAATTGACAAAGCAAATTCTCAGCATGTGTAACAAATAGTTCTTTTAGCCTCTCTAATGCCGAACAAAAGTTTTCTTCCCACTCGCATTCCAAATAAGCAAATCCAACCAAAAATGTCATTTCTGTTGATGTCATACCAACAATTTCAAGTAATGGCATTCTGTATGTATTGGTTTTGTAGGTGCTATCCATAATTAACACAATAGGAAACAAATTCAACAACTTCATCGAATCTGGATGAGCCCAAAAAATATCTTTCATAACATATGAGTCTTCCCGCTTTCTATTCCAACACACATATTTTGTATCTTCAATTAACTTGAATAAATGTTGCATCTCTGTCTTATGACCTCTCACCTTCAATCGAATGATACTCCTCTGTTTATATATTTGTGAGATTTGAGTAACATTGTTCTTATCTCGGTCTTGCAATGATAGTAATATGTGTCTCGGTGCAACATTATATTTTGTTAAGTCGTGTACATGTTTTTTCTCTTCTTCATTTAAACATCCAACAAATGCATATCCCTCCAAAGTATCAGGTAATTCATGGTTGTGAACTCCACAAATTGCTTTTACTGTCCATCCTGAATCATCTTTTAATGGTTTTGATCTAAGCTTGAAAGGACAACCACACATTTTTGTCGAAATTCGAGGTAAACTATCAACACCCTTGTATTTTCCTCCTTTATCACAACCTAATATTAATTTATTTTTCCTCCCTCTTTCTCCAGTCTCTTTATCTGATCTTGTGATAATAACGGTCACTTTGTGTTTGATACCGATTTCTCTAGCCCAATTCACAACAGCCCGTGTATCAAATATCTGAAATAAAATATAAAATACATTATAATAATTAATGACAATAATAGATTTTTACGATAGTAATTATAATTATTCATACATGTTATGTGTTAAAAACGTTGGTAGTATCAACGCATGTTTTATCAGATAATACTAGCGGATTATCCATATCTATCAAAAATAAAAAATAAAAAAAATAATAAAAAACTATATAAACAAAAAAAAAAACTACCGAAAAACTTGTAAGTTTTTCGGTAGTTTTAAAGTACGCTTCTTTTATGGAAAACTTTTTCCAAGTTTTCCGGTAAATACCGGGAAACTTTTTACGTACCAAAAATCTTTGGGGGGTAAAAAAAAAGTGATTTAAATTTACATAAATAGTAAAAAATATGTAGGGTATTATTGGCATTTTAAAAAATATGTGGGGGTATAAGTATAAAAGGGGGGTATGGGGTAAAACTTTCTAGAGTTTGGGCTACTAGTAACTAACAGGCCCAGGAGCACTACACCCAGCGCGACCCAACATATAAAACTTATACTACCAAACCTAACCCTAACTCTCTCGTACTGCCGCCTACACTCACATCACAACTAACACTCATTCTTTCTTGAGCCATAATTTCCACTTTCAGAGAGAACCCAAGCTCTCAGGTTCTCCCTTCTCTTGTCTGTTCAGTTCTCTCCGAGTCTCTCAATCTCACATCACGGTAAGATAACTTCTCATTTTTTTAGTGATTTTTTTTATCTTTTTTTTTTCTCTTCAAAATTAGCGATTTATTTTTTAGCAACAAATTTGAATAACATGTATTTTTATTTTTCATTTTGAAGATTTGTAATCGGACAAACTTGATGGATTGAAGGGTTGGAGTCACACATCAACACATTATTGCTAAGTCTTTTATACTTATTGATTGTTATTTTTAGGGTTAGGGTGTCTTATTACTTAGGGTATATTGGCTTTGGTTTAAGTCTTAGGGTTTCTGTATTTTGGTTTAAGATTTAGGGTTTTTGGGTTTTGGTTTTTTGCTTTCACCATTTATGTTTTCTTGTTTAATGCTTCCTATTAGAGTCATCTTTAATATGTTCTTGTTTTATCAATCCATGTATGTTTTTTTTATGTTTTTATAATATGTCTATAGTGATGGAATAATTTTTCTGAATAGAAATTACATATATAATGATGGCAATAATAAGATATAGTTTTTAATCTTGAATCCTTTTAGTGTGGTCCTAAGATTTATTTCTTTCATGAATAAAGAGATATTATGGTCTTCACAATTTTTTTTCTATTGTGGGTGAAATTTGATTTTAATTATAGAATATCTAATCTTAGTAATTCGAATTCTAATTTTAAATATGTTTTCTATGCAGGTTGATGGTTGAAGTGAATCATATTTTTGGAATAATTTAAAGCTTAAATCTTGTGTTGTTCATGTATGGGGTCATGTTTCATCATATTGCTTTACAAAGCTCATTAGCAATGTAAACATAGGACAAAATAAATCAATTTTGAAAGATAAATAACCATTTTTAAAGTTAAACTAAATTAGACTAAGTTAAAAGGATACTATTATGTATAGTTTTGCATTGCAACAAGTTCAATGCTCAGAGTAAAAATGGAACAAAAATAGTCTAAACTTGAAAAAATTAATTAACAATTTATTTGGCTAAAATTAACAACTTAAAACATAAAAATGTTTATTAATGTTTAACAGGCTAGTAGTGTTAGAAGACCCATTAAAAAGTTGTTTAAAGTATCTGCACTCAATTTTGCAAAAAAAAAAATTTAAAACTTGAGAAATTTCAAATGGTCCAACTCAAATCTACCCACCCGGGAAATCTGCATAACCCAATATCCGAGACCCACACAAACTGTAAATCTAAATGGTTGAAAATGGGCGTCATAAACACCATATGTGATTTGGGTCGGATTTGGAATTTGGGCTTGAAACCGCTCATTGTCAGACCTTTAAATTAAACTATGCAATTTTTGATTTTAATCAAATTTAAGTAAGCTAAGTTTTCACAGACAAAGTATTTATATAGAAATATTAAAATATTAGCATATAATTAAATGTATCACAAATTTTCATCATAAAAATCATTGATACATTAATATATATAATTTTTAATAATTTTGTTAATTTATTAATGGATGTATATATTTATCTTTATATTTATTAACTAACATACAGACATTTATGTTATTTTTTTTAGAGGTATCTGTTGAACTATTTATCCGTCTTGTGTTTATCGCGGATTTTATCAAACAAATATATGCGGATACCTTGAATGGTGATTATGAAAAATAAGTAAACAATGTACAATACATGTAGATAGCAAACGACAAAATTGATTTATCTTTCCTAAAAAAATATTTATTTATCTTATGTGTTCATAGTACAGTGGACTTGATTATGACAAAAACTTCATTAAACCTTAACTAATTAATAATTAATTGATCAAAACTTAGCCAAACATCCACGTAAATAATTTTTAAACACTTTTTGGCATTTTGTAGATTAAAAGACCATTCCTATGGCATTTTTTATATGCAGCTATTGTTTTTTCATGCATAAATAAAAAGTAAATAATAAATTAACATGTTCATTTTATATATAGGTATTCTTAAAATGTAATTTATATTTGAATGTACCAAACCTTATTATTTTCATCTTTTACGTAAAACCAATATTAATAAAGAATATATTTTGAAGAAAAGTAATTGTATCTAGTAAATTAAAAACAGACTCATAATTAGAAACAATTTTTTTTCAAGTTGTGTTTATAATTAAGGATAGAAATATTAGTAAAGTGGTACGCCACAAGATACATTTTTGTAAGCTCGTTTTGTCATATATTAAAAAAAAGTAGTTAATAAATATATCTATTTTATATATTAATATTACTAAAATAATTTTTTGTAGGTAGATGTGTTTGATTTAGATTTTTCATCTTAAAAAATTAGTACTAAAAATATTAACAAGTGTATATTTCAAAAATATATATCAATTTAATAATAATGACTAAACCTATATACATGATAATTTTGTAGAGATTAAATGTATTTAACCACTTCTTTTAATAAGTGCGAAAAATTATATATTTTCTTATAAGTTAGTTCAGAGGAAGTATTGTTTAACATACAAGAGATAATATTTTAACATTATGCCTCTTCACTTTCCAAAATAATGCACAAACAAATAAGATATTAAGTGTATGCTTTGTTCCACTTTTGAATGAGTCAAATTTGATTTTAAATATGTAAAATTGATTTTGGCATGTTTGGTGGTTGAAGAGTATAATTCATTTTATCTTTAAAATTGATTTTAATTTAAAGCTATAATTTGTAATTTTTGCTTCTATAATTGATATTTAGCTTGATATTTATCATTTAATTCACTTTTACATAAATGTAACTAAATATAAATCACTTTATTTCCAATTCACTTTTAATCAAAATCAATTTTATATAAAAGCAATTAATTCAAAATCAATTTTTGTCATTATGTATGTTTTTTTTATTACTTTTAATTAAATTCATTCTTCATACATATGTTGAAATTGTTTTTTACAACAAATTTGATTTGATATGTATGATGAGAATACATATGTTGAAGATTGTTTTTTACAACAAATTTGATTTGATATGTATCATGACAATCTATTCTCTCACATTTTTCATGTATTGAATATGACTTTTTGAGTCACGCATGCCATGTGAGAATTGATATTATATATGTTAAATTATATATATTAAAATATAAAGTGATGTAAATTATAAATGCTATTTATTTATTTATTATGTATCTATTATTTAGTATATATCAAATAATTAATTTTTAAAATAACTATCTTAAATTTTGAAATTAAGTCATCGTATGTAATAAATCATTCAAATTTTAATTTTGTAATAAAAGATGAACTTATATAAATTTTTTAAAGTATTAAAATTCATATTTAATTTATTATTTATATATATATATATATATTGCAACTAATATAATAAAGGATGAATTTGGATATGAATGAAAATGAATGAATTGAAAAAATAATTTAGTAAAAAATTATCTGATTCATTTCATCGATTAAATTTGAAATATAATTCAATTCATCCATTATCATATTTTGATGGATAATATCATCTATTTATTAAATATTTTTCAATATTTTAAAAATTATATATTTATAATAATAATAGTTTTTATTATTTTAAAATTATATATTTGAAAATCTTTTTAAATTTGTTTTTCATTATAAAAGATTATTTAAATTAAAAGTTTTTATTTAATTTTTTAAAAAAATTCAAATAATAAAAAAAAAGTTTAAATAGTTTTTTATAATTATTAATTAAATTTTTTTTGTAATTAAAGTATAATTTTATTGTAAAACAATAATACTATTTTTTTAATTATTTAAAACTATTTTAAATAATTTTTAAAAAATAATTTTAAAATCAATTTTATTATTATTAATTAAATAATAATTGGAGTGGTGGTATTGGAGTAGAATCTGCATACATCAAAAATCCCTGAATAATTAAACAATTTATTATCGTCACAAACACACCCACTCCACAAACAAAAGAGTAAGTTTTTGTTTAATAATAAACGACTCCAATGCAAGTTTAAAAGCATGTTTCTCTGTTGATGTGATATATTTTTATTTCCATAATTAAGATATTGTCCAAGCTTAGAAAAATGTTTTTCTCATCATGTGATATTGTGATATCTTTTTATTTCAATAATTAAGTTATTTAATTATCGTGATATAAAAAACTATAAAATCAATGAAATAATTTATTGAAACTATCCATTTACATTTTAAATAAATAATTTAAATTTTAAAAATAAATAATGAGTAATTAAATAATTATATTTTATTTGTTAAAATGTAAATAGTCGAGTAAATGATTGATAAATAAATTATTTGTCACCTCTAACTATAATTACATATATTATTAAAATTTAATGGGAAAAATATAATTTATGTGAAAGTTTAGAAGTTTATTTGTACTATTAATATATCAAACATTATATTGTATATAAGCAAGTATGAATTCAGTAAAATATAAAAAAAAGTGTATAATTATAAATATGACTTGATAATTATCTTTCTTACATATTTCTCAACTTTTGTATGATAAAAATAAAGAATAACATATTATATTGATTTGAAGTATATAAGTTAAACTTGTATTATGAAAAGAAAAGTTGTATCATGTGTCAGAATTTTTATTGCGTTTATCTTTTAATTTAATAAAATTAAAAATTGAAGTTGAAAAAAATAATTAATAAATTAATTATATTCAAAAAATTTCAGACAACAAATTTTTTTAAATATTTTAAAATATAAATTTTGTCTCGAGACCTATTATACAAATATAATACATGAATATAATATAATATAATATAATATAATATATTGTAGTGAATAAAATTATCGGCCATTGCAATATTATTTTATTTTTATTTTTAATCTTTTTATCTCGAATTTTTTTTGTAAAGATGACATTTATTATTGTAACATATTCTCAAGATATATAACACAAACACTAACTTTGAGTTGTCACGTAAGTTTTAAGTACGAACTTTGTCTTTTTTTTTTTTTCTGATTATTTCATTGTTAATATATAAACGAACTTTATGAAAAAATTTATTTAGAAAAGAATTTTTTACAATAAAATGTACTTGAATTTGAAGTTAAATATTCATATCACATAAAATTGCATGTACTAACTTGAAACCGCATTAATTCGAATGTCATAAAAATAATTATTGATATAAATTAAAATAAAATAAGTTTATAAAATTATACCAATAAAAATGAACATCTAACATGAAAAACATTAATATTTAAGTAAGACTATTTTAATAAATATCACATTTTAATATATATTTTTCTAAAGAGTTTTGTGATGAATACACTAAATATTAGTATATTAGTTATGATGTTAGTTTTTATTTCTACTTCACCGGAGTTTTAATTTAACCCTTAACTCAAATCAATTGATTTTAGAATTAAACGACATTAAAGTCACATTGATTAGATATCATTCACTCTATATAATTGTATATATTAATTAATGGATAATTTTATTTGTATATTTCTTAAGTGAATTTTGAATGTTTTTTTAGGAAACGTTGTCAAGTGTTGGATGTGTAGTCTTGAGCTTCAAGTTTGTTGTTTTGTATGACTAGGTTTTTTCTTTAAGTTATCAATACTACGAATTAACATTGGTTTCCCAAACGTTATTAGTGTTTTTTGATGTTATGTTTGATTTTATAAAGTGGTACTTAATAATTGATGCAAAGCAGTAATCTATATTAATGTATGTCTAATGTGATTCTTCGATTTATTATTAAATATATTGCAACTATCACTATGTCAAAAATTGTCTTTTATAGCATGTATTTGACAACGCTTTATAACTAAAATCGTTGTTGTATAATATTTTAAAGTTAATGGAGGATACAACAACGCTTTCCTGACAAACGCTTTTGCAAAAACGTTGTTGTAAGGTCATATGAGATTTAGGGTTTACAGCGCTTTTGCTGAAAGCGCTGTTGTAGGGTCACATTGCGCTTTCACATAATGTTTACAACGCTTTTAGAGCGCTTTGCATATAAGCGCTATAAAATATAGCGCTCTCACATAATGTTTACAGCGCTTTGTATACAAGCGTTGTAAACTATAGCGCTCCCACACTATGTTTACAGCGCTTTGTATATAAGCGCTGTAAATGTTTTGAAATTTAATTTTTAAAAGCCTTTTACAACACTTATGTTACAGCGCTTGTGGACAAAAGCGCTATAAAATTACAAGTTCAGTTTAAGTTATATATTATTGATAAATAAATAAAAACATATTTAATATGTTCTCTCCCTATGAACCCTACGAACCTCCTCTCCTCTACTGTGCGCCATCTTCTCGCTGAACCATCCTTTACTGTGCGCCCATTTCTACTGAGTGATTGTTGTCTTATGTACTGTATTTATTAATTTGTTTTTGTCTCTAAAACTGATAAATTGTTACCTGATAAATCATACAAAATGTTACATGATAGTAGTTGGCATAACCTTGATAAATCATATAAACTGTTACCTGATAAATCAGATAAATTGTTACATGATAAATCATATAAAATATGTTCTGTTTTGAAATCTGTTTGATCTGTTCTGTTTTGAAATCAGACTTGTATGCATGACCTTGGACCTTGGTTTCCATTTTCCAATATTAGACTATATATACTATAGATTGGTATAATGTTATAGATTGATAAATTTGTGTAACACTGCATTCATAGAGGTCATATAAAATGCACCGGAAATGGATGTCTGCTAATCGATTGTCAAAAGAGTATGAAAATGGAGTGAAGGTGTTTGTTGATTTTGCAGTGAAGAATGCAAAAGACCTAAATCGAATCATTTGTCCTTGTTTAAAATGTTGTTTTGGAAAATGCGTTAGAGCAGATGAATTGGAAGGACATTTAGTATGGCATGGAATTGATCAAAGCTATACATGTTGGATAAGACATGGTGAGAAAAAAAAGAACACTAATTTTGAGAATCGTGCGACATATGCTTCAAATGATTTCGACACAGATACATATGAGCGGGACCGAGTTGAGGAGATTGCAAAAGCAGTTGAAGAAGATCTTCGGGATTGTCCTAAAATATTTGAGAGTTTGTTGAATGATGCAGAGAAACCATTATATAATGATATATAGGTATTTAACTAATTATTTGGAAGAAAAAAAAATCCAAATATAGGTATTTGACATAAACTGAACTGAAATTGTAATTTAGCATTTAGCATTGATATATAGATATATAGGTATTTAACTAATTAGTTGGAAGAAAAAAAAATGCAAATATATCTATTTTGTCCATAAGCGCTTTTGTCCATAAATTTAATTTCAAAACATTTACAGCGCTTTTGTCCATAAGCGCTGTAGAAGACTTTTAAAAATTAAATTACAAATCATTGACAACGCTTTTTGGATAAGCGCTATAAAAGAGTCTTTTAAAGTATTACGTAAATTGATAATAAGAAACCTTTTTATTTTCTTCTTCATTATGCATTTTCCCTACGAACTTGGTAGTCTGAAATCTTTCATTTTCCTCTTCATTACGTACTCTCCATTTTCATTACTCTCCATACAAACCCTACTGACCCTCTTCTCCCTAGTGCAAACCCTGTTGTCCATCTTCATTACGTACTCTCTATCTTCATTATTCTCCATCTTCACTACTATCCCTACGAACCATTAAAGGATTTTAAGACGCTTTTTATATAGTTTTTTAAAGTGCTTTTCGTGGAACCTTACTGTGCGCCCTCTTCTCGCTGCACAAGTCATTTCTACTTGTATTTCTGCGAAGTCGTAACCCTAATACATGTATTGTTATTAATTTCTTGTTGTCACTAAACTTGTAGTGCATGTTGTATTTATTCAATCTGTTGAACTTATATTGTGTGAAATGTGTAATAAATGGATTCCAATAATGATTTAGTTCGTCAAAATGATGAAGTTGTCAATACTAAAAGTTATGAAAACGAAGTTAAACGTGGGGAAACTATAATGCAAAAAGTCATCAAAGCAAGAAGTAGTGGAATTAAATTTGAGGTATATTATACTTTGTTTAGAATTTATGTTTTACCTTTTTTGAAAGCATGCACTTACTCTATGAGTTTATTAGGTGAGTTGGAATCAAAGTGACCAACCAATTGAGCCCAACAGTTCAATGATGGTAAGTTACATCGGTGCTGTTGTTCGTCAAAATATCCCAATAACAATTGATGATTGAAGAAACAAAGCTTTGAAGGATGCTAAAGATATATTGTGGAGTGATATACAAGTAACTTTTTTACTCTACTTTTTTGTTACTTATAATTTTTTCCATTGAAATACTTTTATTCAAACTCTTTATTCATTTGGTTTGTAGTCAGCTTTTAACGTTGAAGTTGTGCATAAAAATTATGTGCTTAGAATTGCTGGAAAAATTTACATAGGATTTAGATCTCATTTATCAAATTGCTACTTAAGAGATTGTGATGGAAATTTGAATGTTGAAGCTCCAAAAATATATAAACACTACATATCAAATGAAGAGTTGAACGCTTTTGTAGCTAAACATGCAGACCTCGTATTTGTGGTAATATTAATTTATTAGCATGTGTGTTTTATTCATATTCATCTCGTATTTTTTTACACGATCGTTATATATATATATATATATATATATATATATATATATATATATATATATATATATATATATATATAGAGAGAGAGAGAGAGAGAGAGAGAGAGAGTATAAGTACAACAAATCAGGAGAATATATATATATATATATATAGAGAGAGAGAGAGAGAGAGAGAGAGAGAGTATAAGTACAACAAATCAGGAGAGAGCAAAAAATCAAATGTATCCATACAAAAAATCGCGTATGGGGTATGCACATTTAGAGCAAAAAAAAATTGTAAGTAAACATCACTTTTATACATTGTGGTATATTATAAACTATAGTTTCTAACTAATATTTTGTTTATGTCTTAACGAATAGCTCCAAGAGACGAAATCCGATCAACCATTGGGTCGTTATTTCTTGTGGAAGGAGGCTCGTTTGAATAAAGATGGAATAGTTGATAATGAAAATGTTCAACAAGTGATACAACAATGTGTAAGTATATTATCACTTTAATGTTTTTTAATATTGTCTTTTAAAAATGATATTGAACTTATCTTTTTAATACTACATGTATTTTAGGGGAATTTAGAAATATGTTCTGAAAATCCATAGGAGAATACACAAGTTAGTTGCAGGGACATACTGGGCAAGGTATTTAATGTTAGAAGTGCTGACTCCAAAAAGTTATTTTTCACATGAGAAGCGCACAAATCCATCTAATGAGCAAATATTAGAAGTTCTGAAAACCCTAACATAACAAGTTGCCTATTTGGTGAAAAAGGATAAGGAAAAACAACTTCCAAATTGTCAACGTGAAATACAATTAGATAGTGAAAAAGGTAGTTGCAACTTCAGTCGTAAAAGTCTTCCAAAGGTAATTAATTACATAATGAAATAAGAAATGCATTCAACCTAATTGTTTGACATACTTATGTATTAACCATCAATTTAGGGTGTATCATCTTGCATGCTATATTTGTCTTCCCCTACTCATCGCATGGTTGGAAAAGGAACATTATACAATATCTTGGGAGAAGTATTACACCATAATCCCATCCCTGCCGGCCATGTAAAAGTTTCACATATGATAGCTTTAGAATCACTTGCACCGTTGCTTATCCCCGACAACGACGGAGATATGAAGTTTTTGGGAGAAGCAATAGGTGAAGGTGCAAACACGAGAAGGGGGGTTGAATTGTGTTTGTTAAACTTGATTTCTTTTGCTGTTTTGTTGAATGTTGATGCAAATTATTGGATGAATAATTGATCAGACTTAGCAGCGGATAATAACAACATAAGAACACAACAATTTATCCTGGTTCACCATTAACTTGGCTACATCCAGTCCCTTCACTCCGAAGGCTTTAATCCACTAATTCAAAACATGAATTACAACTCCTGACACTCCAAGTCAGTCTTCCCAAATAGCCTGACAACCCCAGACTTTTGAGGAACGAGAACAACTCCTTAACTCTACAAGTCAAGTCTTCTCCTACCAATCTAACAACCCCAGATTGAAGAAGGAATCTACACCACTATTGGGTTTGATTACAAGGGTTTGGAACTTTGCAAATTTGCTTCTGGAAAACTGATTGCTGCATTGTTCTTGCACACTGTTGTTGCTTCTGGAAAGTTGATTGTTGCACTTAGTTTCTCTCTCGAAAACACTTAGAAAATATTGCTTTGCACTCAAGTGATTCTCTCTTTTGAACTTTCGAATTGTGTTGAATATGAAGCTTGAGTTCTTGTGTTTTTCGATGCTTGATGCTACTGCCTGAAGCCTCCTTTTATAGCTGCAAATAGGACTTCGTCCAAGCTTAAATTCGAAATAAATCTTGCTCAGATTTCCTTCGAAAATTCTGTTGGCCAATCATGTTTCACTTAAAATAAAACCGTATCTTTTTAGCTTCAGATTGCACATGAAAATTTTGTTGACTGTAACACCCCGAGTTTAAAACACAGCGCGAGTGTATTTTTTTTTTAAAAAACGAATACATAAATAAAAGAGTTTTCAGAATTACGTTTCAAGGAAATTAAAATCAATTCAAATTAAATATCATTCGACTTCGTAATAAAAAATAGTAAGGTAATTAGAACAACATCACCATTAAATCGAATGAGATATTTGGGAGAAATTGATCTTTATAATATGCTAAAATAAAGATACATCAAACTGGATTCTCAATCCACCAAAATATTCATCAGAGTGCGGAAAAGTTTTACAATAATTCCCAAAATAAATATTTACAACCACTGAGCTCAAAATCCTATACATAAGTCTACTCTGATCATACACTAAGCTATGGTAGCAAGGTCTCCATCGCCTCATCCACAAGTCTTATCATCACCCGGCTGTCCATCCCTTTACGTAGCCCACAATGTAAAGATCAAGGAACATTAACGACGTTCCCTATCGTTAGTGTGACCGTCGGGGGTACGGGTTTGATTCACATCTGAGGGCAAAGCCCAATTTTTCCACAATAATTGTAAAGGATCACCAACCGAAATTAACAATTACCACATAGCATTTATATCAGCAATCACAAACATATTCATGGCATATCATATAACAATGATGATAAATAAGGATGCTCAATTTTGAAATACATGACATTCGTACTTTTCAAAACAGCAACCAAATAAATATGAAAATTATGTTGTAAGCACAAACATCAAATCAGCAGTCACACCAATTCATCAGAAATTCCAGAATCTATAAAGTACTTACACACACAATTTTCAAACATCACATACCCAAAACGTGACCCACCGGTCAATCACCCAATGCAATATGTATATGCTCATATATACAATTTTCTTGGAATTACTAAGGTGCAGTCGCTCAACAGACCAGCACAATTTAACGGCCCTCAAGACCAGGGTGCAATCGCTCAACAGATCAGCACCAGTGCATACGCTCAACAGTCCAGCACTCGTGCAGTCGCTCAATAGACCAGCACGTTTGACATAAACCAAGGTACAATCACTCAACAGATCAGTACCTAGTGCAGTCGCTCAACAGACCAGCACTCGTGCAATCGCTCAACAGATCAGCACGTGGCTGCGCATTTTAGGGTACAGACGCTCAACAGTCTAGTACCAGTGCAGTCGCTCAACAGACCAGCACTTATATACCAAGGTACAATCGCTCAACAGATCAGTACCTAGTGCAGACGCTCAACAGTCTAGCACTCGTGCAATCGCTCAACAGATCAGCACGTGGTTGCGCATTACTCTGTGGCCCATCGCGGGTACCACTTGACTATGCAATGCATGAATATGCAGTGTTTCACTTCTCTGGAAACAGTATGCAAAATCAGGAAATTCATGCCTTTCAATCATATTTAAAATGACTCAGCACAGTCAAAATTATCATCATTACAAACATGACCAAACAGCCAAGTAATCATCAACATTTGAAATGTTTTCCCAACCTCTTGAAAATTTCAAACACAGTGTTAAAAACTGAATTTTCTGGAATTTACGAATCTGTATTCGAATATAGCTTCTCTGTATTCGAATACATAAGCCAAAAACAGAACCAGAATGATCAGCCTCAGAACATCAGAAACCGAACCAGAATGAGGATCATCAGAAGCAAAACAGAATGATTCACACCAGAATCATCAGAAGCAGAAATAACAGAATGATTCATACTAGAATCATCAGAAGCAGAAACAACAGCATGATTCATACCAGAATCATCAGAAACAACACAGAATGATTCATCCAAAATGATCAGAAACAACACAGAATGATGTTGGAACCAAGTTGGTTCTAAATAATCTGGATTTTGATGTGTACAAATACACTTGATGGAATCTTATTTTGAACTTGAATTACTACAGTAAAAACCATCAGAAGATGAATGTATCAGAGGATACATTCTGAATTTACAGAAGATGCATTTCTGGAATTATCAGAAGATAAACCAGAATGTCCAAAACCAACCAGAAGATAACTTTGGAGGCTTATATCAAACAGAAACAAAATCAGAAGAACATCTGGAAAACACTAGAGGGAAGCCTGCCATAATATGAATTGCTCCAAACAAGAATGATTCAAATATTAGAAGCAATCAAGAAGTTATACTGATCAGAACATAGCCTGGCAGTGTAATTTCAACACAGTCCAGACTTGTCCAGAAGTGACCAGAAGATATCTTTGATGGACTATATCAGAGGGAATAAATATCAGAAGATTCTTTGGACCATACTAATGTGAAGCCTCCCATGTGTAGAGTTGTTCCAGGCCATAAGTTGTCAAAAGCAAGAAGTAATCCAGGAGATAATTTGACCAGAACATGGCATGACAGTCGAATTTTGAATAACCCAGACTTCGCCCATACTTCATCCAGAATTGATCAGAAGAAACACAGAATGATTCATGCCAGAATCACCAGAAGCAGAAAACATGATGATTATCAGAATCATCAGAAGCAGAAAACATGATGATTATCAAAATCATCAGAAGCAGGAAACACGATGATTATCAAAATCATCAGAAGCAGAAAACATGAAGATTATCAGGATCATCAGAAGCAGGAAACATGATGATTATCAGAATCATCAGAAGCAGAAAACATGATGATTATCAGGATCATCAGAAACAGGAAACATGATGATTATCAGAATCATCAGAAGTAAAACAGAATCAGAATCAGAAAACAGAACCAGAATCACAATGATTAATACCAGAATCAGAAAACAGAACCAGAATCAGAATGATTAACATCAGAATCAGAAAACAGAAATCCTTCCTCTGTATTCGACTACAGGGGCTCGTAGTCGAATACAAGTTTGGAAACTTGAGTAAAACAGAAGTTTAACAGGTTGTATTCGAATACACTCATGTTGTATTCGAATACACCTTCGAAAATAGTAAAATTTTCCTAAGACTTCAACACATTTCAAACTATTTTCTTTTGAAAAACCAACCTAACACCAGAATCATAATTACCCTTTTTTAGAAACCTCAAAAACTCAGAACATTTTCATTAAACAACAACAACAGATTTTTCAGAAATAACACTTCCACCATTTTAAATCCCTTTTCTTTTGAAACCATCATCAACACCAGATTGTTTAACAAAACACAGCAAAAACACAGAATCACTAAAACCAGAAAGTCAACCACAAAACAGTCCCACACAAACTAACTCAAGCATTTGGATCATCTCCAATACAACACCAACCAAGTCATCATTCAAACACAACAGAATGATTTCTTACTCAACACAACAAACAATACATCATCAACAAAGCAACACAATAAGTTCCTTCACTGAAAACAGCAGGAACATCAAAACAGTTTGATTTCCAAAACATAACACAATGTTTTTCACAACATAACCCAATAATCATTCATCACACATGCATTTACAGCCCTAAATGCAAATGTAGAAAGTTGGAAGGTGCCCTTACCTTAGTTACGTTCCCTTAACTCGTATGCTTCTGCGACAAAAGTCGACGATACTCCCGTTTCGCCGCTACGAAAGTTAGTTCTTTAGCTCCGTAACGATAAGAGGAATAACTTTCGTACTCGAAACTTTCTGATTCGACACTCAGATTTTCCAGAAAGATGACTTTTGAGTAAACTATTTTTCTTCACCAACACTCAGAAATATCAAAAGGAGAAGAAAATGATAAAGCAGAAACTGGCGCGTAGAGGAAAGAAGAAAGAGCTTCTCACTTAAATATCTACATAAATGCAAACTGACACAGTCAGAGGAGAGAAGGATTTGTTTCTTTCTTAATAAATATCTACGCCACCTCACCCAACACTTGCATTAAAATATCTTTTGATCCTCCAGCACTTAACCCGTCTCATCGCAATTAGCAGAGAATATCTTAATTAACGGCCCGATAATTTAATTACTCAAAATTAAATTAATTCATCCATTATCCAATAATTTTAATTCCACCTTCAAAACAAATATATATAATATATATATATATATATATATTTACACAAAACATACATATGTTGAATATTTTTACAAATATTCCCAAATACACTTAAAATTAAATCTGAATTTAATTTTAAATTTAAGGGTCTTACATTGACCAATCTTGTTTCTTTTAATTTCAAACTATATCTTTTTAAGCTTCAGATTGCATTCGAATTTCTTCAAGTCTTCAGTGATTTTTTGAATCAAGTCTCCTTAATACTTTGATCAAATTTCTATCAAAATTTAATCAAGTCTTCTTCGAATTTTAATCAAGTCTTCACTAATTTGCATCATGATTTAAATTCTGGACCGTATGATCTTCTGATCTCAACCAACTCTGGACTATGTAATTTGATCCATACCATTCTGTGATCCTCTGATCTCGACCAACTCTGGACCATGTGATCTGATCTGTACCATTATGTGATCCTCTGATCTGGACCATTGATATTCTAGTATGGACCATTGATCTTTTAATCTGGACATTTATCCTCTGATATGGACCATTGATCTTTTGCTCTAGACATTTATCTTCTGATCTGGACCATTTATCTTTTGCTCCGGACATTTATCCTCTGATTTGGACCAAGTCTGGACCAAGTTTTATGTTATGGACCATGCTATCTTCTGGTCTGGATCAAGTCTGGACTGAGTCTTTTGTTCACGACCATGCTATCTTCTGGTCATGACTAAGTCTGGACCAAGTCTGACTTATGTTTCCTTCTGGTCTGGAACAAGTCTCCCTCTGACAAGCTTCCTTCTGGTATGGACCAAATCTCCTTCTAGACTCTGTTTCCTTCTGATCTGGGCCAAGAAAGATATCCTCTGATGATATTATTTTTTCTTCCCTTTGATGATATCCTCTAATGTTTGCCTTTGATGACATCCTCTGGTATCCTCTGGAGGTATCTTCTGGTATCCTCTGGTGACATCCTCTGGTATCCTCTGGATGTATCCTCTGGCCGAGACTTTTGGTGGCATTTTTTATCTTCTAGTGACGTCATCCTTTGGTGTATCCTCTGATTTTGCACAGCCTCTGATTTTTTCTTCTAAGTCAAAGTATGATTTACATAAAATACTTTTGTTAACATAAAAAATTTAATTGCAAGAACCAACTTGTTTCCAACAATAGGTAGTTATGTGGCATGGCCCAAAAATCTTGTTGGCATAGAGGAGGTATGTTTAATTGCTATGTATGTTTAACTGTATGATTATGATTAATTATGTTTAATTGCTGATTTTTCCGCTTTTAATTTCACATTTATTTAGATTCTTACAAAGTCTAAAGGGAAAGAAGACTCCTTGCAACGAGTCAGTAACTTCACCAGAAAAGGTTTGACATATACATCAATTGTATACGAAATGATTAGCTTACTATAATAACTAACAAACTGATCAACCTCATTTTTTTCAGATTCAAGCTAAACCTACTGAAATGGTGAAGAAACTTGTTTCAAAAAATAAACCTGCCAAAATTCAAAAGCTAGATCGTGGAAAATCAGTTGTTGCTCCTAAAATAAGTCTGCCACACCTTTCTCGATTTGGGTGGTGTCTTGGCATAACAACAAAAATGAATATGGAGAGCAATGATGCACGTGCCATACACATGGATAAAGGTATTTTTGGAGAAGATTATGAAGAATTGCTTGGTAAAGAGAACATATATGAACTTCTAAATCATGATGAGTTGGGTGCTACTCTCATCAGTATATATATTAGGTAATGTAAAATAATTTATTTAAGATAAAAATTTATTTTAATTGCATCACTAACACATTTATTGGTAATTAATCTAATTTTTATATTTTCATTGAAGGTTTTTGTATGAAAAAATGGTGTGTGTGCGCAAATTGACAAATAGATTTTCATTCTTATCTCTGCATAAGCTATCTATGTTTAAACTTGATCCAGTTTATGTAGAAAAGTATGTCGTTGATATACTTTTGGAAAATAAAGAGAAGGATAAGTTGTTTCTTGCGCCATATAATTCAAGGTAATTAGATACTTTATCTATATCTTTTTTAATTTATGATACTTTATCAGTTGTGTAAACAAAATTGCCAACCAAATTTTTGTTGTTGTAGGTGACATTGGATTTTTTTTTGCCATCAATGCCACCGTTGAAATTATATACTATTTAGATCCACTACACAATCATTATAACAATCACATGGATATAAAGAACATCTTCGAGACGTAAGTAACATTCATTTATTTCTTACATATATAAATAATGTGTTTGATCATTAAATAATAATTACATTTATTTGATAGTGCTTTACAAATTTTCCGCGCTCAAATTGGTGCTACAGTGTCGAAGCATAAGGCAAACAACATCACATGGATTCCAATAAAGGTTTGAAATTTTTGTTATAGAACTTAATTATATGCCTTTAAATTTTCATTTACAATCAATGCATAAATATTTATTTGCGTACATGTTTTATTTTATAGTGTCCGCGTCAAACTAACAACAAAGATTGCGGATACTATATATTGCGATTCATGAAGGAGATTGTTGATATGAATCAAAATATAATTCTAGAAACGGTACGTTATTTTCATTATATTTTTTATTTTCATATATAAACTATATATATATATATATATTTGATTCTAACTTATTTATGTTCAAATATTATATCGAATAGTACTTTGACTATTTCGATTCAACATACTCTGAAAGTGATCTAATTGAAATAAAAGAAGACTGGTGTCAGTATGTGCTCCAACTGAAAGTTATATAATTTGTTAATAGGTGAGTTTCACATTGCTGAAAATTGTAAACTATTATTGTATATTTTGGTGTGAACTGATCATTATTCTAATAAGTTTATTTTATTTTTTGTTACAGTAGGATAAAGAAAGAAATTGCTGGAAATTGTTACTGAACTGGCATGATATTTGTTGCTGTGAATATGTAATTGATATTGTGACTATGTTGCTACTGTCAATATTGTTATATTTGTTGCTACTGTCATGAACTTGTAATTTGTTGCTGTAAATATATATATGTAATTGATATTGTTGATATTTGTTGTTGCGAATATGAATCTGAATTTGATATGTAATTGATATTTGATGTTGATAAGAATCTAAATTGGAAAAAAATTGAAATCTCATTTTAAAGACAGCATTTTTTTAAAAAATGTCATAAAAGACATGTTTTCATCATTTTACAACGCTTTTTTAAGCGTTTACAGCGTTTCTCTAAGCCTTTTACAGCGCTTACAAGCGCGCTATATAAATGTACCTATTACAAAAAAACGTTGTAAAACTAGTATAAGAAACGCGCTGTATATACACCTATTACAACACTTTTTTTGAAAAAAACGCTATAAATCTAGTCTAAGAGAAGCGCGCTATATATGTACCTATTACAACGTTTTTTTTTAAAAAGCGCTGTAAATCTAGTCTAAGAGAAGCGCGCTATATATGCACCTATTACAGCGCTTTTTTGAAAAAAGCGCTGTAAATCTAGTCCAAGAGAAGCGCGCTATATATATGTACTTATTACAGCGCTTTTTGAAAAAAACGTTGTATAACTAGTCTAAGAGAGAAGCTCGTTATATATTTATACATATTACAATGTATTTTTATTTTCAATAGCGCTGTTGTATCTTTTAACAGCAATAAATACTACAACGATTAAAAACACTGTAAATGGATTAAAAAAAACGCTTTAAAAAGTTATTTTTGACGTAGTGTATTAAATAATTAAATACAACAAATTGTAAATTATATCAAATATAATTATTTTTTCACAAATTGCTCCCGTAATAGTATTGATAATATGTGTTTTGTCATCCTTTTATAAGTAAGCTTAAAGACAAAGATGAAAACATATTACAAATAATTTTTCTAATCGTTTCAAATGATTGCGACTAAGATTACATTACAATAATCTCCATTCAATGATCCACCCTCATCACAAGGATATGTAAATACACCATAAAAGAAAACACTTGGACATTGTTTTATTCAATATGAGTCACAATATTTCCGGTCCCATCACATAAGCTTAAGGAAAAATAGAAGTGTTTTGCTCACTATTTCCTGTTTCTATCATGTAAGCCAATTGTTTGACATATTCCATAAAGAACCAATTACAACAAAACTTATGTTAATTGATTATATACAAATTATCAAATAAATGAGAGTGAAAAAAATTAAAGAGGAAAATGAAGATGATAAAAAGTAATAAATATTCTCATTCCTCGTGAAACAATGAATGTTATCACTGATCACCATCAAAGAACTAAATTCAATGTAATAAGTGTTCTCAATCATAATATACAAATTATCAAAGTAATCATCAGTTTTTAAATTTAGCCACAAAAATTCAAAAATAAAAAGCATATTTAAATGTAATAATAAAATCTTATAGCTTTAGTCAAAGATGTAAGTAACCTTTCACAAACTTCAAATAAAAACTGGAGGTGTATTAGAAAATAAAATGATACTCTAAATCAAATTTCCTTTAGCATAGTCCCAAATCAAACAAACATAGAAGAATGACATACTAAATAAAATAACACATGCAAGATAATTGTTTCATGTATTAGACAATGACATGACACCATGATGAACTTTTTCTATCTTCTCTTCCAACCTCCAATTTTACTAACACACTAAGGCATTTCTACAATGCATTCATTAGATGAAAAGTATGCACATTAAAATAGTGAAAAGGTGGAGGATGAGGTGTGACAAATGAAGCAACTAAATCATCTATATATAGTATTTTGAAATGACACGATGACAATACTTTGAACTTAAATTTGAAAATATCCCACGAATTTGGAGGAAATAGTTCTTTAGAAGACAAGTGGTGACATAGACCATTATAGGTTCATAAATTCATATATGTTAGAAAGTGTATAACATAAAAAAATAATAGGCTAAATAGCACCGTGGTCCCTTAACTTAATTTCAGGTAACGATTTGGTCCTTTACCTTTTTTTTTTTTTTTCCCATTTTGGTCCTTTATGTTTTTAAATAATTTCAGCGTCACCCTTTAAGTGGGGTTCCGTTACAAAAAAAATTAAAAAGTTACCCCTCCGTTTCCTTTTCCCTGGGTTTTCTCTCACGTTTATGTTTCTTTTGTTTGGTTTAGGGTTACCTTTCTTCTCCCATTCAATTTCTCCCTTCATCTCCTTTCTTCTCTTTTCCCGTGTCATCTCTTTCCTTCATCGTCTTCTCCCTTCTCATCTCCCTTCCATGGAAAATCATATTCATGGTTCACAAAACTCTAAATCTATGGCTGCCTCTTTCACAAATGGGTCAAACTCAACCTCGTACAACTTAACATCCTACAACTATGGTTCTTTTGATTCCAATGGAATTCGTGAGCTGCCAAATTGTGCTTGTGGTCTGAAACCTGTAATTCGCACAGTGACAAAATGGGGTCCGAACAGAGGAAGAAAATTTTGGGGTTGTAGGAATTTTGTGGTAAGCATAAATACCTTTGGGATTTGAGATTTAGGGTTTTTAGATTTGGTTCAGATGAAAAAAAAATTATTCGATTATTGCTGAAAAATTTGTTATTGATGTTGTTTTTGTTTATCAATTGTAGAGTTATGACATTGAATGTAGATGCAATTACTTTGTTTGGGATTCAGACTATAGGCTTCAAGCACAACAGAGAAATCAACAACAGATACATACACAATGTTTAGAGTGTCCTCAAAAGGAGTTGGAGATTATGACTCTTAGGAATGTCATTTTGAAGATGCATGGAGATCACAAGTCAACCATTATTAAGATGAAGTTGCTGCAATTTTTAATCGTTTTGTTTGGTGTAACATGTGTTGTTTTATCGTTTATCTTAGCTCTGAAATGAGGTTACTGTATTTGATGTAATTTTTTTGATGTTGATGTAGTAGATTTGTTGTAAGTATGTAGTTATGGTTCACAAAACTCTTTCCTTCATCGTCTTCTCCCTTCCATGGAAAATCATATTCATGGTTCACAAAACTCTAAATCTATGGCTGCCTCTTTCACAAATGGGTCAAACTCAACCTCGTACAACTTAACATCCTACAACTATGGTTCTTTTGATTCCAATGGAATTCGTGAGCTGCCAAATTGTGCTTGTGGTCTGAAACCTGTAATTCGCACAGTGACAAAATGGGGTCCGAACAGAGGAAGAAAATTTTGGGGTTGTAGGAATTTTGTGTTAAGCATAAATACCTTTGGGATTTGAGATTTAGGGTTTTTAGATTTGGTTCAGATGAAAAAAAAATTATTCGATTATTGCTGAAAAATTTGTTATTGATGTTGTTTTTGTTTATCAATTGTAGAGTTATGACATTGAATGTAGATGCAATTACTTTGTTTGGGATTCAGACTATAGGCTTCAAGCACAACAGAGAAATCAACAACAGATACATACACAATGTTTAGAGTGTCCTCAAAAGGAGTTGGAGATTATGACTCTTAGGAATGTCATTTTGAAGATGCATGGAGATCACAAGTCAACCATTATTAAGATGAAGTTGCTGCAATTTTTAATCGTTTTGTTTGGTGTAACATGTGTTGTTTTATCGTTTATCTTAGCTCTGAAATGAGGTTACTGTATTTGATGTAATTTTCTTGATGTTGATGTAGTAGATTTGTTGTAAGTATGTAGTTATGATTGAGTTTGTTGTATGACATTTGGAACATATTAATGTATTTTGCTTTTGCATCAATTGTGGCTCCAATGATGTTGGTTGTTATTTCTTTAATTATTATTGTTAATTACTGTCAATTATGAATGAATTATTTTTTATTTGTCTACATGTGTATTGTTAATCAGAATGCATAATCAGAATGAATCATAATGCAGAATCAGTCTGCATGTGTATTGTCTGCAAGTGCATAATTCATTCATAAAGAATGTTGTTCCTAATTTATTCAAAATTATTCTTGATCCTGATGTTTTTGCATAATTACTTATTGGTTCATTCATAACTCAGAATTCATTATTGTTCCTCATTCATTCATATGTGATATGTGTCCGAATTGGTGTAATGAACCAATTCTTTTTTAAACCAATATGTGTTCCTGATTCACTATTTGTGTTTCCAATGAACCAATTCTTTTTTAAACATCCAATGAACTAATGAATTCTTGTGTTCATCTTCTGATGTTTATCTTCTGGTGTTCATCTTCTGTTGTTTATCCTCTGATTTTCATCTTAAGTCTGGACAAATAATATTTTAGTCTGGACATTTTACCTTCTGAGTTGGATCAGGTTTGGATCAAATCTGGACATCATTTCTTCTGGACTGGACCTAGTTTCATACCCTGAACCATGCTATCTTCTGGTCTGGGTCAAATCTAGTTTGAATCTCTTGTTTTGGACCCATTAATTTATCCTCTGATTAAGTCTGGATCAAGTCTGGGCTGTTTATCATTTCACTGCCAGGCCATCTTCTGGTCAGAATAACTTCTGGAATAAGTCTGACTTATGGTATCTTCTGGTCTGGAACAACTCTCCTTCTGGCATGCTTCCTTCTGGTCTAGTTCAGGTCTCCTTCTGACTTTTCTTCCTTCTGATCTGAGCCAGGAAAGATATCCTCTGGTGGTGTTTTGACATCCTGGTGTATCCTCTGGTAATTCCATGATGCATCCTCTGGTACATTCTGGATGCATTTTCTAGTGTCTTCTAGAAGTGTATCCTCTGGTATGTTTTTATCCTCTGGTAACTCATCTTCTGCCTCTAATGATTTCATCTTCTGCCTCTGATAACTTCATCTTCTGGTGGCATTTAATGTAATAATTCAAGGGTTTTTGCCTTTGATCTTCATTTCTTCTGATAACTTCATCTTCTGCCTCTGATCTTCATTTCTTGATATTTATCCTTTGATGTTTATCTTCTGGTTTTTATATTTATAGTTTTCTGCGTCTGGGTTTCTGCTTCTGGTATTATGCCTCTGGGTTTCTGCTTCTGGTGTTCTGCTTCTGATGTTCTGCTTCTGGTTTTCTGCTTCTGGTGTTTTCTGCTTCTGGTGTTCTACTTCTGATGTTTTGCTTCTGATTTTTACATTCTAGTGTTCAGCTTCTGGTTTTTATATTCTAGTGTTCAGCTTCTGGTTTTTATATTCTAGTGTTCAGCTTCTGATTTTTATATTCTAGTGTTCTGCTTCTGGTTTTTATATTCTAGTGTTCTGCTTCTGGTGCTCCTGAATCTTTAAATTTTAATCTTGTTCGTGTTTCTTTCTACAATACTTAAATGCACGCATTCATTTAATTTTAATTCTGTTTCTTTCTCAACACATAATTCATTTGACAAACTTGCTCCATTCCATTCAAAACAATGTAAACATGTTTCAGTTGGTACAAAAGACAACAAATGGCCTAAAACAGAATGACAAATAGCAAATGGCCTAAAACAGTGGCCTAAAACATAATGGAAAAGTTGTTCCCAATAACCAAAAAGTGTTTGAACTTTGTCCTAAAACAGAATGACAAACTAGAACATTGTTAACCAGAATGACAAATACATAAACAGAATTATTTCCTCCATCAATAAAAAACATACCTTTCCTCTTCGTTCAATGTTGATTTCGATAGTGTTTTCTATGATTTCGTGCTTCGATTTTCCAGGGAGATGAGAAGGGAGAAGACGATGAAGGAAAGAGATGACACGGGAGAAGAGAAGAAAGAAGATGAAGGGAGAAAGTGAATGGGAGAAGAAAGGTAACCCTAAACCAAACAAAAGAAACATAAACGTGAGAGAAAACCTAGGGAAAAGGAAACGGAGGGGTAACTTTTTAACTTTTTTTGTAACGAAACCCCACTTAAAGGGTGACGCTGAAATTATTTAAAAACATAAATGATCAAAATGGGAAAAAAAGATAAAGGATCAAATCGTTACCTGAAATTAAATTAAGGGACCACGGATGCTATTTAGCCAAAATAATAATATAATACAAAAATTTCTTACATGATTTAATACTTTACTTTTAGTGGAGGATATATTTCATTGATTTAAATAAGTAGGAATAACAACTTTTACGTCACAAAGTTTAAGTACAATTTTGATAACTTGACGTTGAAGTGATTTAAAGTTGGCTTTTCAAACATAATTTTGGTTAATTAATGCGTTAAATATTATGATATGATTGACACACATTAAAAAGACTTCATTAATGAATATATTTAATTGATTTAAATAAGAAGGGATTAATTAACGCCTGAATGAAATTTGTGTTCTGCAAACTCGAACTTAAAGTTTTTCATAACACATATGGAATCTTGTGGGAGATGGAAAAGTTATGTTCTAAAAATTTAAATTAAATTTTTCAGACCACAAATGTGTATTCAAAGTACATTTGAAATCTCGTGGGATGGAAGAGTTATGCATTCTCAAAAGCTCAAATTGAATTTTTCGAAATCTCATCCTGTGGAGGCGAGTTAACTTTTCAAATTTTGTTCTATAAAAACATTAATAGTAAATCTGAAATTTAAATGTTCTTACATAACTTTTGAGGGCTTGTCGACAATGTTTTGTGATTAAGACCTCAGGATGTTTTGTTTGTGTTTATATTGGTAGAATGAATTAACTCCTCTTTACATGAATTATGCTTTCCCTATTTAAAGAAGTTGGGACAGGCAATTATGGTGGTAGTTACTACATAGTGGAGAATCCCATATTGTCTTTTTTATGTTTACTCATCCATACTTTTTAGTGGTTAGTTATTTTTGGGTTTGCCTTAGTTACTCAAATATTTTATTACCGTCCACAATCCCCAAGCATGAGGCCTACAAGAGCAAAATGCTTAAGAGTCATATTGGTGTGCGAGTTAATATAAGGAATATCATTCGAGTATGGACTGAGATAAATAAATATTTTATGACGATCTACATCCTCCCAAACATGATACCTATAGATAAGGGTGAAATGCTTAAGAGTCGTAATGATATCTAAATATATGCATCTCAGCTTTATCTGAGCATAAAAAAATTAAATTTGTGTAATTCACAACTTTCCTCGACCATTGTTAACTGCTTTTCAATAAACTAGCTTTGAACTTAAGCAATAATTTATTCATCACCGCTCGTTCACAAATATAAGTCATAGGAGTTTTTATCCACGAGTATATTTTGTGGGAGCTTAATTTCTTGCTCCTTCAAAGTTAGTCTTGTTTTGTCCATAAATAAGATTTATTGAAGCGCTCTTAAGTATGCACTTCAGTATGTCGAGTGCTTTATCCAACCATAACTATGTTTCGTATGACTTCTTAATTCTCCTCAATTATGTATTACCGAGAAGGGTACCATCTTAAGTCTTTGTGAGTTCCACATCCAACTCGTCAAGTATATAACTTTCACTACGCCAAAAATTATCTTTTACAGCGCGCATTTTAAAGCGCTTCATAACTAAAAGCGCTATTGTATAATATTTTAAAATTAACGGAGGATACAACAGCGTTTTATTGACAAGCGCTTTAGAAAAAACGATGTTGTAGGGTCATGAAGGGTTTAGGATTTACAGAAAAGCGCTGTTGTAGGGTCATAGCGATTTCACATAATGTTTACAGCGCTTTTAGAGCGATTCGCATAAAAGCGCTGTAAAATATAGCGCTCTCACATAATGTTTACAACGTTTTTTAGAGCGCTTTTTATAAAAGCGCTGTAAAATATAGTGCTCCCACACTATATTTACAGCGCTTTTTAGAGCGCTTTGTATATAAGCACTGTAAACGCTGTAAATATTTTGAAATTTAATTTTTAAAAGCCTTTTACAGCTTTTACAAGCAGTTCAAGTTATATATACTTGATAAATAAATAAAAACATTTTTAATACGTTCTCTTCCTTCGAACCCTATTACAAACCTTCTTCTCCTCTACTTTGCGCCCATTTCTACTGAGTGATTGTTGTCTCAGGTACTGTATTTATTAATTTGTTGTTGTCTCTAAAACTAATAAATTGTTACCTGATAAATCATATAAAATGTTAGATGATAAATCTGTTCTGTTCTAAAATTTGTTCGATATGTTATGTTTTGAAATCAGACTTGTATGCATGACCTTGGACCTTGGTTTTCATTTTCCAATATTAGACTATATATACTATAGATTGGTATGATGTTATAGATTGATAAATTTGTGTAACACTACATTCATATATACTGCATTCATAAATTGTTACATGATATAGATTGACAAATTTGTGTAACACTGCATTCATAAATTCTTACATGATAAATTATATAAAATATGTCCGGTCTGTTCTGTTATGTTTTGAAATTAGACTTGTATGCATATATACTATAGATTGGTATAATGTTATAGATTGATAAATTTGTGTAACACTACATTCATATAGGTCATATAAAATGGACCGGAAATGGATGTCTGACAATCGATTATCAAAAGAGTATGAAAATAAAGTGAAAGAGTTTGTTGAATTTGCAGTGAAGAATACAAAAGACCCAAATCAAATCATTTGTCCTTGTTTAAAATGTTGTTTTGGAAAACGTGTTAGAGCAGATGAATTGGAAGAACATTTAGTATGATATGGAATTTATCAAAGCTATACATGTTGGACAAGACATGGTGAGAAAAAAAAAGGAACACTTATTTTAAGAATGATGCGACATATGATTCAAATGATTTCGACACAGATACATATGAACGGGACCGAGTTGAGGAGATTGCAAAAGCAGTTGAAGAAGATCTTCGGGATTGTCCTAAAATGTTTGAGAGTTTGTCGAGTGATGCAGAGAAACCATTATATAATGGATGTACTAAATTCACAAGACTTTCGGCGATATTAAAGTTGTACAACTTAAAAGAGAGTAATGGATGGTCTGATAAAAGCTTCACATAATTATTAACACTCCTAAAAGATATGTTGTCAGATGATAATGAACTTCCAAGTTGAACCTACGAGGCTAAATGAATTTTGTGCTCTATTGGCATGAGTTATGAAAGGATTCATGCGCGTCCTAACGATTACATTTTATTTCAATACAAATATGAATTACTAAAGGCGTGTCCGAAATGTAATGTCTCTCGATATAAGAAGAAAGAATCTACTCCAGCACAAGTCGTGTGGTATTTTCCTATAATACCAAGATTTAGGCGCATCTATCGCAGTGAAGAAGATTCAAAACACTTGACATGACATGTAGATGAAAGAATTAGAGATGGAAAGTTACAACACCCTGCAGATTCTCCACAATGGACAAAAATTGATCACGAGTATCCTGATTTCGGTAGAGAGTCAATAAATCTACGACTTGCAGTTTCCACTGATGGAATGAATCCACATGGTCTTCAAAGCATATCACACAACACGTGGCATGTGATTTTGTTGATTTATAACCTACCTCCATGGTTATGTATGAAGCGTAAGTTTATGATGTTGTCTCTATTAATTTCTGGACCCAAACAACTGGGGAATGATATCGACGTATACTTGGCTCCTTTAATTGAAGATTTAAAAAATATGTGGGAGACAGGTGTGGAAGTTTATGATGGGTATAAGAAAGAATGTTTCAATTTGAGGGCTATATTGTTCGTCACAATTAATGATTTTCCAGCATATGGTAATTTATCAAGATATATCATTAAAGGTCAGTGTGCATGTCCTATATGTGAAGAGAGTACAGATTGGATGCAGTTGAAACATTGTAAGAATAACGTCTTTCTTGGACATCGTAGATTTTTACCTTTTAGTCATCATTATCGTGGGTGGATAAATGCATTCAATGGAAGATCAAAAGAAGGTACTGCTCCAAAAGCACCGACCTGATATCAAATATTGGAAAAAATACAAGGTTTGACCAATAAATTTAGCAAACCATTTGCGGGAGAGCTTGTCAAAACTGGGTGGAAGAAAAAGTCAATTTTCTTTGAATTGCCATATTCGAAGTCATTGTATATAAGACATTTTCTCGATGTGATGCATATTGAAAAAAATGTATTTGATAGTGTTATTGGTACGCTACTTAGTGTTCCAAGAAAGTCTAAGGATGGCATCAATGCAAGATTGGATTTGGTCGATATGGGAATAAGAAATGAATTGGTCCCGTAAAGAAAGGAAATCGCACATATCTACCTCCAGTCGCTCATACTCTATCTAGAAAGGAAAAAAATCGTTTTATTTAAATTTCTACACAAAGTTAAAGTTCCAAAAGGATACAGTTCAAACATTAAAAATTTGGTTTGTATGAAAGACCTCAAGTTAAAAGGTTTGAAGACTCATGATTGTCATGTTCTAATGGAGCATTTTCTACCAATAGGTATACGTTCCATTTTACCTGAAAAAGTTCGACGAGCCATAACTAAATTATGTTTCTTCTTCAGGGAAATTTGTAGTAAAGTGATCGATCCTCAGAAATTACCAACATTGCAGAGGGAAATTGTTGTTACTTTGTGTGAGCTTGAAATGTATTTCTCACCCTCGTTTTTTGATATAATGGTTCACCTTACTGTTCATCTTGTTAAGGAGACACAACTTTGTGGGCCAGCTTATATGAGATGGATGTATCCGATAGAACGATATATGAAAATATTAAACGGGTACGTAAAAAGTAGAAGTCGACCAGAAGGTTGTATTGCTGAACATTACATTATCGAAGAAGCTGTTGAATTTTGTACTGAATATCTATCCAATGTTGAATCCATAGGACTTCCTATGTCTCGTCATTCGGGAAGAATAACAGGAGAATGGATAATTGGAAAGAGAGTAATGACTATATCAAGGACAGAATGGGAGCAGGCACAATTGTATGTTCTGCGCAATGATGATGAGGTTCAACTGTATGTTACAATACACTTGGATCAGTTATCTAGTTTGAACATGAATAGGAATAAAAATTGGATAACACGAGAGCACAATCGAAGTTTTATCCCTTCGCTAAAAAATCACATTAGCTCAAAGTTTGATATAGACCCCACTTCAATTTCAGAGAGATTGAGGTGGCTAGAAAATGGCCCGAGTTTACATGTCTTTTCTTACACCGGTTATGTAATTAATGGCTATACATTTTATACTACAAAACAAGATGATCAAACCACTATGCAAAATAGCGGAGTCACTCTAGTAGCTGAAGCGATGCATATCTCAAGTGTAAAAGACAAAAACCCAATATATGCAAATCTATCATATTTTGGGGTTATCGAGCACATATGGGAGTTGGATTATACAATGTTTCGTGTTCCCATCTTTGGTTGCAAGTGGGTCGATAATAATAATGGCGTTTGGATTGATGAGTCAGGGTTCTTGCTTGTCGATTTTAGCAGGGTGGGATACAAAGATGAGCCTTTTATTTTAGCGTAGCAAGCTCAACAAGTGTTTTATGTCACTGATCCTGTTGATGATAATTGGTCTGTTGTCCTATCAACCAATAAAATAAGTGATGATAACAACAACGTTGAAGATGTTGGTAATGATATTTTCTTTGTGACATGACAACCACGTGAAATTGATTCAACTGATCATGGTTTATATCTTAGAGATGATCATGATAGGGGAATTTGGATTAATCCATCATTTCGTATCGTTAAGGGACAAACAAATGTGAATCCCCCCAGGAAAAGGAGAAGGACATCTTAAGGTGTTTATGTGTTTTATATAAGTCATGTAATGATCTGTACTCATCGTGTAATTTATACTAATTTCATGTAACTTGACATGCCAAAGCTGAGTATTTGATTTTATGCTTATACTGATTTTCTGCCATAACTTGAACTGATCATGCAATTTAGCATTGATATACTGATTTTCTGCCAAAACTTGAACTCATCATATAATTTTTTTAATTATATTATTTAATTATTTTAGAGATGACAATTTGATAAAAATTTAATTATAATCTGAACTCATCATATAAGTTGATATGAACAATTTGATAAACAAATTTTTAGAGATGACAATTGGTATCCATGAGTATGGATATTATCTCACATTATAAAATAATACACATATTATTCTAAGGCTTTTAAAAATTCAATTTCAAAACATTTACAGCGCTTTGGTCCATAAGCGCTGTAGAAGGTTTTTAAAAAATAAATTACAATTACAAAATAAAACATTTAAGCGTTTTTGCCTATAAGCGCTGTAAAAGGCTTTTAAAAAATAAATTACAAGTACAAAAAATTTACAACGCTTATGGGAAAAAGCGTTGTAAAATGCTTTTAAAAAATAAATTACAAGTACAAAACATTTACAGCGCTTATGGGAAAAAGCGTTGTAAAATGCTCATATAACGCCTTTTATATAGTGTGTCTATAAGCGCTATAAAAGACTATTTAAGGCGCTTTTTATACAGTCTTTTAAAGCGCTTTTTCGAAGAGCGTTGTAATAGGTTAAGTCTTTTAAAGCGCTCTTTAGAAAAGCGCTGTAAAAGGGTTTTTTAAAATATTATGTAAACTGATAATAAGAAACTGCCTCTTCATTTTCTTCTTCATTACGTATTCTCATCCCTACGAACTTGGCAGTGTGAAACCCTTATTTATTACGTACTCTCCATCTTCATTGCTCTCTATATGAACCTTTCTCCCTAGTGCGAACCCTACAGTCCATATTCATTACGTACTCTTTGTTTTCATTATTCTCCATTTTCACTACGTATTATCCCTACGAACCATAAAGGTTTTTAAGGCGCTTGTTGTTAAGTTATTTAAAGTGCTCTGTGGAACCCGAGTGCTATCTTCTCGCTGCACAAGACATTTCTGTTAAGACAAACTCTCATTTTTAAAGTTTTGATGAAAATAAACAAAGGTTAATTAAAGATTGTTAATTATGATTCTAAATGTATTGTTAATTTAACCTGTGCTTTTGAGTGTGTTAATTCAAAGATAGGTTTCAAAAGAATCAAAGAAAACATCATAAACATAGGCAGAGAACATTCTTGACAAGTCTGGAAAACGGAGAATGTTCACCAGGCCGCGACAGCATAAAGACCAATATTTCTCCATCACTTAATTGAAGTTATTTCCTCTGGAAGTTACATGGATATGATCACTACATGGAAGAGAACACATAAGATCTATTCAAATCAAATAGGACATTCGAATTGCAAAAGAAAAAGACTCTCAAACAAGCCTGTCCAGACAGTTTTGGAAATGACTGTCAAGACTGTTAAACAATCTTGAAGTCAAGTCAGTTTCCAGTATGGCCAGAAAAAACATCCAGATTGATTATCAGTCTCCAGGATACTTAAAGTTCAAAAGTCCAGAATGATCATCAATCTATAGTCAGTTTTAGCAGCTTCAGTACAAGCTTCCTACATCAAGTTTTCATGATCATTTTCAATCTGTTTTAATTGATCCAAAGCTCCAGTTCAAGCCAGAAATATTATCACTTATCAGAAGCAGTAAAAGATCATTAATTACTCAAGAAAATCTGATCTAAAATGCAACACACAGCCCAGCCTCTGGTCAAACCTAACAAGGGCACTACCAACATCTCTATTGACCTCCATTTAATGCTCTCAAGCCTATAAAAGGAAGGCCACAACTCAAGGAAAACGCAGAAGTTCAAGTGCTAACAAGTCTCTCAAAATCATTCACATTTACATACTTGAAATTCTCCAATCACTTACAAGAATCAGTTTGATTAAGTTGTTATTTTACTCTAATACATTTGTACTGAATTCCTTGTAAAGAATCGAATCTCAAACAAGAGTTGAGACATTTCAGATTCTAACAAAACAATCTCATCATTATTGTAAACTCAAACTATAAGAGTTAAGTATAGTTTGGGGTAAATTGTAAGAAATCCTATTGTAAGACCCTTAAATTTAATATTAATTTATGGAATTAATATTAAGGGCATTTTGGGGATATTTTTAAAATATTTAATATATGTATGTTTTGGGTAAATATATATATATATATATATATATATATATATATATATATATTTTTGAGGATGAATTAAAATTATTGGATGAAGATTAAATTAATTTAATTACGAGTAATTAAATTAATCGGGCAGTTAATTGAGGATTAGTGGCTAATTGTAAAACAATTAAGTGCTGAAGGATTCAGCATTATTTTAACAATATTTTTGGGTGAGGTGGCACCTCAAAAACCTATAAATAGGAGTGAGCATGATGGTGAAATCAGAACACCATCCCTCCTTCCTCACTGCCCATACTGCATGTAATAGTGTTGCATGTAACAGTACCTTTCCCTCCCATCCTGTGTGTTGTTTCTGCCTTCCCCTTCCAGTCACAATTACAAAGAAAGAAAAGAGGGAACTTTTCAAAGTGCCATTACTTGGACATCCAAGCACTGAAACACCAAAACCCCAGTACAAAAGTTATTCCCCACACCCTTACGGAGCTAAAGAACCCAGTTTCGTAGCAGCAAACGCAGGCTGCAGTTTCACCGGTTTTTGGCGCAAAAATGGGAACGACAGCAGAAACGAGAGAAACAGCAGAACACGCAACAAGGGTAAGGGCACCTTCCAACTTTCTAGTTGCATTAGGGCTGTAAATGCTTGCTGTTTCATTCTGTTTTTGAAGAAAAACTATTTTGCAAACACATTTTTGAAAAATGAAGAAAATTCATTTTTGTGATGTGTAATGAATCTGTGATGTTGTGGTTCTGGTTGTTACTGCAAAGCTGTCTTATTTGTGTGAGAAAGCTGAAAAAAACGTTTTGCATGTTATTTTAAATATGATTAAAATGCATGTCATAAAACTGTTTTGGAAAAATGGTTTTACAATGCAAAAATACATTCTGTTTTGCTGCTCTGAGATGCTGCATGTTATTCTGAGGTGTGTGAAAGCTGAAATGCTTACATGATTATTCTGATGTTTGAGAAAGACTAGAATATGCTTGCATGTTGTGTTGTTTGTGTAAGAATGCTGAAAATGCCTTGCATGTGGTTTGGAGATGCATGTTCTGATTCTGGTGTGATCATTCTATTTCTGCTTCTGATGAGTCTGATGATTGATCATTCTGTTTCTGTTCTGGATGATTTGGTGTTAATGATTTTGATTCTGTTCTGTTTTAAGTGATTCTGGTTATGTTGACGATTTAAAAAGAAAAGGGATTTTCAATGAGGAAAGTGTTTTCTGGAAAAATGCAGAGTCTGTTTTGATGTTTGGTTGTCATTTTTAGAGAAACCGTTTGAAATGTGTTGCTTCTGATGATTCTGATAATCATCTTGTTTCCTGCTTCTGATGATTCTGATCATCATCCTGTTTCCTACTTCTGATGATTCTGATAATCACCATGTTTTCTGCTTCTGATGATTCTGATCATCATCCTGTTTCCTGCTTCTGATGATTCTGATAATCTTCATGTTTTCTGCTTCTGATGATTCTGATCATCATCCTGATTCCTGCTTCTGTTGTTTCTGCTTCTGTTGTGAGGACTGGACGTAGCCCAAGTTGGGTGAACCAGGATACATCTGTGTGTGGTATTTCTTATCCCTTATCTCTTTATTCAGTTTGATTGCTTTTCAAGATTAAAAATACAAAACTAGTTTTTCTGTTTTGCAAACTAATCTGAACGTTCTCCGTTTTCTGATAAACCAAGAACGTTCTCCTTTTTTCTGCTCCCTTAAACCAAGAACATTCTTGAGTTCAAATCTTAAGTTTTTCAGGAAATTTTAAAAAGGGAGATTTACAATTCAAACCCCATTCCATGTAAATCAATTTTGCTACTTCAATTTTGCTACTTTGATGGTACTGATTACTACTTTTGGAAAAGCAAAATGCAACTGTTTCTCAAATCAAAAGACACAGGCATGTGAAACATCATAATCAATGGAAATCATATTCCAAGAATGAATCAAGAAGATTCAACTTCAGCAGAGAATAAAGAAGCAGACTGGACTGCTGATGATAAAGCTAAGGTACTCCTAAATTCTAAAGCTCATTTATTCTTATCATATGCTTTGAGCAGGGAAGAAAGTGAAAGAGTAGACGAATGTGAAACTGCTAAAGAAGTATGGGACACATTGCAAACTCACCATGAAGGAACAAGCCATGTCAAAGAAATAAGAATAGACATTGGTATAAGAAAATTTGAATTATTTAAGATGCAAGAAGGAGAAACTATTGATGAGATGTACGCAAGATTCACAACAATAGTGAATGAGATGCGTTCCCTTGGCAAAGCATATTCAATACAAGACAGGGTGAGAAAGATCATGAGATATCTTCCAGTTGTATGGAGACCAATGGTAACAGCTATAAGCCAAGCCAAGAATCTTGAAATACTTCCCCTGGAAGAACTGATAGGAACCTTAAGAGCACATGAAATACTACTACAAGAAGATAAACCTGCCAAGAAAAGTAAAGCAGTGGCTCTAAAGGCACCTCAAGAAAGCATCATACTACAAACTGATGAAGAACCAGAAGAAACTGGACAAGAAGATGTTGATGAAGAAATTGCTCTTCTCACCAGAAGAATACAAATAAAGATGAGAAGGAGAGATCAAATCAAGAAGGGATTTCCAAATAAAAATCCCAAAACAGAAACAGATAAAAGCCATATTACATGTTTTGGTTGTAATAAGTTAGGACATTACAAAGTTGAATGTCCCTTGAATAAGAAAACACCAAAACGATTTCCATTTAAAAAGAAATCAATGCTGGCCACTTGGGATGACTCAGAAGAATCAGACACAGAAGAAGGAGAAGAAGCCAACATATCCTTGATGGCAAATACAGAAGAAAATGAGGTAACTAATTATGACTCTTGCTCTTTGTGTGAACTAATGGGAAAAGAATTCGACAACTTACTAAATGATTCAAACATTCTCATTCAAAAATGTAGTTCTTTACAAGAACAAGTTTTTAAAGAAAAAGAAGAAAAAGAAAAGGCTCAAGCTATGATTGATATTCTCAAGAATACCATTCAAGAACTGAGAGAATCAAAACAACAAAGTTGTGAAAATCAGAAAGGTCAAGAACCTTCTGCATCTAAAACGGAAATGTTCACCTTAAATCTAAAAATGAAATTTTGAAAACTGATTTGCTAAATTTTATTAAAGCTACTGAATTTTTCAAAAAATCATGGGATCACAAATATGAATATTTGATAAAGCTGGTCTTGGGTTCAATCAAACTCAAAAAACCAAAATGTATGAAAACTTTTTTATTCCGGAAAGCAAGATTGAAAAATGTACAACCAAATGTTCATAGTGTAAAAAACTTGGACATTTGGAATTTGCTTGCTACTTCAAAAAACGGGATGAAAAGATTAAGAACAGAAGGATGTTTAAAAGGAAAGAAATTTCTGCAAAAAGAGAACCAATTTTGAAAAAACTGGAAGAAGGAGAACGTTCTCCGGACTGTTTTTCAAAACGGAGAAAGTTCTGGAATAAAAACTGAACTTTCTCCATAAAGTTTGAAAAAAGGAGAACGATCTAGAACCTTTACAAAATCAAGATTAAAACCTTCTAAAACTCAGATTTCAAAATCAATACCAAGACCAACGGTTAAATGCTCCTACTGTCTCAAATTTGGTCATCAAGAGTCAACATGTTATTTCAAAAAGAAATAAGTTATTAAGACTAACTCTCAAGGACCCAAGACAAAGTGGGTACCTAAAGTAAATGTAAACTCTTATGCAGGATGGATTTCAAAGTGCCAAGAGAAAATCTTGGTTCTTGGACAGTGGATGTTCAAGACACATGACATGTGATAAAAACTGTTTCATGTCCTTCATTAAGAAAGATGGAGGATCAGTTACTTTTGCCAACAACAATCAAGCTCAGATCAAAGGTAAAGGAACTATTGGTAAGGCAAACTCTGCTCAAATAATTGATGTTCAATACGTTGAAGGTTTGAAACATAATCTTCTAAGTATAAGTCAGTTATGTGACAATGGTTTTGAAGTTATTTTCAAACCAAGAGTATGTGAAGTTAGAAAAACAGATTCTAGAGAGGTGTTATTTTCTAGAAATAGAAAGAAAAATCTATATGTCCTATATCTAGATGAATTACCAGATGAATCTTGTTTTATGTCAATCGATAAAGATAAATGGATATGGCATAAAAGGGCTGGACATATAAGTATGAAAACAATCTAAAAAATCTCTAAACTGGATCTTGTTAGAGGATTGCCCAAACTGAATTTTGATAAAAATAGAATTTGTGAAGCTTGTGCAAAGGGAAAGCAAGTCAAGAGTAGTTTTCATTCAAAAGATTTTATAACTACAAACAGAACTCTTGAATTACTTCACATAGATCTTTTTGGGCCAATCAAAACAACAAGTCTAGGAGGAATGAAATATGGTTTGTTATTGTTGATGATTTCTCTAGATACACTTGGGTATTGTTTTTAAAAAATAAGGATGATGCATTTAATGAATTTAAAACATTTTGCAAAAAGGTACAGAATGAAAAAGAATCCAGCATCATTTCTGTAAGAAGTGATCATGGAGGAGAGTTCATAAATGCTTCTTTTAAAAACTTCTTTGATGAACTTGGCATTTCTCACAATCTATCTTGTGCAAGAACTCCACAACAGAATGGAGTTGTTGAACGAAAAAATAGAACACTTCAAGAAATGGCAAGAACAATCTTAGAAGAATCAAATGTTGAAAGATACTTTTGGGCAGAAGCCATTAACACTTCTTGCTACATTTTAAACCGTGTATCTATTAGAAAAATCATTAACAAAACTCCTTATGAAATCTGGAGAAATATAAAACCAAACATTTCATATTTTCACATTTTTGGATGTTATTGTTATATTTTAAACAACAAAGATGTCCTTGGAAAGTTTGATGCAAAATCAGACAAGGCAATATATTTGGGGTATGCAACTGACTCTAAGGGATATCGAGTGTTTAATATGAGAACCAAGGTTGTAGAAATCAGTATGCACATATTATTTGATGAGTTTGATGATTTAGATCTAAATAAAAGGCATGAGGAAAATGAGATTCAAACTGGTGTGCAGCAACATAATGTTGTGCAGGAAACCGAGATTGATAAACAATCTCCGTTTCATTCTCCACCAAAAAGTTGGAGAGCAATTGAAGGACATCCTCAAACTCAAATAATTGGAGAAACTGCTGAAGAATTCGAACAAGAAGATCATTCAAGAATGACGAATGCAGCATGGCAATGATTTCCCATATTGAACCCGAATCCATCAAAGAAACAATAATAGATCAATCTTGGATAGAAGCCATGAAAGAGGAATTGCTTCAGTTTTAGAAAAATGAAGTCTGGACTTTGTGAAGATGCAAACACGAGAAGGGGGGGTTGAATTGTGTTTGACTTAACTTGAATACTTTTCCTGTTTTAATACTTTCAAAACAAAACTTGATGTATAATTAAAACAGAGTTAGCAGCGGATAAAAATAAAAATAAAATTCATAGATTTTATACTGGTTCACCGTTAACAACGCTACGTCCAGTCCCTTCGCCTTGAAGGATTTCACTAATTCAAACCTTGAATTACAACCGTGCTACTGACCCTCCAAGTCAGTCTTCTCAAATAGTCTAACAATCCTAGACTTCTTTGAGGAATGCAGCTCCTGTCTTCAGCCAATCTGACACCCCAGATTGTAGAAGAATTCACAACACTATGAATCTAATTGCTAAGTACCTTGCTACCTCCTACTGACTCCCTCAGTTTGTAGACTCTACTTCAACAACTTAGATTTGACATAGTGGAAAGAAAATAACACGAGTACTTGCTTCTTGAAAGCTGAAACTCACAATTGACTTATATGAAAATTTGGGAGCGTTTGCTTTGGAAGTGTATGACTCTTTTGTGATTTTCGATTCTTGAGTATTCTGCCTTGAGCCTCCTTTTATAGATGCAGATTTGGGCCTCTTCCAATGCTTAAATTCGAGCTGAATCTTGCTGGATTCTCTGTAAAAATAACTTGACCAATTGGGCTTCATATAAATAAAAAACATATCTTCAGATTTCCTTTCAAAATAACTGGCCAATTAAATCTGTTGGTTCCTTCCCGCCACAACTCCTGAATTCCACAACACCTCACTTTATTTTTGTAATAAATCTTTTTAATCCTTTGATCAAAATAAATTAAATTCTCCACCGTATAAATTTCCTGATTAAATCTGCACCATTGGATCTTCATGCGCTAGTCCACATCTGGACCATACTGATTGTTATGTTGTGATCCTCTGATTTCGGCATTCCCTGGACCACACTTCCTGACCCGCTGATCTTCTGATTTCGGCCATCTTGGATGCGCACCTGATATGCTATAATCCTCTGAATTCGGCCTTTGCTGGACTATACATTATGTCCTCTGATTTCGGCCAACACTGGGCCATGGTCTGATTTTCTGATCTGGACCATCACTGGACCAAATAATTAATTCTGAACCACTGATCTGGAAATCTTTCCTCTGATCTGGACTAATTCTGGACTTTGGTCTGGATTAAATTGAAATTAAATCTGGACAACAAATATTTCAGTCTGGGCATTTTACCTTTGATTTTAGATCAGGTCTGGATCATTCTGGAAATCATTTATTCTTGTCTTGACTTAGTTTCATGCCCTGAATCATGCTCTCTTATTGTCTGGGTCAAATCTGGATTGATTCTCTTGTTCTGGACTCATAAACTTAGCTTCTGGTTGAGTCTGGAACAAGTCTGGGCAGTTTAATATTTCACTGCCAGGCCATCTTCTGGTCAGAATAACTTCTGGAATAAATTTGATATTTGATTCCTTTTGGTCTGGATCAACTCTCCCTCTGGCAGGCTTTCCACTGGTATGATCCATGTTTCATTCTGATTTTTATTAACTTAATAATTCAAAGTACAAAATAAGTTTACATAGAGTACATTTGTAAGCATCAAAATCCTAAGTACTTAGAACCAACTTGGTTCCAACACTTTGGTCCCTGATCCACAAGATCAAACTGTCATTGGTACAAGATGGGTCTTTAGAAACAAACTCAATGAAGAAGGCAAGGTTATTCGCAACAAAGCAAGGCTGGTCGCGCAAGGCTATAATCAACAAGAAGGTATTGATTACGATGAAACGTTTGCCCCTGTTGCAAGTTTAGAAGCTATTCGTATACTTCTTGCATATGCATCTCATAAGCTTGTTAAATTATTTCATATGGATGTTAAAAGTGCATTTTTAAATGGCTTTTTAAATGAACAAGTTTATGTGAAACAACCTCCTGGTTTTGAGGATCAATCAAAACCAAACCATGTTTTTAAACTTACCAAAGCTCTCTATGGTCTGAAACAAGCACCAATAGCTTGTATGAAAGATTAAGTTCCTTCTTAATCAAAAACGGATTTTCCAGAGGAAACATTGACACTACATTTTTCAAGAAAAATGATAAAAATGATTTACTGATAGTTCAAGTGTATGTTGATGATATAGTCTTTCTTTGGTTCAACCAATGAAAAAATGTGTGATGCCTTTTCAAAACTCATGCAAAGTGAATTTGAAATGAGCATGATGGGGAAGTTGAGATACTTTCTTGGTTTACAAATCAAGCAGCATGATGATGGCATTTTTATTTGTCAAGAAAAGTATACAAAAGACCTTTTAACAAAATATAAAATGAATGAAGCCAAAATCATGACTACTCCCATGCATCCATCTTCTTCATTGGACAAAGATTAAAATGAAAAATCTGTCTCTGAAAAAGAGTATAGAGGAATGATAGGTTCTTTGTTATATCTCACTGCGAGTTGGCTTGATATTGTATTCGTAGTAGGATTATGTGCTAGATTTCAATCTGCACCCAAAGAATCACATTTAACAACAGTAAAACGCATCTTTAGATATCTTGTTGGTACTACTAATCTTGGCCTTTGGTATAGAAAAGGTTCACATTTTGATCTTGTAGCTTATTGCGATGCTGATTACGCTGGAGATAAAATAAAACGTAAAAGCACAAGTGGAGCATGTTAGTTCCTGGGTGAAGCATTGATAAGCTGGTCTTGTAGGAAACAAAACCCAATAGCATTATCAACCACCGAAGCTGAATATGTTTCAGCATCAAACTGCTGCTCACAAGTAATTTGGATTAAAAATCAACTTGAAGACTTCTCTGTAAGTTATTCAAGTATTCCAATTTATTGTGATAATACTAGTGCTATCAATTTATCTAAAAATCCCATTCAGCACTCACGATCAAAACACATTGAAATAAAACATCATTTTATTCGTGATCATGTAAGCAAGAAAAACATTGAATTAATCTTTGTTGATACACAAAATCAGCTTGCTGATATATTTACAAAGCCTTTAGTTGAGGATAGTTTTAATTCAATTAAGGAAAGACTGAAAATCATGAGAAATCCAGAGAAATCTCATTAAATTCTGCTTCTGCAGAAAACGGAGAACGTTTATCAATCTCCGTTTTTCAGTCAATTTTCTCCGTTTGAGAAACAACTTTCTCCTCTGCGTGTCACTTCTTCTCTGCGCAGGCAAAAGGAAAAAGGGGAGTCTTGGCATTTAATGCTCTTGTCCCCTGCCTCCAAAAAACGCCCTGACACACTGTCAATTGAGGCGTTGCATCTTCTCAATCATCATTCCCTAGTTTTCACTCATCATTACTTATTTCTTTCTAAATAAGCAACATTGCCTCTGGAGTTTCTCACGAACCATTCAAATCCTTCTCTTCATCTTCCTCTAAACCCTTCTTCCTCTCTGAAAAAAAACTCTAGAGGCAATGTTAAATCACCATCACCACCACCTTCTTCTCCGTTTCACAATCGTTCACCTTCTCCACCACCCAGACCTTCTCCCATTAAAATGCTCTTCTCATCATCAAAATTTTCATCTTCATCACAAGGGAATCAAGTCCTATCCCTCTCCCTCTTAGACCACTCGTAAATGTTTTCCCTCCTTCTCACTCTCAATCTGTACCAAACATTGCTCAAGTTCCACCACACTTGAGAAATCCAACAAAACCCACAAAAACTCAAAGAAGGTCTATGAGAATTCTTGCTGGAATAGGGACATCAAAACCTAAAAAGATTGATTCTCCCATGTTCATAATCTCTGACTCTGATGAGGAAGAAACTGATGTTCCTCCGTCCAATGTACCTCTAGAAACCTCTCAGCAAACAACTCAAACACCCCCAACATAAAGGCAAACTATGTCTTCTGAACCTTCATTTACAACTCCTCCTAACCAAAAGAGGAAGAATATAGATGAAATCCTCTCTCCCTCAAAACCATCTCAACCCCCTTCAAAAACCATGAAGAAGAAATCCACCATAACCCTCTCTCGATTTCTTGCTAAAAAGAAATTGAAGAACCCTTAGAGAAGCAAATCAAGGGCTCCAAAATAGACCAGACAGAAGTCTTCTCCTTCAGTTGAAAAAACTCCAAAACGTTCTCAAGAACATTCTCTTGAACGTTCATCAATACCTGAACGTTCTCCAATTTGTGAACCTTCTCCTTTTGCCCCTCAAAGCTCTCGTCTCCACAACACCAACAACATTCTTCTAATTCCCTCCTCTGCATCTAAGCTATTCAAAGAGAAATGGGCTCAACGCTCTATTGGAGTGGGAAGAGTTGTCATGTTTGACAACCTGATTGTTGATGGAAACGCTGTAAAACATCACACTGATGTTTTGGGCTGGACCTCATTTCTTCATATATCAAAATGTTACTGAAGGTGCAAACACGAGAAGGGGGTTGAATTGTGTTTGACTTAACTTGAATACTTTTCCTGTTTTTATACTTTTAAAACAAAACTTGATGTATAATTAAAAACAGAGTTAGTAGCGGATAAAAGTAAAAATAAAACTCACAGTTTTTATACTGGTTCACCGTTAACGAGGCTACGTCCAGTCCCTTCACCTTGAAGGATTTCACTAATTCAAACCTTGAATTACAACCTTTATACTGACCCTCCAAGTCAGTCTTCTCAAACAGTCTAAAAATCCTAGACTTCTTTGAGGAATGCAACTCCTGTCTTCAGCCAATCTGACAATCCCAGATTGTAGAAGAAATCACAACACTATGAATCTAATTGCCAAGTAACCTGCTACCTCTACTGACTCCCTCAGATTGTAGACTCTACTTCAACAACTTAGATTTGACACAGTGGAAGGAAAATAACACGAGTACTTGCTTCTTGAAAGCTGGAACTCACAATTGACTTCTATGAAAATTTGAGAGTGTTTGCTTTGGAAGTGTATGACTCTTTTGTGATTTTCGATGCTAAGTATTCTGCCTTGACATTAATTTTGGAAAACTCATTTTAATTATTTATTGAAAAAAAAAATACACTCGCGCTGTCTTTTAAACTCGGGGTGTTACACAAATCTTTTTAATCCTTTGATCAAAATAAATTAAATTCTCCACCGTATAATTTTCCTGATTAAATCTGGACCATTGGATCTTCATGCGCTAGTCCACATCTGGATCAACCTAATTGATATGTTGTGATCCTCTGATTTCGGCTATTCCTGGACCACACTTCCTGACCCTCTGATCTTCTGATTTCGGCCATCCTGGATGCGCACCTGATATGCTATAATCCTCTGAACTCGGCCTTTGCTGGACTGCACATCCTGTCCCTCTGATTTCGGCCAACACTGGGCCATGGTCTGATTTTCTGATCTTGACCATCACAGGACCAAACAATTAATTTTGAACCATTGAGCTGAATATTTTTCTTCTGATCTGGACAAATTCAGGACTTGGTCTGGAATGAACTGAAATTAACTTGAGAAAAAAATATTTCAGTCTGGACATTTTACCTTTGATTTTGGACCAGGTCTGGATTGATTCTGGAATTCATTTCTTCTGGTCTGGACTTAGTTTCATGCCTTTAACCATGCTATCTTATGGTCTGGATCAAATCTAAATTGATTCTCTTGTTCTGGACCCTTAAACTTATCTTCTGGTTAAGTCTGGAACAAGTCTGGGCTGTTTTAAATTCTCACTGCCAGGCCATCTTCTGGTCAGAATAACTTCTGGAATAAATCTGATATTTGATTTCTCTTGGTCTGGAACAACTCTCCTTCTGGCAGGCTTTCCTTTGGTATGATCCATGTTTCCTTCTGATTTTTCTTCCTTCTGATATGGGCCATCAAAGATATCTTCTGGTGATGTTTTTGATATCCTAGAGTATCTTCTGGTAATTCCAGAATTCATTTTCTGGAATCCTTTGATCTTCTACTTCTGATTTCTTCAGTTTCTGGTGGCATTTAAATTAATAATTCAAGGTACAAAATAAGATTACATTGAGTGCTTTTGTAAACATCAAAATCCTAACTCTTAGAACCAACTTGGTTCCAACAGTTACTACCCATATGTCATCAGGGCTTTCTATTGTCAAGCAAGGACTTTCTCTGACAAGTCCCTGATCATCTCAAAGGTCAAGGGGATAGAAATAAGCTTAACTCCAAAATCCCTGGACTCTATTCTGAACCTTCCTACTGAAGGCCCTACTGTTTATGGAGATAAATGGTATGGAGCTATGAATTTAAACAAGACAGAGGTGCTCTGTGATCTTTTCCATGAAGGGTCTAAGCATCAGCTCTCAACTTTCCTCAAACCTCTTCCAAAAATCTTTAACAGCATCAGCCACCATACCATACTTCCCCACTATGGAAGTCATGAGTATGTATCAGACAATGATGCCCTCATAATCCATCATCTCCTAAACTGCAAGCGTCTCAACCTTCCCCACATCATCATCCATCACATAATAGCTGCAGCAAATAAGGATTACAAGAAAAACACTGTACCTTATGGGATGATTTTGACCAGAATCTTCAAACACTTTCAAATCCCTCTCAGCAATGAGAAGAGTCTGATCAAAATCTCCAAGTTTTCTTCAAAGAATATTTCTCATATGAAGAAAACTTCTTCTGAGACAAGTGCTCCTTCATCCTTCTTTCCACCTTCACTAAAAAGGAAGCACTCTTCAAGGAGAAGAGCTGTTGCTCCAGCTCCAACCCCAACTTCACCACAACCCTCACATGAACTTCTTGAAGCAGAAGCAGAAACTCAAGAACGTTCAGCTGAAAACCGAGAAAGTTCACATGCCCAACCAAACCATCCCCACACTTTCTCCGTTTTTCCCCAACCTTTAACCTTGTCCTCCACAGACTTTCTCCATTACTTCCAATCACCCATTGACGACATATGCACCCTCCTTCCCAACCAGCAAGTCTCCTCCATGTCACCATTATTCATCTCACCCCAGAAAACCAGTCCCTCACTCTTTGGGATAAGTCAATTTTTGACTTTTTCTGATACACCCGGACCCTCCATTAACCAGAAATCCATCTCCAATCCCTCACCTTCTGCCTCCACTCCTCCAACTTCCACTCATCCTGCTTCTTCTATGCCTCCTCCTCTTCCACCAAAAGAACCTACAAATTCTGAGATCATGGTTGCCCTTCAAACCATTATGGCACGCCAGACTCAGCAAGATTCCGAGTCCACCCTCCTGCGCACATGGATGACATAACAACTTGCTCCAAAACTTGGACTTGTTCCTCCTCCTATTCATCCTTCTCCTTCTCCTCAACATGTTGTTGATCCTACCAAGTCCTCTTCTTCAGAAGGATCTTCACCATCGTTGGCATCTTATGATCTTTTTCTCCTTCCTTTTTGTTATGACAAAGGGGGAGAATTAATTTGAAGATTTTAGATTAAGTTTAAGCTTTTTTAATTAGATAGAAGTCCTTTTGTATTTGGTACTTCTGTATATCTTCTGACTGAATCTCACTGTGTAATTATCAATTGATATCATCTAATGAAAAGTCTTTATTATGAATCTATTTGCTATGAATTGATTTATCTCTTGAATTTACATGATTTATCTTCTATCAAAATGAAATCACTGCACAAATTGAGGGGGAGCTTTCAAGCTCTTCCAAAATTAGAATCAAAATTAAAATCTAAATTAACATGTTTGTCATCATAAAAAAGGGGGAGATTGTTAAGACAAACTCTCATTTTTAAAGTTTTGATGTAAATAAACAAAGGTTAATTAAAGATTGTCAATTATGATTCTAAATGTATTGTTAATTTAACATGTGCTTTTGAGTGTGTTAATTCAAATATAGGTTTCAAAAGAATCAAAGAAAACAGCATAAACAAAGGCATAGAACATTCTTGACATATTCTGGAAAACGAAGAATGCTCGTCAAGCCGTGACAGCATAAAGACCAATCTTTCTCCATCACTTAATTGAAGTTATTGCCTCTGGAAGTTACATGGATATGATCACTACATGGCAGAGAACACATAGGATCTATTCAAATCAAAGAGGGCATTCGAATTGCAAAAGAAAAAGACTCTCAAACAAGCCTGTCCAGACAGTTCTGGAAATGACTGTCAAGACTATTAAACAATCTTGAAGTCAAGTCAATTTCCAGTATGGCCAGAAAAAACGTCTAGATTGATTATCAATCTCTAGGATACTTAAAGTTCAAAAGTCCAGAATGATCATCAATCTCTAGTCAGTTTTAGTAGCTTCAGTACAAGCTTCCTACATCAAATTTTCATGATCGTTTTCAATCTATTTTAGTTGATCCAAAGCTCCAGTTCAAGCCAGCAATATTATCACTTATCAGAAGCAGTAAAGGATCATTAATTACTTAAGAAAATCTTATCTAAAACGCAACACACAGCCCAGTCAAAACAGAAAATAAAAATAGTCAAAAGTTGGATTATTTTTATTTAGAAATATTGCCTCTGGTCAAACCTAACAAGGGCACTACCAACAGCTCTATTGACCTCCATTTAATGCTCTCAAGCCTATAAAAGGAAGGCCACAGCTCAAGGAAAACGCAGAAGTTCAAGTGCTAACAAGTCTCTCAAAATCATTCACATTTACATACTTGAAATTCCTCCAATCACTTACAAGAATTAGTTTGATTAAGTTGTTATTTTACTCTGATACATTTGTACTGAATTCCTTGTAAAGAATCGAATCTCAAACAAGAGTTGAGACATCTCAGATTCTAACAAAACAATCTCATCATTATTGTAAACTCAAACTATAAGAGTTAAGTATAGTTTGGGGTAGATTGTAAGAAATCCTATCAAGGTTGGTAGGTGATTTGATTAATCTCTTTCTGGGTGGAATTAGATTAAGTTTTGTAACAAAGATCAAGGTTGATATAGGCTAGGTGCTGTAAAACCAAGAAGGTTCTTGTTTTAAACACCTAATGGAAAATCTCACAATTGTGAGGACTGGACGTAGCCCAAGTTGGGTGAACCAAAATACATCTGTGTGTGGTATTTCTTATCCTTTATCTCTTTATTCAGTTTGATTGCTTTTCAAGATTAAAAATACAAAACTGTTTTTTCTGTTTTGCAAACTAATCTGAACGTTCTCCGTTTTCTGATAAACCAAGAATGTTCTCCTTTTTTCTGCTCCCTTAAACCAAGAACATTCTTAAGTTCAAATCTTAAGTTTTTCAAGAAATTTTAAAAAGGGAGATTTACAATTCAAACCCCCATTCCTTGTAAATCAATTTTGCTACTTCAATTTCTACTTGTATTTTTGCGACGTCGTAACTCTAAACTACAGGTATTGTTATTAATATCTTGTTGTCACTAAACTTATAGTGCATGTTGTATTTATTCAATCTGTTGTTGTCACTAAACTACATGTTGAACTTATACTGTGTGAAATGTGTAGATAAATGGATTCCAACAACGATTTAGGTCGTCAAAACGATGAAGTTGTAAACACTAAAGTTGTCAATGCTAAAGGCTATGAAAATGAAGTGAAGTGTGGGGCAACTGTAATGCAAAAAGTCATCAAAGCAAGAAGTACTAGAATAAAATTTGAGGTATATATACTATACTTTTGTTTAGATTTTAATTTTTTTTTTCTTTTTTGAAAGCAAGCACTTACACTCTATGAGTTTATTAGATGGGATGGAATGAAAGTGGCCAGCCGATTGAGCCCAACAGTTCAATGATGGTAAGCTACATCAGTGCTATTGTCCGTCAATATATTCCAATAACAATCGATGACTGGAGAGACAAAGCTTTGAAGGACGCTAAAGACATATTGTAGAGTGATGTACAAGTAACGTTTTTACTCCACTTTTTTGTTACTTATAATTTTTTCCATTGAAATACTTTTATTCAAACTCTTTATTTATTTGGTTTGCAGACCGCTTTTAACATTGAAGATATGCGGAAAAATTACGTGCTTAGAGTTGCTGGTAAAATTCACAGAGGATTTAGATCTCATCAGTCGAATTGTTACTTAAGAGACAAGTGTGGAAATTTGAATTTTGAAGCTCCAAACATTTACAAACACTACATATCAACTAAAGAGTGGACCTCTTTTGTAGATAAACGTTCAGACCCCGCATTTGTGGTAATATTTATTTTATTAGCATGTGTGTTTTATTAATATTCATATCTTATTTTTTTACACGATCGTTATTTTTTTATTTATATATAGAATATAAGTACAGCAAATCGGGAGCGAGCAAATAACCCAATGCATCCATACAAAAGATCGTGTATGGGGTATGCATGTTCAAAGCAAAAAATTGTAAGTAAACATCACTTTTATACATTGTGGTAGATTATAAATTGTAGTTTCTAACTAATATTTTGTTTATGTCTTAACGAACAGCTGCAAGAGACGAAATCTGATCAACCATTGGGTCGTCATATCTTGTGGAAGGAGGCTCGCATTAATAAAGATGGAATAGCGGATAACGAAAATGTTCAACAAGTTGTCCAATAATTTGTAAGTATACTATCACTTTAATATTTTTTAATATTGTCTTTTAAAAATGATATTGAACTTATTTTTTTAATACTACATGTGTTTTAGGAAAATTTGGAACAATGTCTTGAAAATCAAGATGAGAATAAAGAAGTTAGCTGCAGGGACATTCTCGGCAAGGTATTCAATGTTCCTGAATATTCTGGCCGTGTGAGGGGTAAAGGATTTGACGTGAATCCAAAAAGTTATTTTTTACATGAGAAGCGCACAAATCCCTCAAATGATCAAGTATTAGAAGCGCTGAAAACTCTATCGGAGCAAGTTGTATACCTGGTTAAAAAGGATAAGGAAAAGCAACTTCAACGTGAAATGCAAATAGACATTGAAGATGGAAGTTGCAACATTGGTTAGAAAAAAAAATGATTAAAAACAATAAAAAAAAAAATGACAACCACGACCTTCTAATAATTTATGCATCAATGCAAAATTCTCTAGCATTAATTTGCATATAGATCGATAGAAGCAAATGGACAAACCAATTAAATAGTTTGTATTAACTGAGGCAAGTCCTATTTTGTGGTTTTGATTATTGGTTTTATTCATTTTGGTAAAATGATTCCTTTGTTTTATTGATCAAAAAGAGTGCTCAAAGTGGTAGTTTGATAAGGAGCTGTTGGTGAGTAAGCCATTACTATCATACTTGTTGGCTAGCTAGGAAATTCAAGGGGTAGATTATGGCAGGAGTTACGTACTCTAAAATTTTGTCTTTACTTTAAAATAATGTGTATTTAATTCTCAAGTTTATAAGTTGGTTTGATTCCAAAAAAAAAAAAGTTGGTTTGATGAATAAATGGGTGTTCTGAAGAGAGAGAAAACAAAATAAGATAAAAATTTGGTAGTTATTTTTTAAATGGATTAAATGTATTTTTTAGTCTATAAAATATTCACATATTAAATTTAGTCTTTATAAAATAATATATAATTTTTAGTTTATACAAAATAATTTTATACACAGTTTTAGGAGTTGGATCTAGTTGATGTTTACGTGGCAAACTAATATTTGAATTATCACAACAACAAAAAAATTATTCACATTTATTACTCTGACACACTTTAAATTAAATTATCAAAGATTATCTTTGATAAAGAAAATGTATTTAAAAAAAAAGGGCGGTTGAGTCTGTCAAAATTACAAATGCAAATTTCTCGAACATTGTTTTTTGCATTTTGATCCATTGGTAGGAAATGGACAAACCATGAGATAGATGGCATTAACTAAGGTTGGTCTCATTTTGTGGTATTGATTATTTATTTTAATCAATTTTGTAAAATGGTTTTTTTTACATTGATAAAAGAGAGTGCTCAAAGTGGTAGTTTGATAAAGACTTGTTGGTGTATCAAATTTTGGCATCATCCTAACGGGTTCTTTTTTCATTTTACCAAAAAAACATTTAAGTATTAAAATATCACTAATTTTTTATTTACTACCAAAATTATAGTAAAAAAAATTTAAGTATTAAAATATCACTAATTTTTTTACGAAGGTTAGAAGTTGGTAATCATGGCACCTATTTCTCAATAAAGAAATTTTTTTGAAAATAAAAAAAAGGAAATTTTATTTATTTATTAATGAAAGTTAACTTAATTATATAATTAAAATAATAATTATTGAATAGTAAAATATATACTTATTATTACTAATTGATTAAATCATTTGTGCCTACTAAATAGTACTGCTAATAAAAAAATTATACAAAATAATAAAATAAATTTTACAATTAAATAAAAATGAGACATTGGGAAATCGGTATGGGGAAAACTGATTTCCTTTATTTATTTGAAATAAAAAAATTCCTTGTTAACAAATTGGTGCCATGAATATCAACTTCTAATCTTCATCAAAAAGAAAGAAAAAAAACAATAGTATTTTAGTGTTAAATAAAAAATAAGTGGTATATTTTAGTACTTAATTTTTTGGTAAAATTAAAAATAAAGAAGATTCCTAAGTGACCTCTTTTGTCATTGTTTAATGTCCATATTATTTAATGCTTAATTTCAATTTTGTTTAGTTCTTTAATTTTTTTTTAGGAAAAATATTTTACCCTACTTACATCAAAATTCATATTGATTAGAAGAACAACTAATTTGGAGGACTTTAAATATTGAAAAGAAAATTAAAAAGAATGTAATGAAAATAGGAGAAAAAAGAATAAAAATGTAACTTGAATAGGTGCCTCCTAATTTTTTTTGTGAAGATAAAAATTTTAAATTACATTTTTCATGTTATATATAGCAATACTATTGATTTTATTCAAATGAAGAAATGATACCTGATAAAATCAATGTCATTAATAATGATACACCGCAGTTGTCTCATTTTGTGAACTGCATAGTCATATAAAGACATACTTTTGAGACATATATAGATGCTATGATTTACTTTTTATTTAAAGTGTAGTTTTTGCATGTGATAGTGGCTAATAAGAATGAGAATAATAAAACATATTTGAAAAACACAAACCTAATAGGGTGCGGTTAATAAATACTTACTTTTTTTGTTGTGATATAAATATTTATTGACTTCATCATGTGATAATTTATAACTTTTATGTGACTCTGTACTAGTATTCTCCACCAATATTTGAAGTAGAAATATATACTTGGTTAAGTTTCTAACATCATGTGATATCTTTTATTTTTTCTATGGTTCTATACTCGTATTAGCATTTTTCATCAATAATTGTAGGTTGTATATATTATTAGAAGAGGCCAAGCTTCCAAAATATTGATCATATTAAAACTCAATAGTATTGTATTAGTTCATTCAATTCCAGATAATAAGTTACAAGCAGTTATAAATAGTAGATTTTGTGATCATATATAGTGGAGTTTATTGTGATATTGGTAAATTAAAAGCTCTTATTATTTTATTTTAAGGAAAATTAACTTCTGATGAAAAATTAAATAAAATGATATTAAACCATTTAATTTGGATTAATTTTTGTTAATAAATATTAAATTATTAAATTATTTTTAGCTTTATTGAGGAAGAAGGTGAGTGAGCTATTACTATCAATATCATGCATGTGAAGTGAAGTTTAGAGAATTGGAGTTATGATAATTGTGAAGTGAAGTTTGTATATTTATAGAGTAAGAAGATGCATCTAATTGTGTGAGGGTGTTTTCATTGCTTTGGTATTAACTGTTAAGTTAGAATCTTATTATCTGCTCTTGCTTTTTTAATTAGTGCTTTCTTTTGCTTTAACATTGTCATCATCCATCCATGCATCTATGTATGAAATGAAATTGGCATTTACTTCATTTAGTTATGTATGTTGGTTAAGACAATGACAATTACTATCAATATCATGCGTGAATACTATACTATTCACATGCATGTCACCAATGGGTGGTCCTACCTAGATTGCTAATTGAAATATTGAGTTCCAAAGAGAAAGTAAAAACAAAATAAGATGTAAATTGGCTACTTATTTTTTAATAATAACTATGATTGGATCATTATATTTTTGGGCTTCATAACAACAAGTAAAAAAAATCATTTTGAACCAAATGAATAATAATACTTGAGAGTTGCAATAATGGCATGTTTACTTGTATGTAACAAAAGTATAAAACTTCATTCTTTTAGGGGTAAGAGGCAAAAGAAAATATATTTATCATTTTTTTAATAAGATATTTGTCATTTCTTAACAATGGCAATATTAAGAGACTTTTTGCATGAGATGCTGTTGAGTATGCATTTCAAAGCGATGTATATAAGTTAGTGAGTCGTGCCACCAATGAATGATTTTGTTTACTCGTCCCTGCTTTTGCTATTAAGGTTGAGAATCTTGTCCTTCCAAATGCATGTTAGCTTTTTGATTTTTATCACTCTCATCATCGATCCATGTACATGAATCTGCTTTGCCTTTTTTTTCATTTCATTTTGTGTACCTTACTTTCATTATCATATTGTTGAATGGAAAAAATTGGTTTGATGCATGCATGCATCTCTAGCTTTCCATACTTCCATGTAAACCAGCATAAGGTGGGGTGGGGGACCAGAAAAATTAAACTGCCTATAAAAAGTTCCAAAATATTGTGGGATACTTTTCTAAAAGATTTATTAGATTAGTGTTTGTCTATATTAAAGAATAATGGATGAAATAAACCTCCCTATAATAAATTCAAAAATACCTTTGGGACACTTTTCCAAAATATTGTTTGTCTATATTAAATTTATTAAATAGACAATTATGTTTTGGTTTCTTCGACCAAAATATCTATTGAAGATTTTCTTATTAAAAATAGGGATTGTTTTAATATAGTTTTAGTCTAGAGATAAATCTTTCTTTTCTTTAATAAATGTTATATTTATTCCTTATTTTTTATTAATAATAATGACTCTATCATTAGACTATTTTATTAGAAGTCTGTATTAGATATACCTTTAAAAAAATTATATTAAGGTGAACTGTTATGTAGCTTAAAATTATAGTCACTCTTAAATTGTGATAATGTACATATTTTTTAAAATTATTTTTCTATTGTTAAGAAGATAAATAATTTCAACAATAAAAAAGAGAAAAATATAGTCTATCTTTTACATATGTCACTGATTTTGTGGAAAGTTAAATGTAACATGGATACAATTACAATCCAACTGGTGAGATATATACAATGTTATACATGCATAGGTACAACCCATCAAATCCAAAATCTCTCCCAGCATGTGAAACATAGGTTTTGGACCACAAGAAATCCTCCACCAATTACACGCACTTTCTACTTAAATACATTCATTTTTTAACATTTGAAACTTTCTACGACTATCTCACTATTATTAACTAGCTTATACATATTTAGCTACTATTGCTTGCTTTGTAAAAAAATAAAAATGCCATTGGTTGCTATTTATTTTACTAGAATTGATTATTTGCTCATTTGCTCACTTGATATGTGAAAGGAAGCCTCCTAATTTGAGAACTTGTGTTATAAGCATGTTGTAGAAGGCTTCCTTTCGCATATCAAGTGAGCAAATGAGCAAATACTCAATTCTAATAAAATAAAGAGCATGCAATAGTATTTTTATTTTTTACAAAGCAAACAATAGTAGCTAAATATGTATAAGCTAGTTAATAATAGTGGGATAGCAGTAGAAAGTTCAAAATGTTAAAAAATAAATGTAGATAAGTAGAAAGTGTGTGTAATTGGTGGAGAATTTCTTGTGGTCCAAAACAAATGTTTCACATGCTGGGAGAGATTTTGGATTTGATGGGTTGTATTTATATATTTGGGTATATCTTGTCAGTTGAATTGCAATTTTATCCATGATACATTTAACTCTCCACAAAATCAGTGACATATTTAAAAGAGTGACTATAATTTTAAACTACATAATAATACACCTTAATATAATATTTTTAAGGGTATATCTAATACAGACGTCTAATAAAATAGTCTAATGATAGACTCATTATTATTAATAAAAAAATAAGAAATAAATATAACATTTATTAAAAAAAACAAGATTTATCTCTAAACTGATATCATATTAGACAATCTCTATTTTTAATAAGAAAGTTTTGGACAAATATTTTGGTAAAAAAAATATACCAACTATCCAAAGCATAGTTGTCTATCTAATATAGACAAACAATATTATGGAAAAGTGTCTAAAACATATTTTGGAGTTTATTGGTTAATTTCATCCAATATTTTTTATATAGACAAACACTAATCTAATAAATCTTTTAGAAAAGTGTCCCACAATATTTTGGAATTTATTACAGGTAGGTTATTTTTCTAGTCCCCCACCCCACCCTATGCTGGTTTACATGGAAGTATGAAAAGCTTGAGATGCCTGCATGCATCAAACCAATATTTCCAATGTTGAGAGAGGTTAAAGTAAGGTACATGGATCGACGATAACTCTATTTCCCTTGCTTATTATCATATATTATTTTGATTATACTTATATAATAACATTCAAATTTCAATTAGTTTTCTTTTTCATTTCTATCTTAGATATTTTATATTATGTTTAATTAATAACAATAAATATAATTCTCTAATTAAAATAATTTTTATACTTGTTTAAATTTATTTATTATCAAAATAGACTACTAATAAAGAAATGACAAATATCTTATTAAAGAAATGATAAAAATATTTTCTTTTACCTCTTACCCCTAAAAGAATGAAGTTTTATACTTTTGTTACATACAAGTAAACATGCCATTATTGCAACTCTCAAGTATTATTATTCATTTGATTCAAAATGATTTTTTTTACTTGTTGTCATGAAGCCCAAAAATATAATGATCCAATCATAGTTATTATTAAAAAAATAAGTAGCCAATTTTCATCTTATTTTGTTTTTACTTTCTCTTTAGAACTCAATATTTCAATTAGCAATCTAGGTAGGACCACCCATTGGTGACATGCATGTGAATAGTATAGTATTCACACATGATATTGATAGTAATTGTCATTGTCTTAACCAAGATACATAAACAAATGAAGTAAATGTCGGTTTCATTTCATACATAGATGCACGGATGGATGATGACAATACTAAAGCAAAAGAAACACTAATTGAAAAAGCATGGGCAGATAATAAGATTCTAACTCCACACTTAATACCAAAGTAATGAAAACACCCTCACACAATTAGATGCATCTTCTTACTCTGTAAATACACAAACTTCACTTCACAATTATAATAACAACAATACTTCTCTAAACTTCACTTCACATGCATTATATAACATTTCATGTACTCCATCAATCTACGAGTCTCAAAAAATATTTTCATTAAAATATAATATATTATCATCTGTAATTTTGTTCTTGTTCTTTCAGGATAAAATACACAAATTAGATGCATTATCAATACTTCTAGAGCATAATTTCAGGATCTTGTTCTTTTTTTCTGTATACTATCATATGTGATTTTCTGTAAAGAGTCTTTTTTGAGGAGTTGTTTATTAGTCTTCAATCTTCATACCCCACTTCACAGTTGTTAATCTTCATGAACCTTTGAGGAAAATTGAAAAAATTGAAAAACCTCGTCTAGACATTATGTTCGCATATACCTTTTGAGTTTATAAAGGGGCAACATCAACGATGAAGATATTATCAAGTTCTCTTATGAATTTTAATATGATTCTGAAGCATTGATAATATTGCTAAGTACAAAGTCTTACGATACTTTATTGTATGATTGACACACTTTTGTTTTCTTAATATTATGAATATCAATGAATGCATTTTGTTTTCTCTTCATTTCTACCCTCATATATTTAACCATTTTTTACCCAAAATTATATATCTTTCTCTTATTCTATCCATTAAACAATATACCATGCATATTTGGAAGTAATTCATTCATAAATAAGTTCGCTAATATATCATTACATAATTTCAGTCATATTATTAATTCCATTGAACGGCATGAGAACGATAAAAATAAAATCCGTTATTTGAACGGACCTCAATATGTTGGAACATGCAATTAATGTGACACCTTAAATCCCAAAATAGCATATATATAATTTATAGTGTATTTTTTTGAGCAAAATTCATAGCGGATAAGAAAATTTGTTTCCAAGGAAACAAAAACATTTATAACTAATTTAGGGTATCACGTTTCTCTAAATACACATGTAATAAAAATTCAACTTTATTCCTCAATTATAACAGTGCAATCTCAACGAACTTGACTTAACTATAATTTCTTAATTTAATTCCAAAAACTTATTAATACTTATAAAGTTTTCATACAAAAAGTCGTTTCTAATTAAATAAGTAAAAGTAAACTACAAATTACAACTCTTAATTCTCGGTATCACTTATCAGAGCAGGGTTTCTCCCAAATTTGAACTTCAAGCCTCATTAACTTGTAATAACTGTGATTTTGCAAACGCAGGGCTAAGCCGATCAAACACAAACAACGAATGAGGTGAGTTTTGAAATCATGTTGATAGTATATATAAATAACAAGAACATGCAATTAATCATAAATAAATCATATCATTACACTAACATTCTTCAAGGCAAAACATCAAATTATGAAGTAAAAAACACTCAAGGAAAATCAATACATTTCACTATAACATTAAATCATCTGAGAGAAATTATAATCGCACACGATACACATTAATCACAACAAAACAATCACAAAAAATTGCAATGTTACATATGAGCTTAGACTCTACTCCACAATGTGGTACCATTCTAACTCTTAAATACTTGGTTATGAGGCTTGATACTATGCCACCATCCGAGTAGACAAACAATTCAAATTGAAAATATCCTCATAGATCCCCTCAACTCAACCTGAGACACATATACACGACAGTCGAGGTAAACCTGTGTTGCATGGTAGCTCCCGACATTTGGAGTGCAACCTCCAAGTCACCTAGCAATTCCTCACCCGAATACCTCCAAGGTATAACAATCTTGCCTTAAGGCTCAATAGTAGACCGCCACGATCAGAATCATTTAGTTGTACTTTGCCGAAATCACTAGGCTTGTCAGACCCTACCTATATGATGACAAAATAATCTTCACTTCAAAAATTATCATCTATTTTCTCCCCTCGTTGGCCTAGACTACTCCATTAATAGCATTTTTTTTAGCACAAGTTGGCATAATCACTATTTCATCAACTTTAGGGTTACTTCGAAATTCTCATCACAAATTTATAACATCATTATCATCGTCATCACATAAACTTATCACAAATTTATAACATCACTATCATAAATCATACATCATTATCACCAAATTAACTCATATCTCACAATGCATCCATATATTTTATTATTACCTCACATAAACTCATCTAATCAAACATATGCACCAAATTTATTCGACATCCAATATCACAATAATATAAAATACTACACATTTAACGAAATTAAATCAACTATCACAATAATATCAAATACCACACATTAACGAATCAATTAACACCTTATAAATATTTATGTTCCACATTTTAATCTCACAATTTCCATTTTTACACATTAATTAATTTATCACTCAAAGGGCTACTGTCATACGTAGCAAACCCCGGATGAATCATTGGGAAATACGATTTTTCGATTAATCTCACAATATATTATACTTATGAATTCAAACTCTCTTTCACCCCTTACCTTATTTTGATGCTTCAACACGTGAATACAAGTCCACAACCAAAGTCATTTGTTATTTGACTCATTGTCCTTCAATCGATCTAACTCGACAGTTTATGGGTAAACGTCAAAAATAAATTATGATAACACACTCTAAAAGGGTCAATTTCGAAATTGAGTCAAATAAACTTACCCCAAATCCTGAAAATAATCAGAGGATTATATAGCCATTGTTTACCTGGTCGTTTTGGTGTTGGTTTCACTCAAATCAGACTTGCGGTGAAGAAGAATGGTGTAAAATAAGGAATTCCATAAATGAAAAAATCGGGTTTTTTAGAGAGAAAATGGAATGGTTAAAAATATAAGAAAATGTGTTTAATGGACTAGATAAATAAGTAAAACAATATACTAAAATTTGAACGAAAACGGAGAATTTTTTAAATAGTTATCGATCATCGATGCCAAATAATAGTCCTACTTTCTGTTTCTCTTCCTCAGGCTGCTCGTGCTACTCCTCCACCATTCTTCTTTATATTTTTTTTATTATTATTTAATTAGGCATTACTTGCATATGGGTCAAAAACACATTTTATTCCTTTCTTTTATTTTTTAAAAATAACACCAACAATTATCAAAACTAATTTTTTTAACACTTTTTTAAACACAATTTTATTAATAAAAAAATTACTAATATTTCTTATACAATAATGTAATTAATATTTTAAAATACATTAATAATTGAAACTCTCATATTCAAAATAATAACTATATTCTACCATTTTTATAGAATGGTCAAAACGATAAGATAAATAAATATAACATCAATAATTTATATTAATTATTAAATTACAATAAATATGTATAAAATCATCATACCATAGCAATTTTATAAAAATAAAGGAAACAAAAAACAATATTACTATTATCCCAAGATAATTATTTATAAAATAAATAATTAAAATAAGAGATACCTAGAAATAACTAAAATACAGATATATGCACACTTAACTTTAGTCAAACATACAAAAAAATATCACATTAATTACGAAAACACATATACATATAAAATCGCCTTAAATCTTATTATTTAAAATATGTACATTAAAATACTATTATTTTTCTAAAAATAATTAAAATATAGATAAGTGCACACTTAACATTAGTCAAACATACAAAAAAATATCCCATTAATTACAAAAGCACAAATACATGTAAAATCGCTTTAAATCTTATTCTTTAAAATATATACACTAAAATACTATTATTTTTAGAAAAATATATAAAATAATAAAATATAATATTTATTATTTATATAACTCATTTAGTCAAATATGTATAGATTAACACATCATAGAAAAACATACATATAAAGAAAATTAATCATAAAACTAATCAACATATATCTAAATAATTTTAACACAATATTAATTATCTAAAATAATATTTAATTAATAAAATAGTTTATTATAAAATTTGAGATGCTACAATTCTTCTCTCATTAAAGAAATTTCGTCTTCAAAATTTGTTATGAGTAAACTAATATCTAACTGACTACCCTCAAAATTCAAATCTAATCTCCAAGAATATAATAAACATATTTAAGACATTAACAACTTATTTTAGCATAATATTTAAGAATCCTAGCGTTTTTAATTGTTTTTTCTTGTGATTGTTACGTGGGTCTCTCTGTGGATTTTATTTGTATCTCTTTCATATTGATGGCACATTGCCACATCTTGTGCAATGAATAGTTGTCAATGTTATTTGTTTCAATTGTTTCCAAAATAAATAAATAAAGACACTCTGTTTTTTACTCTTAATGGTATTTTAGGCCAGTTTATTTCACAAATTTTAAAAATATTATTGTCTCCGGTATTAGTTATAAGTAAAATTCATGATTTATTTTGCCTCAAATATTACTTAAATTCAACTCTATTTAATATTATTATTCTAAATATTTATGTAAGTGTATTAAATGTATTTAATAAGTCTTTAAGATCTTTTAAAAAAGACTTAAAATATTATATTAACATTATAAATTGAATACTTATAACAATAATATATTCATAGTCATTGAAAAATATATAGTAAGTGAAATAAAAAAGAAGGAAAAGTTATTCTTAAAAAATATCATTAGAAAGTCTAGTCAAATATATACTACGATCATTCAATTGAGTAAAATGCTAAATATGAAAATTTAGCAAATAAAATATTAAAAATCAATCAACGGATTGAATAAAATACTTAAAAATATAATTAGGCTTGCTCATTTTTAACATTTAAATATTTTTAAAAAGGATAGTTTCTTTGCTTATAAATTAGTACTCATTACTTAACATACGACTCACTATAAAATATTTTCTTCATTTTTCTTTGTAAATCAAGTTTGGTTATAATGGAAGGTTTGTCAAAAATACTCTTAAAATTATTTATTTTAGTTATTGCTATTACAGGTGTACTTGATCGCAACGCTCAAGCTTTACAAACTCAAGAATTACCACCTTGTTGCGACTCTTTTGGAAATTGTGAGCCAATTCATTGTCCTAGGGCTCCATGTTGTCGTCCATGTTGTTGTCCTCCTTCCTGTAATATTCAACCCTTAAACTTGAAAACACTTCTATAAATTTTTCATCAATCATTATGTATTAAATAAAAGTCCATGTCATATATGTAATAACTGCATCAATAAGATTGTTTAAAAAATTATATTTTCTTGTCCTTTATTGTTATTTTTATTTTCTTGGATATTTTTGTATATATATATATATATATATATATATATATATATATATATAGTTGTAGATATGCTTAATACTAAATTATTTCTTATGATACTTGTTGTTTGAGATGACCATTCAATTTCATCCAACAGACAATATATTTAGTATGATCCACACTAACTATGCTTACTTTTTTACATGGTGAAAAATCATACTTATATCTTTTTATAAGGCAACTAAAAATTCAACAAATGAGGGTTTAAATTATGTTACCATTTTTAAAAACTTTTTGATTGTTTAAAATAAATTATTTATCAAAGCCTTATCTTTAATAAACTCAAACTTTTAACAAGAAACAAAAGATAAGACATATTAAAAAAAATAAAGAAATAAGGTATAGTGAAATCACACAAATATTTTTATTCTAGTTTCTTACATTTGTTATATCTAGTGTTTCCTTTATAAATTGAATTTTACTAGTCCAGTAAGTGACTTAATCCACTAAAATATTATTAACTTAGTCTCATTAAGATTTGAGTATTCTCTAAGTTTATTCAATCTAGATTTTTTTTTTTTTCCTCTCCAAAAATTAAGTATTATCAAACCTCTCCAAGAAACTTGTATTATAATGCCTCAAAAGGCAACCAAAAGTACAATCTCTATATTAATAAAAAAATTTGGCTTCGCTCACCTTGTTAGATTCTCGAGAAATTCCATAGGTAAATTTCTTTCGGAGTTTTGTATCAATTTCTATATTTTTATTTAATTTTTATATAAATAAAGTAAAATTAATTTTTAAACAAAATAAAAAGTAAGATAAATTGTACGGTACTATCAGATGTGTATCAGTACTATGAATATTTTGACCAATCACCTTCTTTAATTTGTGCATGAAGACATTACTATAATATCTATTAAATTCACTAAATTAAGAGTTTTGATACATTTATCTATTCAATTTTGACCTCAGTAATTAAATAAATTGTTTTTCATAATTAAAATTTTAATTAAAATCATAACAAAAAAATATTATTTCAAAATAGACTCAAAAGATAAATCTTCAAAATTTGATAATATTAAACATAAAATATAGTCAAATTCATTCATAAATAATATGTTATTCAACTATTAGTTATTTAATTTAATAGTATCAAAAAAGTAAAGTTATTATGTCTCATCATAAAAAAGTAAAGTGAAGTTTTGTGATTTTAATAGTGTCCATTAAAATTGGTTCAATTTTTTAAAACAAAAATAAAATGTAAGAATATTATTAGCTTGTAAAAATCTTCATCTTCGAAACTTACTAAAATTAATACTTATTTAGTAAAAAAGGAAACAATTTTGCTATCCATTCCCTCTTTTACTACCCACACTTCTCAATTTTTTTTAAAAATAAAATACCTAAAATGCTCTTGCATATTTATTAAATTTTTAACTATAACATCTCATTCATTCTATCTTCATCTTCAACCCTAACCTCTTTCAATCTTCATCTTCTACCTCACACTCATATTCAACATTTTCTCTCACACCCTTTCTCATTCTTCCTCCACTTTTAACAAGTTCAACATCTTCAATCATCATCATTGCCTCTCATTTACAACAGGTATGCATCAATCTTGTTGTTGTTCTTGTTTTTCTTTCCAAAATGTAGTTTTGTTGTTATTGATTTCATGTATTAATGTTTTGTTGAAATGCAAACCCAGAAACCTACGTGAACTGATTTCATGTACGTGAACTTAGTTTGCTCACGCAAATTCATCAAATCCAGAAACCTCATGAACTGAGTTCACGTAAAGAGTACGTGAACCTTGTTCACGTAGGTTTTAGGGTGTGCTAAGTTCACGTACGTGAACTCAGTTCACATAGGTTTATGGGTTTGCTGAGTTTGCGTACGCAACGTGAATTCAGTTTACGTAGGTTTCTAAGGTTGTTGAGTTCACGTACGTGAACTCAGTTCACGTAGGTATTTGGACTTGCTGACTTTGATTATGATATGGTTTTGCATATATGGTGCGCACTATGTTTACTGACAAAGCAAGTCGAGTTATAATTAACGATACTGCCAATGAGGGTACCTCCAATGATGAGGGTCACCGTGTTAGACTAACCGCTTCTGCACGGGCTCAACGTCGATTACAGCAGGAGCAACAGGAAGAGGAGATCCAATGAGAAAAGCAACAAGAGACCCTACAGGAAGAGGCCCAGCCAGAGCACACAGATGAACCTCCACAGGCTGATGGATATCCTTAGGACATTAGGTGATCATGTGACGACCTGACTTTGGGATGGCGTGGTAATTTTCTAGATCAAATTAAATTTTTAATAGTTGTTGTCGTAGTGAGTTTTAACTTATATTTTTTCGCTTAATTTATTTTAGGATTGTGGAGAATTAAGGGTGTTTAGCAATGAAAAAAAATTAGAAGAAGCTATGTTTGAACATCAAGAGGTTGAGCAAATGGTTAAAAGCTCGAGATTATATTCGTTGCTAAAATGCAATTATGAAATGATCAACAAATGAATCATTTCTACTTTCGTAGAGAGGTGGCATCAAGACACCAACAACTTCCATCTTCCAGTTGGGGAGACGAAGATTACTCTAGACGATGTCTCCTCTCTACTGCATATCCCATCAGCAATGCATTCTTCATTGTTAATGTATTTAACAAGGATGACAGTGCATATATATTGGCTGAACTTCTCGAAGTTAATGAGGCTGCTGCTTATGCTGAGTTTAATTTCACGAAGGCATCCACAGTTCGATTTAGTTGGTTACTTGAAGTATACTATCAGCACTGTCGTGACCAGCATTGGCAGATGGCTGCGAGGGCATTTCTTTAGTTTTTGGTTGGTTGCACCCTGTTCACCGACAAGAGTGCCTTCGCAGATAGCGTTGCCTATCTAGACTACTTCAAAAACCTCAATTCATACGAGGGATATGCATGGGGTGCTGATGCTCTTGCTTACCTATATGACAATCTCCGAGAAGCGAGTATGTATCAGACCAGAACGGTTTCAAGGTATCTAACACTGTTATAGGTAAAATCTATGGTTGTTTATTTTGTTTAATTTCTATTATTAATTCTAAACTAATTATATGTTATTTTATATGTTCAGGCTTGGGTCAATGACCATTTCCCGACAATATTAGAAGATTGCTGTAGACTCTCTCCTAGAAATGCGGAGGACAACCTTAGAGCACTTCCATGGAAGCAAAAGTGGGATAAGGGTTTGGTTGTTCCATTTAGGAAAGCTCTTGACGAGATTGATGTTGATGAAATATGTTGGACACCCTACGAAGAGCATCGAGTGAAGCGACCATTTGAGGATGTTTCGTTATTTAGAGGATGAATACGTTGGAGTTCAAAGATGTATGCTCATCTGCTAGATAAGGTATTGCGTCAATACTAACATGTCCAAACCATTTCCTGGTTCACCTCTGGAGATAGTAGGTCAGACGACCACACCAGAGTAAATGAACATAATGTTTACGTAATATGTTTTGCATGTAGTTGATGGTTATATATATGAGGGTAGAAATGAAGAGAAAACAAAATGCATTTATTGATATTCATAATATTAAGAAAACAAAAGTGTGTCAATCCTACAATAAAGTATCATAAGACTTTGTACTTAGCAATATTATCAATGGTTCAGAATCATATTAAAATTCACGAAAGAACTTGATAATATCTTCATCGTTGATGTTGCCCCTTGATAAACTCAGAAGATATAGACGAACGTAATGTCTAGACGAGGTTTTTCAATTTTTTCAAATTTCCTCAAAGGTTCATACAATTTTTGACATTTTTCGTTAAATTGATGAATTTTTCATGGCATCGAAGTAGCAAGCGACAGTGATGAAAGTTCAACATCGACAACCCAACTTCTAGAGGTTTACTTGTGGCAAAAAGCCAAGAAAGTATGTTCATGACCCAAAAGTAGGGGGTGGATGATGAAGATGAATCACATTAGTATCAGGTTCTAATCTTTTGGACAAGTGACTTGAGGTAAAATGTATAACCAAAAAGTATACTAAAAGGTGAAAACTGTTAGACTTATGAAATCACGGGATAAACACGAGTTCTTCCAAATAAACTTTTTTCCATGAAGGATCCCCATGATTTCAAATATTGAGGGTTTGTAAGATTTCCAAGCTTTTAGCCATAGGAAACGCATTAGTGAAATCAACCATAATAGGTTCAACTCCGTCATTCATAACATCTTTAATTTCGAGTTCAACATCATCATTCATTGCATCAAAACCAGGTTCCAAACCATCATACATTTCGTCAAAATCACATTTCAAACCATCATGCATTTCCTCAAAATCAGGTTCCAAACCTTCATACATTTCGTCATTGTTGTCTCTCCCTTGGTCCATTTATCTGCATTCAAAAAGGAACATATAAAAAATTCACGTACGTTTACTTGAATTCAATTCATGTAAGTGTATGTGAAATCAGTTCACGGCGTACGTGAATTCAGTTCATGAACCTCTTGTGAATTCCTAAACTCCATTAATTACGCAATCTTAAATCACGTAGATTTACATGAACTTAATTCATGTACTGCCTGAGATTTCTTAAATTTAATAACCCACGTGAATTCAGTACATGTAAAGTTACAACGTACGCGAACTGAGTTCATGTACAATCCCTATATTTTGAAGAAAAAGAAAAACGAACTCAAAAGTAGAACAATAAAGATACATTATTGGGTTACTTTAACCACAATGTGAAGATGAGACTAATGAGGTGTAAATTATGAGTAAATGTGAGTTTCGAATGATAATGAGTTATGATGAGTGAGTTATGAATGATTTTGTGATGTGTGAATTATGAGGTTAAGAATGGTGATAAAAGAATAAATTGATTTAAAGAATATTATAAATAGACAAAGAGATCTTAAGTATTTTGTTTTTAAAAGAAATTTGAGAGGTGTAGATAGTAAAATAGAGGTGTGGGTAGCAAAATTAATAAGGAAAATGTAAACCTCACATAAACTACTTTTTCTCAACCTCGCCGCCGCCAAATCTCAATCTCGCCGCCACACCGTTACGCCGTCATTGCTACCGTCACACCTCGCCGCCATCGCCACCATGGAATCTTAACCTCTTTGTGTTGCATCTCAACTTTGCTGTCATCGTAATCTCGTCGCCGTCGTAAGTGTCGCGCGCCACTCTCTGTTTTATTTCATTCTCGTTTCTGGCCATTTTTCATTATTCTCGTTTCATTATTCATTTTCGGGAACTGTAGTGAGTTAGGGTTTTGATTTTCTTCTGATTTAGTGTTTTTGAACATTTTCAATTTGCAAATTGCTTTAGCTGCAGATCTGGTGTTTTTCTGAGATTGGAGTCTATTGTTAAGTTGAAGGAGACAAAGAGTTCTAACAACTGTGAAGTGGGGTATGAAGATCGAAGACTAATAAACAACCCCCCCAACAAGGACTCTTTACAGAAAATCACAGATTATAGTATTCGGGAACTCATGACTCTAATGCATTCAAAGGTTGTTTTTTTTCCCTTCCTTTCTATGTACATTTTTTCTTACTTTGTTGTTTATTCTTTCTATGCATGTTGTTGTGTTCAGTGGCAATATGTTATCCCCTTATCTTTTTTGTGAATATTGCTGTATGAAAATACGGTTCAGAGTCTATGATAGGGCCTACTGTTAGGATGTAACCAAACAAGAATTAATGATATATTAGCTTAGCTGTTATTAATTTGCATCTTTTTTGTTATTTTCTTAGTTTTAGGGAGCAATTAAAGCATGTGTAGTACCGACACTTCATATTGAATATGCGTCTTGTGGTCGACATGTGTCAGTCTCCGACACCTACACATGTAACATTCAATTTCTTCCATTTTCAAATTATTATCGGGGGCAACGTGTTAGTGTTGTGTCCATGTTTGTGCTTCATAGGTTAAAGCTGCTCTTGACTCTTGTTAGTATAACTTAGAGGTATTATTGGAATGAAGGAAACAAAAAAGCAGGGAAAGAAAGAGTCTGATGAACTGTTTTAGTTCCTTGTGGTTAGGGAAAAAACTAAGGAAGGATATGATATATACTATGTATAAATACACTACTGATAACATGTCGCTGTTTAATTACTTTTATCCCTGCCCAATATTAAGTCAATTTAAATACACTACTAATATTATAAGCTAATTCAATCGTTTTGGATTGTGTTCAACTATGCCATTCTGGCCTGATGATTCTTGATTGAACTGTATAGCACTGCAATTTCTGTTTGAAACGTTGCATATCTCTGTTCAATATGTAATTTGTAATCCATGATAGAAAACTTGAGATCTGTGTACCTTCTTTCAGTGTTTAAAATCACTGATGTTTTGCAGATTGTACATGGGAGTCAATCATGTGGTGGCCACATAATTTCTTTTCTCATTCAAGCCTACAAAAGAGCGTTACCTGTTTATCTGATACCTGCCCTAATAGTTCACAGAAAAGGACTTTTAAAAAGGTGATCTGATTGGAATACGTAGCAACCAATCTACTATTCGCACGATTGAAGTGTTATTATTAACGATGGTTGAATTGAATACATTAGCATTTAGCAGTGGTACATATGCTGATTTTGTTATGAAATTGAAAGGGGTTTTCTGGACAGCAAATTGTTCCATCTAATATTTCTCGGACCCTCAAATCAAGCATGAAATGAATATCATGCTTTGTGCTATGTAGTTATGAAATTACATTATCTTGCACTGATAACAAGGAAGCTTATTATGAAGTTTTGCAAATTGGTTATGCTTTAAAAGGCATCGGGTGCTGACTCAGTAAGTTCTTGCAATCACGCATAAATGTTTACTTACATTATATAGTAGATCATTAATTGTATCTTATTTATTGTTATTTTTTATTTTTATAGCCATTAGCTTTAGAACTTTTTTTTATGACTGGGTTGGTCATCGGTGGCAATTGTATAAAGCTTATGCTTTTTGTTGTCTAAAATCTGATGCTAAATTGATGTTCTCTCAATTTAGTGAGAAGGAAGGCCGTTCTTTCATTGAGACATCTGCTCTTCAAGCAACCAATGTGGAGAAGGCTTTCTAGACTATCCTTGGAGAGATATACCACATAATCAATAAGTAATCACTGTCTTCAAATCAACCCGATGATAATGCTGCACCTGTTAATATTAAAGAAGGCAAGATCATCACCGCTGGGGGGCCCCAACCCGCCTATACAAACAAGCCCTGCTGTACATCTTCAATGTAACTTCTTCAATCTAGGGATGGTTTATTATGTTATATATTATACTTTGTTTTATCATTCTTTTTCAACTTTGTTTTCCTTTCTTATTAGGATTTATTTATAATGGTTTCTTATGCAAGTGTTGTGTGTGGTGAGTATTTAGTATTATATCATCCCCACTTCAATTCCTTCTAAGTTTCTAAAACACTGCACTGCTATGTTTGTTCCTCTTTACCGGATCCGCCTGCAGATCTGCGATTAATGTTTCCCGATTATATTCCCTTGGTGGATTGATCAAGGATTACTAATTTGATCACACATTAAGAAACATAAAACTGATATCCCAATTTAGTCCTAATTCTTTGTTACTATTCTTTGAAAATATATGTAAAGTAGCTACATCATACATGAACCTTGTTACTTTTTATTATTATTGAGTACCAGATCGTGCTTTAAATCTTTTTAGGTTTCATGATCGTGCTTCTTTGAAAGAAACAAAGGTAGATTGGCATGTCATCCTCAACAACAATAAAAGTCTCCTTTGAAATGTGGCTCAATTTCTATGATTAGGTAAGTATACACTACGAAACTAATTAATAAATTTGTGAGCATTTTAATGATTATGCTTATTGCTTTTTAATGAACAATCATAAGAATTGTTTACCTGATCCCATATTAGTCTGTTTTGAAATGCATGGAATCACGTAACTTTGGTTGGTCTTCATAAATTAATTTTTGAAATAAGGCCCCGAGTGTTTTCCAGGACCATGCAAAAAAGAGTTTGAGTAATAGTTAATATCTTACATTAATATGTTGACCAAAAATGTTTTCTTTTGCTTTAGTATTGTCATCATCCATCCATGCATCTATGTATGAAATGAAACCGACATTATGTATCTTGGTTAAGACAATGACAATTACTATCAATATCATGCGTGAATACTATACTATTCACATGCATGTCATCAATAGGTGGTCCTACCTAGATTGCTAATTGAAATATTGAGTTCTGAACAGAAAGTGAAAACAAAATAAGATGAAAATTGGCTACTTATTTTTTAATAAAAACTATGATTGGATCATTATATTTTTGGGTTTCATGACAACAAGTAAAAAAATCATTTTGAACCAAACGAATAATAATACTTGAGAGTTGCAATAATGGCATGTTTACTTGTATGTAACAAAAGTATAAAACTGCATTCTTTTAGGGGTAAGAGGCAAAAGAAAATATTTTTATCATTTCTTTAATAAGATATTTGTCATTTCTTTATTAGTAGTCTATTTTGATAATAAATAAATTTAAACAAGCAAAAAAATTATCTTAATTAGAGAATTATATTTATTGTTATTAATTAAACATAATATAAAATATCTAAGATAGAAATGAAAAAGAAAACTAATTGAAATTTGAATGTTATTATATAAGTATAATCAAAATAATATATGATAATAAGCAAGGGAAATAGAGTTATTAACGGATCAAGTTGAGTGTTGGTGAGACTAAGCAAGAGCTTAATTTGTATAGTGCAAGAGCTTAATTTGAAATGGTTTTTCCTATCTTCGATCCATGTACCTTACTTTAACCTCTCTCAACATTGGAAATATTGGTTTGATGCATGCATGCATCTCTAGCTTTCCATACTTCCATGTAAACCAGCATAGGGTGGGGTGGGGGACTAGAAAAATAAACCTGCCTATAATAAATTCCAAAATATTGTGGGACACTTTTCTAAAAGATTTATTAGATTAGTGTTTGTCTATATAAAGAATATTGGATGAAATTAACCTATAAACTCCAAAATATGTTTTAGACACTTTTCCAAAATATTGTTTGTCTATATTAGATAGACAACTATTCTTTGGATAGTTGGTATATTTTTTTTACCAAAATATTTGTCCAAAATTTTCTTATTAAAAATAGAGATTGTCTAATATGGTATCAGTTTAGAGATAAATCTTGTTTTTTTTTAATAAATGTTATATTTATTCCTTATTTTTTTATTAATAATAATGAGTCTATCATTAGACTATTTTATAGAAGTCCGTATTAGATATACCCTTACAAATATTATATTAAGGTGTATTGTTATGTAGCTTAAAATTATAGTCACTCTTAAATTGTGATAATGTACATATTTTCTAAAATTATTCTTCTATTGTTAAGAAGATAAATAATTTCAACAATAAAAAAGAGAGAAATATAGTCTGTCTTTTAAATATGTCACTGATTTTGTGGAGAGTTAAATGTATCATGGATAAACTTGCAATTCAACTAATGAGATATACCCAAAGACATAAATACAACCCATCGAATCCAAAATCTCTCTCAGCATGTGAAACATTTGTTTTGGACCACAAGAAATCCTCCACCAATTACACACACTTTCTACTTATTTACATTTATTTTTTAACATTTGGAACTTAATACTGCCATCTCACTATTATTAACTAGCTTATACATATTTAGCTACTATTGCTTGCTTTGTAAAAAATAAAAATACTATTGCATTCTCTTTATTAGTAACCAAGCTCAACCCTGAAATTCCGTTATTACAAGGAGAAAGCAATTTCATATGCACTATTCTCATAATTAGCCAATAAACTCAACATATTAAAACAACAGGTGTGTGTACATTTAAGCAAATCATTAGATGTATGCTCTGAAATTACAAAGAGAGTGATATCTCCTGTGTGTTAAAAGTTGAAATGTATGCTAAAAACCTTTGTTTCAGTGACATGTGGTGTTTTTCTCCATGTTTTCTCACCCTTTCTCACAATTTGCCTCTAATTCCAAATTATAGTAGTGCATGTTTTTGTCCCATCATAGTTGACTCTTTCCTCGAAATGGGTATATTCTGTTCTTCAGCATGGGCTTTATGTGACAAGCTCAGGTTTCACAAAATCAGCTGCTGACTTCGCACTCAGGAAAATATCAAAGATTTCTGCTAGCTCAATGTTTTGCTTGGTATATGGTTTGCTTTGAAGGTTCTTTCCCTTTTGTTGCAGTGACTTTATTTATGGCTGTATTTTATATTTATGTTTGCATAATTGACATCAACTGTTTTTTTACATGATAGGCTGCATAGAGCTTATCTTCGATTGAAGTTGAAACTTTCTTATCGGGTAACTCCGGGGATCAAATTGTAAAAAAATTTAGTTCGGCTACTATGTTGGCACTGAAAAGTTACATGCCATCTGGTAATGATTCTACAAGCATTGAGAAAATACATGAAATTTTAATTCAATCTTTTGTTTGTGTTGAAGTTGTGAGATTTTAGGAGGAGATAAAATAATAAGGGTTTGAATATTATTGATAATAACTTTATGCCATTTTGATTACAAAAGACTCAATACTAATCTCTATTTATAGGGAAACATAGCTTTAATTCTAAATTAGGAACATATCATAATAATAATGAGAGATATTCTAAGATATCTCTATGATTATAAATTGATCATAGGAAATAATTCAAGATACTCTAATATAATATAAAAGATATTACAAGATATTTTTTAATATTCTAACACTCTCCCTCAAGCTAAAGCTTTTCGTTGATCAAAATTTGAGAGTAAGGACAGATCTGGAACCGTCGAAATGAGAATAATTGTGCACCAAGAAAGTAAAAAAGCCCAAAATGTTAACCACACCCAACAGAAGCAAATAATTTTTCACTCGAATATGTGCTGGGTACCATGCATCTGCTTTACTCTTGTCCATGTTTTGTGCCAAATACAAGAACCCAAATGCACCAACTATAGTCCCAAGTTTCCACGTTGCTGATGAAATTCCATGGCAAGTAGATTGGAATCTAGGAGGAACAATCTCTGCCAGTACAACAAATGTAGTAGCATTTGGCCCAAAATTTGCAATGAAGAAGATCAATGAATACAATCCGACAAATCCTATACGATGATTCTTAATAGACCTTACAATAGGAAACAACACAACAAACAACATCAACAAGGAGGAAAATCTGTTTCCATGTAACCCAATTATGACCCATAAGGTCCACTCTCATCAATAACATGAGCAATGTTAGCAACAATCTGTAATGGAATCACAACATAAGAACCTTCTTTTCCTTATCTTGAAGGAAGGGATTGAGAAAAGACCAATCAGTATCAATCAATACCATAAGAGTGAAAAGCGAAATTCCTTTAAGGAAACTAAACATGTAGAAAAGTATATCCCAACCATGTGCACTACCAGTGCGATTAATATACGATTTATCTTCCTCAAACAAAAGATTAATAGCTTTCAAAATTATAACAGCAAGCATGAAGTAATGAATTCGAAAAGCTGTTAACCGTTTTTTGTAAAGAACATGATCCAAACAGAAGTGAGGGTAAAATAGACCAAAGAAAAGAGAAAGTAAACCCTAGGGAGAATGGTTCTACCAGTGGAGAGATGATCGCGAACGTTGTTCTTTCCGTCGAGATTATACATAGCGGATTCAACATCCATGGTGACTGAGTTGTTGAGGTTGCATCATGATGTATGGCTGTTACGGCGGCGGCTGCTGGTACTGCCGTGGTGGCTATTGCCCCATGCCAGGTCCAGACAAACCAATGAGTCCATCACCACTCCTCTCAACAGAACCTCTAATTTTTTTCATCAACCACCACCTCAGTCTCTCTTTTTCTCATGTTAAAACCAGGAGGTATAGCAAAGATTGATTTACCCCCATTATCATCATTAGCTCCATTCACTTTCCTCCTATCACCAATTCTAGAAACTCCACCTTTTAGTCTCTGTGTAAACTTTCAATCCTCCTTTGATAACAAAGGAGGTGGAAGTCTATGATACAAATTCACATTGCTATAATAATATGAAAGATAAGTTGGATCAAGCCTAAGCTCTTCCTCAGAAGCAAAACCATTACACGAAAACTCCAAAACAGTAGCTGACACCGTAGAACCACCACCTAATAACCCAACAACTGCACTCAGAGAATCCTCAACAGTTGGAGGAGTTGATCCACTCCTATACAAATTAAGTTCAGGTTCATGATCATCAACCTCATGTCTTCTTTGATCATGAAAAAACATACCTATTTCCTTCTCAAATTCATCACCAAATGAACCCTCGTTACCACCAATCACTGACCTCTTACCCAATTCAGACAACATTATTTTTTCTCTTTCAAAATCTCAAATTGATCATCGTAGTTTTTCACTAACTAAAACCTGATCACTACCCTTAACCCAAAATAAAACCCGAAATTGTTAAACAACTTATAAGCGCAAAGTTTTACCATGGAAGTGGGTGTGTTGGAAAACTTGCTGTAAAACTTTTTTCAACAGCGACGGCCGGTAGTAGCAGACAACGGATCTTGGAGGTAGCAGGTGTAATCGTAGCCCAAAACTAGAATACGAGGGCCGATTCATAACTAGGAGGCCGAAGCAAGTTTAATGAAAGAGGTTGCGTCTTAAATGGCTGCCAGGCACGCCGTCACGCACGATGAAGAGCGGTGGCACGTGGATCTTATGCGCGGTGGACGATGAGGTGCATGGGATGGCTTTCAGCGACGCGCTTTAAGGAGTTGGCCGGTCTGGAGAAGGCGAAACTGATGGAGTGGTCTTTTGCCGGAAAAGTTGGCAGAAACAGTGACGACGACAGTAGTAAACTAAACGGAAAACAAGTGAAACCGATGTCGAAATGTATCACGACAGTGGTTTGAAAAATGAATGATCACGTTGGAAAAGAGAAACTATGATTATATTCCCAAACTTTTGGGAACTGGGCAGCGGAATAGAGGTGATATCGTTCAAGGAGGATCGAAATATGCTCTAGATACCATGTTGAAGTTGTGGGATTTTAGAGAAAAGAAGGAGATAAAATAATAAGAGTTTTAATATTGTTGATAATAACTTTATGTCATCTTGATTACAATAGACTTAATACTAATCTCTATTTATAGAGAAACATAGCTTCAATCCTAAATCAGAAACAAATCATAATAATAATGAGAGATATTCTAAAATATCTCTATGATTATAAATTAATTATAGAAAATAATTTAAGATACTCTGATATAATATAAAAGATATTTTCTAATATTCTAACAGTTTGCATTCTTTTATTAACTTTAGAAAATTTCTTCGTGCTCAGATCCTCAATGTACTATTGGTGAGAATATGAATTCTGATTTGGATAGAGGGCTATTGACCTCCATAGTGTGCTGCCTTATTGAATGTCTGCTTGAGTACAGGTTATAATTGTTTGATTATTATTATTATTATTATTATTATTATTATTATTATTATTATTATTATTATTATTATTATTATTAATTAATTAATTAAATCTATTTTAATCGATATACTGTGCATATTACAGATACAGGGCTTTTACTGAAATGAGATGCATGGGCTTTTACTGTGCATATAACACTTTGCTTCCAAAACACAATAGCTGGAGGGCTCAATTCATTGCAAGAAACAGCAATAAATTGCAAAACCAATCCAGAAAAATCCAAAATGTATTGTAAATTCAATCAGCAACTACAATTACTTAGGTATTTCAATCTCCAGGTCAGCGTCATTATTGCAACATCAATTCTTGAAGAGGGTTTAGATGTTCAAAGTTGCAATTTGGTTATTAGATTTGACCCATCTCCCACAGTGTGCAGTTTCATACTCTTGTGAACCTAAGAACTAGAAATGATTTGAGTGAAGCTCAGTTATTATTGCTTCATGACTGTTTGACGTTACATTGTATTTGCAAAGTTGAAAATATAGTAGTTTATTGTATGTTTTTAATGAAATTAGTAAAATTAAATTATATTTTATTGTATGTTTCAATGGAATTAGTTAATAAAAATAAGTTAGAAATTTAAATTTAATTATTGGTATTAATAATTTAGAATTACAATTAGTAGTGAGATAAAATAAAATAAATTTAATTTAATAAATAATAATAAGTTTTAGTGACAGATAATACTGTAGGAAGAGATCAATTATTTATTTATATTTATCTAGTTTTTAATGACAATTATTATAGTAGGTAGAAATAAAAAACATGTAGTGACAGTCCATCAATATAGCAAGACGCCCACTTGTAGTTGACAGTGGATCCAAGTGTCACTTAAAGTATTCTTGACATTTAGCTACAACATGTAATTTCTAGTGACAGATGTCACTGGAAGTCAATTTTTTTGTAGTGGAGACCAAACACACCACTCTCTAAGTGAAAAGAGCATGACTGTTTAACCTTAAGAGATGTGTATTAATGGTTTCGTAATATGTGAATACTTTGTCAATTAAAAATGATATATTTTGTCGTGATGAAGTTGTATTAAACACACGACAAAATAAAATAAATTTATCATGTTTATTATCACACGTGCATATTAAACATTAATATGATAATTCTTATCTTGTAATTATTGTATTTTATTTTTATGATTCCGTTATCAAAGTTAATCTAGAATCAAATCGTATTTAGAGGCAAAATGATTTTCTAGTGGAACATCGTGCTTCAAAGATTGGAGGTGTACCCTATTCCATTTTCTTGATGAGGGACCTCAAGTACTTAAAAACAAATTAAAGTACTTTGTTTTTTCCTTCAAAGTAATCCTTGATTGAATTTTTTTTTAATTTCTCATTTTATTATGTTTTGGATAAAAATGTAGATGTGTTATATCATTGTTATTTACTACTGTGGTTTGGTCAAATGAGCTAGCCACTCTAAAAGGCATTCATTGCAAGTTCTACTTGCTTGGATTTGTTTTTACATTAATCTATAGGTTTTTCAATCTCTTTCACTATATGCTTTATTGGTTAAAGCTATTTGAATGGTTGAGTTTAATTTATTTTGAATTATTGTATTTGATTTGTTTTATATGGTTGAGTATGTTTTTGTTAGTTCATTTAACTTCTAGTCTAATATTTTATTTTGGTAGATTCGGTCCAGTTAAACTTTACAGAAAACAAAGATAGGATATGGTCTTCTCTCACAAATTATATTTTTTGTTCTTCATCTTCTTGACAGGAACAAGAATAATTGTGTGCAATTGAGCGTGGCCAAATTAAATTTACACTTTTAATATTTTTGTTTGTAGTCTATAATTTGTGTTTCTATTTACAATATTGTATGAGTCTACTAAATAATTATGAGCCTGATCATGATTCAAAGAATAATATAAAGACATATTTCTTATTTTAATTTTTGTTAACAAAGTTTACAATATCTCTTTTAACAAAAAAAAAAAATACAATTTATTCTATAATAATATAAAATAGTAAATTAAAAATTACAATATAAATGAAATTTATACGATATAAGTTTGCACCCTTTCCGTTCTCTGCCCGTTCATCAAACATAATAATTGGACTCCTTACTTGAAATTTACCGTCATCCCAAACTAAAGAAGCCGATTTAATAGACCTCTTCAGTTTTCCATCTATGGTGAGAACATATGTTTTCTCTTCTCCCAGTGAAGTGAATGACAAAACACTGGGGTTCACTAAAACATTGAGTCCTTTAGGAGCTGTCACAATTGCCTTATATACAGACATTGGTGATCCAACATTTGTAACAGTCCTATTAAAGCTTCCACTGAAATGATGTTTCGGGCGTGGAGCTTTAAGAGCAAAGGATGGATAATTCAAATCCCTTGCTGATGCATTTATTGTGCCGGAGCAACAATTAACATCATCTGTGATAGCTGTAAAATTGTTTTTTTAAAGCCCTGTCCACATAAAAATCTTATATAATCTATTTCAGTGGCATCATATATTAAGCCCGGATTCACAGCTTTAACAGGGTCAATTTGACCTGCTCCATAAGCAAATTCTGCATCACGATTATTAATAGGACTCACCTGTTTTGCTGCACAGCAAGAAAAACACAATGTTTCTTATTAGCTTATAGAGTAAATAATCCTCACCCAAATCAAATTATTTTATCCTCTTATGAAAAGTAAATATGCACTACATGTCTATTTTAACATTTATAAAAACAAATAGAAGTAGATAATATTGAACAATCATTCAAATATCTTTATCTACAGTCCTCGGTATCACTTGTAAGAAACTATGAATAGTTTATAATTAATCTATAATAACTTTAGAATATAAAATAGCTAGTTTTAAATGAAACAACTTTTACGCTTTATCTAAATCTTATTTTTTTTTATCATTTATAATTTCTTAGTTAATAAAATGTGTTCAATACTATACATTAATAATATCTGATAATTAAAAATTAAAAATAACGTGAAGTATAAATACTCAACGGTATAATAAAAATTCAACTTAAAAAAAGATTCGTTTCAAATATTAAATTAAAACTAAGCATGAGATAAGTTTAACTTTTTGTGTGCATGGACATGTTGATTGAGGTGTGATCCATTACCAGTTGTCATTAGAGCTGAACGAATAGCAGCTGGTGACCATGTAGGATGAAATGATTTGATGTATCCCACTGCACCAGATACATGTGGACATGACATGGATGTTCCAGACACAATATTAAACTTTAATGTTCTGTTCTCATGGATATGATCAGAAATAGGAGAAATTGGAGACCAACTAGCTATAATATCTACTCCTGGGGCAATTAAATCGGGCTACAATACAGGAAAAAAAATGTTAACAACAAATTAAGATGATTGAGATATATTTAATTTATTAATTAATAAAAAATGAAACCTTGAGAATCTCATGTGTAACATTATTTGGACCCCTTGATGAGAAAGAGGGCACCTCAGGTGCCAAAGTATCTCTTAACTCATTTGTCTTAAATATGGTAGCAGTTGGAGTCCTGCAAATTGATTAATGCAATAAACTTTAGAAAAGTGTGGTTATCTAAAATTATTGTTAGTGTATGTGCAAATAGCACTTAATACCTTTCAGAGCGTATGTATTTACGAATTTTGGTAGCATCCTTCGTGTGAAGGTAACATGCAGGCAAGGGAAAAGAGTATGCAACATTTGTGAAAGCTGTCCCTTGTGCCAAGAAACCAACAGCACCTGCTCTAAAGGTTTCTGAGGCTCCTTGGTTTCCTTCACACAAAACAATTTTTCCCTTCACCAAATTATCATCCAATGAATATTTGATTGAGCAGTTTCTGCAATTTTGGAACAATTTCATTAGCAAATTGTAGATTTTTGAAAATATTCTAGAATTCCATTATGTGAATATTTAAAATATTATTGAGTTAAATATATTGATTGGTCACTGTAAAGTAGGACCTTTTAATATCAATCCTCATATAGATTGTATCTCTTTAGTATTTGTATTGTGTTTTTGTTAAATAAAAGAACACAACGGAATAACTTTCACCTTAATTGTTTTGCCATAATTTTAATGTTTTACGCATAGTTAATTTTAAATTTAAAGATATGAATGTTGAATACCTGGATGAATCTCCATCAAAGCCTGCTTTTGTATTGGATACATCTCCACTATAAATAAGAGGGTACAGTTCTCCCTTGAGGTCAAATGTATTCAAGGAGGTACCCTATACATGAAGCAAAAATATTTTCATTACTACTACTGTTATTATATATAAAAGATAACTTCTAATTAAATATGTATATATTCAACTTCAAACCCAAAATAGCTTTGCTTACATTTAATAATAAATGATACCATTGTGTGACTTAGTATTTTGAAGTCAAATTAAGAAGATTAAAAAAATGGTTCTCTAAAATAGGATAGAAATAGTGATTTACCTCATAAATTATGTTATTTCCTAATTTGACTTGGGTAACAAATTTTCTATCCAAGGTGCTTGCAGCCACAGTAATCGCCCACGGTGCAACGTTGGTTACAGATGCACGATTTGGACCAGAGTTCCCTGCCGCAAATATAGACAATATTCCATTTTTCATTGCATGGAATGCTCCAATGGATAATGCATCGCTAAGATGGTGGTTGTTAGTTTCTTTTCCTCCAATAGAAGCTGAAATTATGTCAACTCCATCAGCAATGGCATCATCAATTGCGGCAAGAATTTCCATATCATCACATCCATCAGACCAACATACTTTATAAACGGCTATCCGTGCTGAAGAAGCCCCACCTCTTATTGTTCCTTGCCCAAGTCCTAACATACTTGCCATGCTAACTGGATTCCCAGCAGCTGTTGAGGATGTATGGGTCCCATGTCCCTTTGTATCTCTTGGAGACAAAATATTGTTTTTCAAGAAGTCTTCTCCATAAAAACTTTTATAATATCTAGCTCCAATTATTTTGCTACAAAAAATATTATCTACTATTAGCATTTTAACATGAAATATAGAAATATGGATTTCCTACTGTCAACATTACTAAGAGTCGTGATCTCGATCGCATAATGAAGATTAGATAACTCATACTTCAATTTATATTTTAAATCATCTTGATGATGGAAAAATATGAGTCATTAGATCTTCATTCAACAATCAAGATCCACTTACTATAATGACTAAACCTTGTTGCGATTTTAGGAATTTGTGTCTAAATAGTGGGAACATATTACTTGTTGCATGTGAAATCAACAGCTAGACAGGTTCCTTTCCATTTCTTAGGAGGTGAGCTCAATCCTTTATCATTGAAAGTGTCATATTCTGGCCAAATTCCAGAATCATTTACTTCAATGATAATGTCATTTTCAGAATGTATTCTCTCTACATATTGTGGAAAATCAATAAAATCCCACGATTTTGTTGTAAAGAGTTCTCTTTTTTCATTTGGAAATACAGACACCACTCCAACATGTGCTACATATCACAATCACAATTTTCACAATTAACAAATATAAAATTATGTAAGTAGAAAAGATAGGCAAATAGGAAAAGATAGTTTCTAAAATCACCAGCTATTTTATTCGCTTCTTCCTCGGTTAGCTCTGCAGCAAAGCCACTAAAAATACGTTTGTAGTGCTTAAGTACAGACTTTGACACTTGATTGCTGATGAAGTTGTGAATAGGAACAAAAAAAGTTAGATAAATAAGTCATGAACATATATTATATATTTTTGTTTTTCATTAAACCACAAAAATTCCTAATTTTAGCTACTAGTTTTAACCTGCTTGCAAGTTCTTGTAGCATATTTTGATGACAGATCAAAGATGAAACTTCATCGTCCATAGTCTTGCCGGTGTAGACAATGTAAGTCTACATTTAAAATAAAACATTTATCATAAATAAGAACAAACTCTAGCCAAATTAAACCACAAAAGTAAAATATGAACCATGGGAATATGATAAAGAGAGTATTGTTTGCTGTGATATTGTAACAATAGTGAAGTAATGTTAACAAGGAGAAGCAAAAGATAAACAAAAGATGTCCCTTCCATTTTCAAAGTAACAATGACACAACAAAAAAATTAGTTAGTAGTACAAAAAGTTGGAAAAAAGTGTAAATAAAAAATAAAAGGGTTCACTGATTCTATTTAAACAAGAAAGATAAAAAAAATAAAAATAATAACAAAACATATATAAAAGACAAAAGAAACCATAGAGCTGATACAAAACAAACATGCAACGAAAAAAGTGTAAATAAATCAAATGGATTCTGTTTTATTTTTTAAATAAAACAAATAAATAATAATAACCACAAATAACTAAACTTAAATAAAAGGCAAAACAAACAGCAAAGCAAAACCCTCCTAACAGTTTAATTGTTGATAAATTGGGTTCTTTGGGCCTAGCCTAGCCCCTTTCATTTCATATGGAGTGGAGGAAAAAAATATAGTATATAACATATTTTTGATGAGTAACTGATATGTATACAATATATAGTATTAAAACCAAGTAACAGAAGAATGTGATTAAGGATCTTGTTAGTGCAACAAGTTATAAGGATTATCAAATATGTGAAAACAAAGAGAGTTATTAGAAAATCACAAGAAGAAATAAAAGAATAATGAAAGCTTATGTGAGTAAATTTTGTTAATGTTTGGCTTTTAAATTGATATTGATGTCTTTGTTGAAAATAAATGTAACTTGAACTTTCAACGTCCATCATCTATTAATAAGTTAGAGATTTTAAACGTATATTTAAAAATGAGGAACATAAATTAAGAAATTCTCACAACTTTAAAGTATGAGAAAAAAATTTTAAAATTTTCATTAAATAAAAAACATCTCCTTTGTGTGTGTGAAAATAATTGAACATTTCAATGTTAATTTAATCTTTTTAATTGAACATAATATAAAATATGTAAGAAAATATCTAAGAGCTAGAAATGAAAAACAGAAGTAATTGGAGTATGAAACTTATATAAAGAATAATATACAAGTAATGTATGTGCTGATAATATATATATATATATATTTAATAATTAATAATAGTAGCAAAATTGTTTAAAAATAATGATAGTAAATAATTATTATGGTTGATTGAAAGTCTATGTTTCACTATATATGTGTTTTCTCCCCTGACTGTCAAATAAAAAGAAATGAATGAGTGTTGATGATATATTAAAACTATATAATACACAACAAAAATTATATGATAAACAACACAAATTATATAGCATAGTTGAGTGAAAGATTTATATATGTACCAAGAGGTTGTTAGTGTAGATGGAACTAGAAGAGATGGATATGTCTTGGATTTTTTTATGAAAGTGGTAGAGTGTTTGGTCTGAAAATATTTTTTGAGACCCGTAGATTGATGGAGTATATGAAAGGCTATATAAATATGGAGGAAGTAGTGTATAGGTATATCTATAAAAAAAAGTGATGTATAGAGCAAATTAATCATATGCATATGATATAGAGGAAGAAGGTGAATGAGCTATTACTATCAATATCATGCATGTGAAATGAAGTTTAGAGAAGTGGAGTTGTGATAATTGTGAAATGAAGTTTGTGTATTTATAGAGTAAGAAGATGCATCTAATTGTGTGAGGGTGTTTTCATTGCTTTGGTATTAAGTGTTAAGTTAAAATCTTATTATCTCCCCTTGCTTTTTCAATTAGTGCTTTCTTTTGCTTGAAATTGAGATTTACTTCATTTGGTTATGTATTTTGGTTAAGACAATGACAATTACTATCAATATCATCCATTAATACTATACTATTCACATGCATGTCACCAATGGGTGGTCCTACCTAGATTGTTAATTGAAATATTGAGTTTCAAAAAGAGAAAGTGAAAACAAAATAAGATGAAAATTAACTACTTATTTTTTAATAATAATTATCATCGGATCATTATATTTTTGGGCTTCATGACAACAAGTAAAAAAAAATCATTTTGAACCAAATGAATAATAATACTTGAGAGTTGCAATAATGGCATGTTTACTTTTATGTAACAAAGGTATAAAACTGTATTCTTGTAGGGGTAAGAGGCAAAAGAAAATATATTTATCATTTCTTTAATAAGATATTTGTCATTTCTTAATAATGACTCGTTGTGTATGCATTTCAGAGCAATGTATATAAGTTAGTGAGTCGTGCCACCGATGAATGATTTTACTTTAACTGCCTTACTCATCTCTGCTTTTGCTATTAAGATTGAGAATCTTGTCCTTCCAAGTGCATGTTAGCTTTTTGATTTATATCACTCTCATCATGGATCCATGTATATGAACCGGCTTTGCCTTTTTTTTCATTTCTTTATGTGTACCTTACTTTCATAATCATATTGTTAAATGGAAAATATTGGTTTGATGCATGCATACATCTCTATCTTTCCATACTTCCATGTAAACCAGCATAGGGTGGGGTGGGAGACCAGAAAAATTAAACTTCCTATAAAAAGTTCCAAAATATTGTGGGACACTTTTCTAAAAGAATTTTTAGATTAGTGTTTGTCTATATTAAAGAATATTGGATGGAATAAACCTCCCTATAATAAATACCCAAATACATTTGGGACACTTTTCCAAAATATTGTTTGTCTATATTAAATTTATTAGATAGACAACTTTGCTTTGGTTTCTTCCATCAAAATATTTGTTCAAGATTTTCTTATTAAAAATAGGAATTGTTTTAATATAGTTTCAGTCTAGAGATAAATTTTGTTTCTTTTTTTTTTAATAAATGTTATATTTATTCTTTATTTTTTATTAATAATAATGAGTCTATCATTAGACTATTTTATTAGAAGTCCGTATTAAATATACCTTTTAAAAAATTATATTAAGGTATAATGTTATGTAGCTTAAAATTATAATCAGTCTTAAATTGTGATAATGTACATATTTTTTTAAATTACTCTTCTATTGTTAAGAAGATAAATAATTTCAACAATAAAAAAGAGAAAAATATAATATGTCTTTTAAATATGTCACTGATTTTGTGGAGAGTTAAATGTAACATTAGATACAATTGCAATCCAACTAATCAGATATATACAATACTATACACAATGACATAAATACAACCCATCAAATTCAAAATCTCTCCCGGGATGTGAAACATTTGTTTTGAACCACAAGAAATCCTCCACCAATTACTCACACTTTCTAGTTATATACATATTCATTTTGTAACATTTGGAACTTTCTCACTATTATTAACTAGCTTATACATATATAGTTACTATTGTTTGCCTTGTAAAAAACAAAATACTAGTGCATCTGATCATGGGGTATTCCTAGTATCATGTGATTGATCTTTTATGTAGTTATTTTTTATAAATGTTAGAATTATTAAATTATTTTGGGTTAACTATATATTTTATTAAAAGAAATTTTAGTGAAGGCAAAGTGTGGAGTATAGAGAAATATCAAATACACCTTAAATAAAATTACATATGATAGACAAAATCTATTTAAAAAAAAAAAAAAGACAATTGGGTGTAGCCTAGTCTTGAAAACAATAACAAAAATTAATCATGATCTTCAAGTAATTTATATGCAAAATTCTGTAGCATTAAATTTTGCATATGGATCTATGTAGGTAATGAAAAACCGATGAGATATTCTCATTAACTGAGGCTGACCCTATTTTGTAGTTTTACTAAATTTTGTAAAAAGATTCTCTTGTTTCATTCATCAAAGACAGTGCTCAAATTGGTAATTTGATAATAAGTTGTTGGCGTGTATCAAACTTTGGCTATAATCACAAGGGCCATCTTTTTGTCTTTAATGTTTAATGCATATATAGACCAAATCTATATCATAATATGTCCATATTATTTAATGCTTAATTTCAATTTTGTTTAGTTCTTTAAATTTTTCGGAAAATATATTACCCTACTTGCATAAATATCCATATTGCTTAGAACAATATTATGAGAAATATTATGAGAGGTCTTTCAAAATTGAAAAGAAAGATAAAAAGAATGAGATAAAAATAGGATGTATGTAATGTAATTAAGTAATAAAAAGGAGGAAAAAAAAGAATAAAAATATTACTTGGGTAGACACCTCTTAATTTTTTGTGTGAAAATAAAAAACACGATTATCTTTTCTCATGTTTTTTGTGTGTGAGTTAAGCCTCTTAGGAGGAGTAAATGTTAAGAAACTGAAATTCCGTCTAGAAATTAGTAAAGTTTGAGGAAACATTATTTCAATAAGTGTTTAAACTCGAATTTTTGTAACGTATTCATATTTAACCAAATCTTATGTACTACTTTGTCAACTACTTGGTTAATTATCTTTTTCATGTTACAACAAACATTTATTCAATTTTGAATTATATATATATATATATATATTTGTCATATCAATGGTTTATTTCCATGAAGATATGAATAAATATTGATAAATTCTATTTTTTATTTTTTGTGATTAAAAGTATTGATAAATTCATTATCACCCATAAGAATGAGAAGAGTAAAATTTATATGAAAAAATGAGAAGCCTAAATAGAGTGGCTAAAAATTAAATATATATTTTTTTTAAAGAAAATAGGGAAGGATAAATTATCCTTAATATCATAGATAATATTAATGTTTATTTTACAAATATTTTAAGTGAAATTTTAACTTTTGAAATTGTAAAGATAAACTTTATTGAAGTACTGAAACCTCATAGACCATATATCAATGTTTACTTTCATTTGAATCAATAGCTGTATATTTTACTGTAATGAATTCGAGTCTTTGTCTCATTTGCAATAGCATTTTATGGATTTTTGTACAATTTAAGTATGTTGTTAATTTTCAGACTAAATCATGTGATAATTTTTTTTCCTTCTGTGGCTCTATATTAGTATTGGCATTCTTCACCAATGAACGTCCCTTGGATTTATTACTAGAGAGGCCAAGGTTTCAAAATATTGATCATATTACAGCTAAATACTATCATCTTATTTAACTTTTCATCAACAATTAATTTACTTTAAAATAAAATAATAAGCATGTTGTTATGTTACCAATATTACAGGGATGTGTGCAAATACATGGTATGATAAAATAATATTATTATATTTGTTATTATGTAAAATATAATCATATAATTATCTTATCAGAACATTATTAAGCTTTATATTTATTGTGTTTATTTTATCTTGGGAAACAAAAACGCCCTTAAATATATACATATAGACACCCAAACACACCGTATGATATATTTTTTTCACTGCAATGATAACGAACAAACTGTCTCATGTTTTTAGAAATATCTCTTGAAGTGTACTTTAACTTTTATCACTAACTCAAATAATACCGATATCTCTACTTAGTCTACACAAGCATAAAATTTGCAATGATGACGAACAAACTGTCTCATGTTTTTAGAAATATCTCTTGAAGTGTACTTTAACTTTTATCACTAACTCAAATAATACCGATATCTCTACTTAGTCTACACAAGCACAAAATTAACGAAACGTTATACTAGTCGTTGAAAGATGTAACCATTAGCAAAATGGTTTTTAGAAAGTGAACTCATCTTCTAGTTATATAAAGTAAGACACTAAAATCTAAAGACCTCAATTTTGGGCTCGTATCAAAATAAGTCTATATTTGATCCTAGTATTTTAAGTAAATACAAATATTAATTAGATTAAATTATATTTAATCTACTAATTGTCAAATTTCATTTATTTAATCAAACCATATTTAATTAAATGATAACGTATTAAATAATATTTAATACAATTTACACCCAATTAAATAAAATCTTATTCTTATACTAAAAAAAATTATTTAATTTAATCAATCTTTCTGTTGCTAGTGTTCTCTATGATCCTTATAGATTCTCATTGAATTGACAATAACATTTAATATTATATATCTTGTAGAATACAAAATATTATAAACAATGATTGACATCTAACAACGCATCATAGCTACCTAAATCATGATAAAATTAGTGGTATATGCGATTTCAACCTATTTGTGACCAACAAAATTGTGCAGTAATGTCTTTTTGCCTAGATGTCTTGGCTCATGTTATCTTGTTTCTCAATCTCTGAGTAGACATGTAAAGATAAATATTTCTAATATTAATATTGGTTCATTCTAGCATGACCTTACATTTCTTACATCCTACTCTATTCTGAAACCCAATAGATCACTTTTGTTAAGTAGGAGGGACAAATCCTTTCTACTTCACTCACATCACTCAACATGATTCATTGTAGGCCCAATAACCATCTTTTTTATCATTCTATTACAGATAAAGTTCGATAACATTAAAGCCTACAACTCCTACATGCATGTAAGAATCACAGTGACCTCAAGTCAGATATCTACTCACTATATATGGCCACAATGAGAGTCAATTATGATATTTACATAACTATTATGCAGTATTCTCATAGTGGGTCAATTTGGTATACATGTTACATGTAACCTTTATACATGTGTGCATATTTTTTTTACTGAATATCCCATGATACTGCATATCATTGATATCACATATTCTTGATATAGCGTATCTATGACCCGTGAGATGTTGCACATCAGTCTCCTTACTTACGAACATTGTTTTATTATTTAATAGAGTTTCACGATTAAGATATACTTGATGTACTATTGAACAAACAATCAATTTGAAGGACTTTATTATGTTATGTAACAAATAACATAACAAATATAATGTCTTAAGTCGTTGCAATAAGATTTATTTTTTGACATCAATATCATTGTCGTTGGAAAAAATGAGTTATACAACAACAATTATTGTCGTTGAAAATAATACTAGTGTTTTTACAACAATCTTAACTTGTTGTTGGTAGTAATACAAACTTTTGGCAGCCACATAACATATTATTGGGCATAGTACAATATTTTAGCAACAACGTCATTTTTTATTAGGAATAATACAATATGTTTTGCAACAACGTTATTTTCTATTGTGAATAATATTTTATTTTAGCGGAAACATAATTTGTATTGGAAATAATATAACATTTCAGTGCGGATAATACAATATTTTTTAAGCAACAAAATTTACATTGTGAATAATACAACTTTTTCACAACAACATAACTTCTGCCGCAAAATACATAATATTTTGGCAACAACATAACTTGTAACGGTAAATATACAACTTTTTTGTAAAAATATTTTACTAAGTTGCTACAAAAGCATATATTTATACCTACAACATAATTTGTTGCTGAGAATATTAAAAAAATTAATGTTTGTTTTCAATTTGTGAATAAATTAAGAAAAAAAATGCATTATTAAAATAGTATTTATTATATGCAGACTATTTTTTAATTAAATTTTAACATATACAAAACGTTTCATAAAATAAATTGATAATTAGTAGGCTTAAAATTTAATTTAAATAAAATATATAATAAAGTGGTCTGCAACAATTATCCCATGTTTGCTAAATTTAAAAAAATAATGAAATGGTCTTGACACATTTCATTCTAACCTTAATTTTCTCTAGCAATTTTTTTTGAAAAAATTTTTAAATAGGTAAATTTTAATATTTTAAATTTTCAAAAACTAATAAAATAATTAAAAGAAATGATGAGTAAACCTTTTGATGGGTGTCAACATATTTTTATTTCTGTCTAACAAAATTTAAAATGTTTTCTAAATAAGTAGAGTTTATTATTTCAATTTTAAATTATCAATAAATAAATAAATAATAAAATATATAACAAAATTTAGATATGTTTTAATTATCTTTAATGTCACTTTGAACTGGAGTATCATCCACTCACCTTAAATTTAGTTTATAAAAATAAATGTAAGAAAGTTTTCCTTTTTCTTTTGAGGCATTAATTATTTGCTTATGTTAGTTATATAGTGTGATATCCTAAACCCAAAAATAACATATATAGTAATTTGTACTAGATTTTTTTTGAACAAAATTCGCAATGGATAAGGAAAATATGTTTCCAAGAAAATAAGAATTTTTATAACTAATTTATGATATCATGTTCCTCTCAATACACATGTAAAAATTCAACTTTATTCCTTAGTCTCTTAATTCTCGGTATCACATATCAGAACGGGGTTTCTACCAAATTTGAACTTCACGGCTCATTAACCTGTAATAACTATGATTTCACAAATGCGGGGCCAAGCTAGTCAAACACAAACAGCGAAGGAGGTGAGTTTCGAAATCATGTTTATAGTATAATATAAGTAAGAAGAACACACAATTAATCACAATAAACCGTATCATTATACAAATCTTCTTCAAGAAAAAAAAATCACATTATAAAGTCAAAATCACTCAAGAGAAATCAATACATTTCATCATAACATCGAATCATCTGAGAGAAATTATTATCGCACACGATACAATATTAATAACAACAAAACAATCACAGGGAGATGCAATGATATGCACGAGCTTAGACTCTACTTCACAATGTGGTATCATTCTAACTCTAAAGTACTTGGTTAGGAGGCTTGATACTATGCCACCATCCCGGTGGACGGGCAATTCAAATTGGCCATGTCGTAATAGATCCCCTCAACTCAACCCGAGACACATATACGCGACAGTCGAGGTAAACGTGTGTTGCATGGTAGCTCTCGACATTTGAAGTGCTACCTCCAAGTCACCTAGGAATTCCCCACCCGAATACCTCCAAGGTCTAACAATCTTGCCCTAAGGCTCAACAGCAGACCGCCACGATCAGGTTCGTTCAGTTGTACTTCCCTGGAATCACTAGGCTTGTCAGGCCCTACCGATATGATGACAAAATAATCTTCACTTCAAAAATTCACATCAACTTCAAATATTCCAAACATCTATTTTCTCTCCTCGTTAGCCTAGACTACTCCAGTAAGAGTATCATCTTTAGCACAAGTTGGAATCATCAGTATTTCATCAATTAAGGGGTACTTCAATATCCTCATCATAAATTCATAACGTCACTATCATTAATCATAACCCATCACATAAACTCATCACAATTTTATAATTATACATCATAACATAAACTTATCACAAATTTATAACATCATTATTATTAATTATACATTATCATAATCACATAAACTTATCAAAATGCATCCATCTTTTATTATCACATCACATAAACTTGTTTATTCAATCATATACATAAAATTCAGTCAACACCCAATATCACAACAATATCAAATACCACACATTTAACGAAATTAAATCAATCAACAATTTATAAATATTTCTATTCCACATTTTATTCTCACAATTTTCATATTTGCACATTAACTAATTTATCCCTCAAAGGGCTACTACCGTACGTAGCGAGCCTCAGATGAATCGTTGGGAAATACGGTTTTCCGTTCATCTCACAATATATTATACTTACGAATTCAAACGCTCTCTCACCCCTTACCTTATTTCGATGCTTCAACACACAAATACGATTACACAAGCAAACAACCTTTGTTCTTTGACTCTTTTTCCTTTAATCGATCTAACTCGATAGTTTATTTATGAGTAGACGTCAAAAATAAATTATAAAAAGATACCCTAAAACATAATTTTAAAATTTGGTCAAGGAAACTTACCATAAATCAGAAAACCAATTAGTGGATAATATAGCCACTTTTCACACGATCGTTTTGGCGTTTGTTTCACTCAAATCGGACTTACGGTGAAGAAGAACTGTGCAAAATAACGAATTCCGTAAACGAAGATGTCGAATATTTTAGATAGAAATTGGGATGGTTAAAAATTTATGTTTAGTTAACTAACTAAATGAGTTAAACAACATACTAAAATTTGGACTAAAAAGGAGAAAGTTTTCTGAATCAGTAATTGTTCGCCGGTGCCGATTTGTTTGTTTTTCACTCTGCTGCTGCGGCTGTTCTTGTCCTCCCCTCTTTGTCTTACTTTTTCATACTTTTTATTATTATTTTTATCATTATTTAATTAGGTTTTAGTCTTCTAAATGGGCCTAACTCATGAAACACATTTTACTCATTTCTTTTATTTTTTTAATTTTAATAAACCAACAATTATCAAAATTAACTTTTTTTTAACACTTTCTTTTTTAAACACAATTTAATTACTAAAATATTACTAATATTTCAAAACTAATATTTTAAAAATAAATTAATTAATCTTTAAATTACATTAATAACCAAAATTCTCATATTCCAAATAATCACTATAATAACACTTATTTTTCCAAATACTCAAATTAAAATATTACCATCATTAGAGAATAGTCGAAAAAATAAAATAAATAAATATAGCATCAATGGCATAACAAGTATATAAAAATAAAGGAAATCAAACACAATATCACTATTATCCCAAGATAATTATTTATAAAATAAATAACTAAAAATAGAAAATAGTTCTAGATAATTGAAATATAACTATGTGCATACTTAACTCAGTCAAACGCACAAAAAAATATAACATTAATTTGGTACGCGTATATATAAGTAAAATCGCATGAAATCTTATTTTTTTTAAATATTACACTAAAATACTATTATTTTTAGAAAAATATATAAAATAATAAAATAAAATATTTATTTTTTATATCACTCAGTTAATATAATATGTATCAAAAGAAAATATCCATATAAAGAAAATTAGTTACAAAATTTATCAACAGATATTCTAAAATAATTTTAACATCAAATTAATTATTTAAAATCATATTTCATTAATAAAATAATTTATTATAAAATTTGGGGTGTTACAAGCATAATCTATAATCTCAAAGTAGCGAGTTTAAATCCTCTCGAAGACTATTGTTTCAAACATGTCATGGTACTACAATTGTTTTGGCCACTTAGTGGGACTCCCTCAGTAATTTCATTAAGGAAAACTTTAACAGTAAAAGATTTGGTTTTCTTAAATTCGCTTCCATTGATTTTCAACATAGGTTTGGTCTGTTTCCCGTAGTTCTATTATTCTTCTTCTTTTCTCTCTTTTTGTGTTTAATAAAATTGGGCATACTGTAGTTTTTTTTTTATATAATTTTTAATATATGTTTTTTACAATTAAATTTTTTTTTCGTATCTTTTCATTTTAAGTTTATAGTTTATATATATTTGAAACAAAACACTGAAGTTAGTGTAGTAAATATATTTTTTAAGGCTTAATATCTTGTAAAAAATAGTTGAGATATTATCTTTTGTAATTGTAAATGAATTACATATAATACTTTATTTATATCTAGATAAATATAAAGTGCATGAAATTAATGAAGTATACAGAAATTATTCATAATAAATATTATTAGAAATTAGATTTTAATAAAATAATAAAATATTAGAAGTCGGACAACATATAAAAAAAACTTAATATGATAATTTAAGGTTTGAACAATATTAATGTCTAAATATTGAAAATATATTTTAAAGATTCTAACATTGCCTGTAAATAAGTGCACATTGTTTTAACATGTCATCCACTATAACATATCACTACGTCAAAAATAGCCTTTTAAAGCGCTTTTTTTAAGCCCTTTACAGCGCTTTAAAGCGCTGTAGTATTTAGTACTGTTAAAAGATACAACAACGCTATTGAAAATAAAAAGTGTTGTAATAGGTATAAATATATAGCGCGCTTCTCTTATACTAGTTTTACAGCGCTTTTTCGCAGTAATAGGTACATATATATAGCGCGCTTCTTTTAGACTAGATTTACAGCGCTTTTTCACAAAAGCGATGTAATAGGTGCATATATAGCGCGCTTCTTATATTAGTTTTATAGCGCATTTTTCAAAAAAATGTTGTAATAGGTACATATATATATAGCGTACTTGTATTATCAACTAGTTTTACAACGCTCTTTTGAAAAGTGCTGTAAAAGGCTTAGAAAAACGTTGTAAAATGTAGCGTTGTAAAAGGATGAAAACATGTCTTTTATGACATTTTTTAAAAAAGCGTTGTCTTTACAGCGCATTTTATGACCTTATACTAGTTTTACAGTGCATTTTTCAAAAAAATGTTGTAATAGGTACATATATATAGCGTACTTGTATTATCAACTAGTTTTACAACGCTTTATTGAAAAAGCGCTCTAAAGGCTTAGAAAAACGTTGTAAAACGTAGCGTTGTAAAAAGATGAAATCATGTCTTTTATGACATTTTTTAAAAAAGCGTTGTCTTTAAAATGATATTTCAATTTTTTTCCAAATTCATATTCTTATCAACATCAAATATCACATTCAGATTCTTATCAACATCAAATTCATATTCTTATCAACATCAAATATCAATTACATATCAACAAGTTCATGACATTAGCAACAAATTCACAGCAACAAGTTCATGACAGCAGCCACAAATTCACAATATCAATTTCATATTCACAACAACAAATATCAACAATATCAATTACAAATTCACAATATCAATTACATATATATTCACAACAACAAATTACAAGTTCATGACAGTAGCAACAAATATAACAATATTGACAGTAGCAACATATTCACCATATCAATTACATATTCACAACAACAAATATCATGTCAGTCCAGTAGCAATTTCCAGCAATTTCTTTCTTTACCCTACTGTAACAAAAACTAAAATAAACTAATTAAAATAATGATCAGTTTACACTAAAATATACAATAATAGTTTAGAATTTCCAACAATTGGAAACTCGCCTATTAACAAATTATATAACTTTCAGTTGGAGCACATACTGACACCAATCTTCTTTTATTTCAATTAGATCACTTTCAGAGTATGTTGAACCGAAGTTGTCAAAGTACTATGCGATATAATATTTGAACATAAATAAGTTAGAATCAAATATATATATATATATATATATATATATATATATATATATATAGTTTATACATGAAAATCAAAATATAATGAAAATAATGTACCGCTTATGGAATTATATTTTGATTCATATCAACAATCTCCTTCATGAATCGCAATATATAGTATCTGCAGTCTATGTTGTTAGTTTGGAGAAGGCACTATAAAATAAAACATGTACATCAATAAATATTTATGCATTGATTGTAAATGAAAATTTAAAGGCATATGATTAAGTTCTATAACAAAAATTTCAAACCTTTATTGGAATTCATGTGATGTTGTTTGCCTTATGCTTCGACACTGTAGCACCCATTTGAGCACGAAAAATTTGTAAAACACTATCAAATAAACGTGATTATTATTCAATGATTAAACACATTATTGATATATATAAGAAATAAATGAATATTACTTAAGTATTGACGATACTCTTTATATCCGAGTGATTGTTATAATGGCCGTGCAATGGATCTAAATAGTATATAATTTTATAGGAGACATTGATGGCAAACGACACCCAATGTTGCCTACAGCAACAAAAATTTGGTTGACAAATTTGTTTACACAACTGATAAAGTATCATAAATTAAAAAAGATATAGATAAAGTATTTAATTACCCTGAATTATATGGCGCACGAAACAACTTATCCTTCTCTTTATTTTCCAAAAGTATATCAACGACATACTTTTTTACGTTAACTGGATCAAGTTTAAACATGGATAGCTTATGGGGAGATAAGAATGAAAATCTATTTGTCAATTTGCGCATGCACACCAACTTTTCATACAAAAATCTTCAATGAAAATATAAAATTAGATTAATTATCAATAAATGTGGCAGTGATGCAATTAAAAAGTAATTTTTATCTTAAATAAAGTATTTATATTACCTAATGTATATGTTGATGACAGTAGCACTTAGCTCATTATGATTGAGAAGTTCATATATGTGCTCTTTACCAAGTAATTCTTCATACTCATCTCCGAAAATACCTTTATCCATGTGTATGATATGTGTATCATTGCTCTCCATATTCATTTTTGTTGTTATGTCAAGACACGACCCACATCGAGAAAGGCGTGGATGACTTATTTTAAGAGCAACAACTGATTTTCCACGATCCAGTTTTTGAATTTTGGCAGATTTATTTTTACAATGAACCTACATTTGCAGTTCGGCGGGTTTATTTTTTGAATCAACTTTCCTAACCATTTCGGTAGGTTTTGCTTGAATCTAAAAAAAAATGAGGTTGATCAATTTGTTAGTTATTATAGTAAGCTAATAATTTTGTATACAATTGATGTATATGTCAAATCTTTTCTAGTGAAATTACTAACTCGTTGCGAGGAATCTTCTTATCATTACCTTTAGACTTTGTAAGAATCTAAATAACTGTGAAATTAAAAGCGGAAAAATCAGAAATTAAACATAATCAATCATAATCATACAACTAAACATACGTAGCAATTAAACATACCTCCTCTATGCCAACAAAAATTTTGGGCTATGCCACATAACTACCTATTGCTTCTCCCAAAAACTTCATATCTCCGTCGTTGTCGAGGATAGGCAACGGTGCAAGTGGTTCAAAAGCTATGATAGGTGAAACTTTAACATGCCCGACATGGATGGGAATATGGTGTAATACATCTCCCAAGGTATTGTACAATGTTCCTTTTCCAACCATGGGATGAGTAGGGGAAGACAAATATAGCACGCAAGATGAGACACCCTATATCAATGGTTAATACATAAGTATGTGAAACAATTAGGTTGAATGAATTTTTTATTTTGTTAAGTAATTAATTACCTTTGGAAGACTTTTACGACCAATATTGCAACTACCATTTTCACTATCTAATTGTATTTCACGTTGACACTCTGGAGGTTGCTTTTCCTTATCCTTTTTCAACAAATAGGCAACTTGCTCTATTAGGATTTTCAGCGCTTCTAATACTTGCTCATTAGATGGATTTTTGTGCGCTTCTCATGTGAAAAATAGCTTTTTGGAGTCACGCCAAATCCTTTACCCCTAACACGGCTAGAATATTCAGGAACATTAAATATCTTTTCAAGTATGTCCCTGCAACTAACTTGTTTATTCTACTCTAGATTTTCCAAACATTGTTCTAAATTCTCCTAAAATACATGTAGTATTAAAAAGATAAGTTCAATATCATTTTTAAAAGACAATATTAAAAAATATTAAAGTGATAGTATACTTACACATTGTTGTATCACTTGTTGAACATTTTCATTATCAACTATTCCATCGTTATTCACACGAGCCTCCTTCCACAAGATATGACGACCCAATGGTTGATCAAATTTCGTCTCTTGAAGCTATTCATTAAGACATAAACAAAATTTTAGTTAGAAACTATAGTTTATAATCTACCACAATGTATAAAAGTGATGTTTACTTACAATTTTTTGCTCTAAACGTGCATACCCCATACGCGATTTTTTGTATGGATGTATTGGATTTTTTGCTCTCTCCCGATTTGCTATACTTATACTCTATATATAAATAAAAAAAATAACGATCGTGTAAAAAAATACGATATGAATATGAATAAAACACATTTAATAATAAATTAATATTACCACAAAGGTGGGGTCTGAACGTTTAGCTACAAAAGCGCTCTACTCTTCATTTGATATGTAGTGTTTGTATATTTTTGGAGCTTCAACATTCAAATTTCCATCACGATCTCTTAAGTAGCAATTTGATAAATGAGATCTAAATCTTTTGTGTATTTTTCCAGCAACTCTAAACACATAATTTTTTCGCACATCTTCAACGTTAAAAGCTGACTGCAAACCAAATAAAGAAAGAGTTTGAATAAAAGTATTTCAATGGAAAAAAATGATAAGTAACAAAAAAGTGGAGTAAAAAGTTACTTGTATATCACTTCACAATATATCTTTAGCATCCTTCAAAGCTTTATCTCTCCAATTATCAATTGTTATTGGGATATTTTGACGAACAACAACACCAATGTAACTTACCATCATTGAACTGTTGGGCTCAATTGGCTGGCCCCTTTGATTCCATCCCACCTGATAAACTTAGAGTAAGTGCTTGCTTTCAAAAAAGAACAAAAAATAAATTCTAAACAAAGTATAGTATACCTCAAATTTAATTCCACTACTTCTTGCTTTGATGACTTTTTGCATAATAGTTGCCCCACGTTTAACTTCGTTTTCATAACTTTTAGTATTGACAACTTTAATATTGAAAACTTCATCATTTTGACAAGCTAAATCATTATTGGAATCCATTTATCTACACATTTCAATATAAGTTCAACATGCAGTATAAGTTCAATATGCAATTTAGTGACAACAACAGATTGAATAAATACAACATGCACTACAAGTTTAGTGACAACAAGAAATTAATAACAATACTTGTAGTTTAGGGTTAAGACTTCCCAGAAATGCAAGTAAAAATGACTTGTGCAGCGAGAAGAGGACACACAATAAGGTTCCACAAAGAACGCTTTAAAAAACTACAAAAAAAGCGCCTTAAAATCCTTTAATGGTTTGTAGGGATAGTAGTGAAGATGGAGAATAATGAAGATAGATAGTACGTAATAAAGATGGGCAGTAGGGTTCGCACTAGGGAGAAGAGGGTCAGAGGGTTCGTGTAGAGAGTAATGAAGATGGAGAGTACGTAATGAAGAGGAAAATGAAGAGGTCTCACACTGCCAAGTTCGTAGGGAGAATGCGTAATGAAAAAGAAAATGAATAGATTTCTTATTATCAGTTTACGTAATACTTTAAAAAACGCTTTTACAGCGGTCGTCCAAAAAGTGCTTTAAAAGACCTAACGTATTATAGCGCTTCCACAAAAAGCGCTTTAAAAGACTATATAAAAAGCGCCTTAAATATTCTTTTACAGCGCTTATAGACACACTATAAAAAAGACGCTATATGAGCATTTTATAGCGCTTATAGAGCAAGCGCTGTAAATGATTTGTAATTTAATTTTTAAAAGTCTTCTACAATGCTTTTGTAAATATTTTGAAATTTAATTTTTAAAAGCCTTTTACAGCGCTTATGGACAAAAGCGCTATAAAATACCTATATTTTGATTTTTTTTTCCTAATAATTAGTTAAATACCTGTATATCAATGCTAAATTACAAGATCAGTTCAAATTGGGATCAGCTCAAGTTCAAGGAAAATCAGTATAAGCAGAAAATCAAATACAGTTCAAGCTAAATGCTAAATGCTCAGTTCTGGCAGGTCAAGTTACATGATATTAGTATAAATTACATGATGAGTTCATATTACATGACTTATATAAAACACATAAACACCTTAAGATGTCCTTCTTCTTTTCCTGGTGGGATTCACATTCGTTTGTCCCTTAATGATACGAAACGATGGATTAATCCAAATTCCCTCATCATGATCATCTCTAAGATATAAACCATCATCAGTTGAATCAATTTCACGTGGTTGTGATGTCGCAAAGAAAAGATAATTACCAACATCTTCAACGTTATTGTTATCATCATTATTTTATTGGTCCATAGGACAACGAACCATTTATCATCAGCAGATCAGTGACATAAAACACTTGTTCAGCTTGTGACACTAAAATAAAAGGCTCGTCTTTGTATCCCATCCAATTAAAATCGACAAGCAAGAACTCTGACTCATCAATCCGAACACCATTATTATTATCAACCCACTTGCAACCAAAATGGGAACACGAAACATTGTGTAATCTAACTCCCATATGTGCTGGATAACCCCAAAATATGATAGATTTGCATATATTGGGTTTTTGTCTTTTCCACTTGAGATATGCATCGCTTCAGCTACTAGAGTGACTCCGCTATTTTGCATAGTGGTTTCATCATCTTGTTTTGTGGTATAAAATGTATAGCCGTTAATTACATAACCGGTGTAAGAAAAGACATGTAAACTTGGGTTATTTGCTAGCTGCCTCAATCTCTCTGAAATTAAAGCGGGGTCTATATCAAACTTTGACTTAATGTGATTTTTTAGCCATGTTATAAAACTTCGATTGTGCTCTTGTGTTATCCAATTTTTATTCCTATTCATGTTCAAACTAGATAACTGATCCATGTGTATTGTAACATACGGTTGAACCTCATCATCATTGTGCAGAAAATACAATTGTGTCTGCTCTCATTCTGTCCTTGATATAGTCATTACTCTCTTTCCAATTATCCTTTTTCATGTTATTCTTCCCGAATGACGAGAAATAGGAAGCCCTATGGATTCAACAATGGATAGATATTCGGTATAAAATTCAGCAACTTCTTCAACAATGTACCATTCAGCAATACAACCTTCTGGTCGACTTCTACTTTTTACGTACCCTTTTAATATTTTCATATATCGTTCTATCAGATACATCCATCTCATATAAGCTGGACCTATGCAATGTCAGTAATTTATGAGGATCAATCACTTTACAACAAATTTCCCTTAAAGAAGAAACATAATTTAGTTATGGCTTGTCGAACTTTTTCAGGTAAAATGGAATGAATACCGATTGGTAGCAAATGCTCCATTAGAACATGACAATCATGAGTCTTCAAACCTTTTAACTTTAGGTCTTTCATACAAACTAAATTTTTAATGTTTGAACTGTATCCTTCTGGAACTTCAACTTCGTGTAGGAATTTACATAAAACATTTTTTTCCTTTCTAGATAGAGTATGAGCGGCTGGAGGTAGATATGTGTGATTACCTTTCTTTACGGGACTCAATTCATTTCTTCTTCCCATATTGACCAACTCCAATCTTGCATTGATGTCATCCTTAGACTTTCCTGGAACATTGAGTAACGTACCAATAACACTATCAAATACATTTTTTTCAATATGCATCACATCGAGAAAATGTCTTATATACAATGACTTCCAATATGGAAATTCAAAGAAAATTGACTTTTTCTTCCACCCAATTTTGAAAAGCTCTCCCGCAAAAGGTTTGCCAAATTTATTGGTCAAACCTTCTACTTTTTCCAAAATTTGATATCCAGTCGGTGCTAAAAGAGCAGTATCTTCCTCTGATTTTCCATTGAATGCATTTCTCCACCCACGATAATGATGACTAAAAGGTAAAAATCTATGATGTCCAATAAAGACGTTCTTCTTACAATGTTTCAACCGCATCCAATCTGTACTCTCTTCACATATAGAACATGCACACTGACCTTTAATGCTATATCCTGATAAATTACCATATGTTGGAAAATCATTAATTGTGCCGAACAACATAGCCCTCAAATTGAAACACTCTTTCTTATACCCATCATAAACTTCCACACCTGTCTCCCACATATTTTTTAAATCTTCAATTAAAGAAGTCAAGTATACGTCGATATCATTCCTCGGTTGTTTGGGTCTAGAAATTAACAGAGACAACATCATAAACTTACGCTTCATACATAACTATAGAGGTAGGTTATAAATCAAAAAAATCACAGACCATGTGTTTGAAGGTGCAAACACGAGAAGGGGGGATTGAATTGTGTTTGCCAAACTTGAATTCTTTTTGCTGTTTTGATGAATGTTGATGTGAATTACTTGATGAATAAATAATCAGATTTAGCAGCGGACAATAACAGCATAAGAACACATCGATTTATCCTGGTTCACCATTAACTTGGCTACATCCAGTCCCTTCATTCCGAAGGCTTTAATCCACTAATTCAAAACACTTTGAATTACAGCACCTGACCCTCCAAGCCAGTCTTCCCAAACAGTCTGACAACCCCAGACTTTTGAGGAACGATAACAACACCTTGACCTTACAAGTCAAGTCTTCTCCTACCAATCTGACAACCCCAAATTGAAGAAGGAAATTCCACACCTTGACCCTACAAGTCAAGTCTTCTCCTACCAATCTGACAACCCTAGATTGAAGAAGGAATCTACACCTCTAACGGGTTTGATTACAAGGGTTTGGAACTCTGCAAAGTTGCTTCTGGATAAGCTGATTGCTGCACTATTTCATTCTCGAAAACACTTAGAAAATTTTTCTTTTGCACTAAAGTATTTCTCTCTATTGAACTCTCGGATAACTTTGAATATGAAGCTTGAGTTCTTGTGTTTTTCGATCTCTTTGAACTCTAAGATGAATTTGGATTTTATGCTTGAGTTCTTATACTTTTTTGAGATGCTTACTGCTGCTGCCTGAAGCCTCCTTTTATAGCTGAAATATGGGCTTTTTCCAAGCTTAAATTCGAGTCAAATCTTGCTCAGATTTCCTTTGAAAATTATGTTGGCCAATCCTGTTTTCCTTTAATTTTGAACCGTATCTTCTTGCTTCAGATTTCATTCGAATTTCCTTCGAGTCTTCAGTGATTTTTCAATCAAATCTCCTTAGTACTTTGATCAGATTTCTATCAAAAATCAATCAAGTCTTCTTCGAATTATAATTAAGTCTTCACTAATCTACATCATGATTTAAATCTGGACCATATGATTTGTTGATCTGGACTAAGTCTAGACCATGTGATCTGATGTGTACCATTATGTTTCCTGATCTGGACAGTGTAACATTTTGTTATGGACTATGTGATATTCTGATCTGGACCTGTGATCTTCTAATCTGAACCATGTTATCTTCTGGTTTGAACCAAGTCTAGACCAAGTCTTCTGTTTTGGACCAAGTTTGGAACATGCCTTTTGTTCTGGACTGAGTTATCTTCTAAACTATATTTCCTTCTGGTCTGACCAAGTCTCCTTCTAGACAAGATTACCTTCTGGTCTTACCAAGTCTTCTTCTTGACAATGTTTCCTTCTAGTATGGACCAAGTCTCCTTTTGGACCATGTTTCCTTCTGGTCTGGACCAAGTCTCCTTCTGGACTATGCTTCCTTCTGATCTGGGCCATGAATAATATCCTCTGATAATGTCGTTATTTCTTCCCTCTGATGATATCCTCTGATGTTTTCCTTTGATGACATCCTCTGATTTTTGCTTCTGATGGGATCCTCTAATGATATCCTCTGGAGGTATCTTCTAGTATCCTCTTGTGACATCCTTTGGATGCGTCTTCTAAAGACATCCTTTGGATGTATCCTCCGTAATATCTTCTTGTCGTATCTTCTGGTGGCATTTTTATCTTCTGGTGAAGTCATCTTCTGATGACATCTTCACTTCTGATTTGTATCTTCTGGAGGTATCTTTTGCTGACATCATATTCTGATTTTTCACATCCTCTGATTTTTCATTCTTCTTCTAAGTCAAAATATGATTTTCATAAAATACTTTTGTTAACATCAAAACTTTAATTGAAAGAACCAACTTGGTTCCAACAGTGTTGTGTGATATGCTTTGAAGACCATGTGGATTCATTCCATCAGTAGAAAGTGCAAGTCGTAGATTTCTTGACTCTGTACCGAAATCAAGATACTCGTGATCAATTTTTGCCCATTGTGGAGAATCTGCAAGGCGTCGAAACTTTCCATCTCTAATTCTTTCATTTGCATGCCATGTCAAGTGTTTTGAATCTTCTTCACTGTGATAGATGCGCCTAAATCTTGGTATTATAGGAAAATGCCACACGACTTTTGTTGGAGTAGATTCTTTCTTCTTACATTGAGAGTAGATTCTTTCTTTCTTCATATTCGTTTCGAAATAAAATGCAATCATTAGGACACACATGAATCCTTTCGTAACTCATGCCAATAGAGCACAAAATTTATTTAGCCTCGTAGTTTCGACTGGAAGTTCATTATCATCTAGCAACATATCTTTTAGGAGTGTTAATAATTTTGTGAAGCTTCTATCAGATCATCCATTAATCGCTTTTAGGTTGTACAACTTTAATATCACCGACAGTCTGGTGAATTTAGTACAACCATTATATAATGGTTTCTCTGCATCACTCAACAAACTCTCAAACATTTTAGGACAATCTTAAAGATCTTCTTCAACTGCTTTCGCAATCTCCTCAACTCGGTCCCGCTCGTATGTATCTGTGTAGAAATCATTTGAAGCATATGTCGCACCATTCTCAAAATTAGTGTTCCTTTTTTTTTCTCACCGTGTCTTATCCAACATGTATAGCTTTGATCAATTCCATGCCATACTAAACGTCCTTCGAATTCATCTGCTCTAACGCGTTTTCCAAAACAACATTTTAAACAAGGACAAATGATTCGATTTGGGTCTTTTGCATTCTTCACTGCAAAATCAACAAACTCCTTCACTCCATTTTCATACAAAAGTCTCCTGAAGGTAAGTAATTACTTAACGAAATAAGAAATTCATTCAACCTAATTGTTTCACATACTTATGTATTAACCATTGATTTAATTTATGGTGTTTCTCGTTGCTGCCTATACTTGTCTTCCCCTACCGGTTGCATGGTTGGGAAAGGAACATTGTACAATACGTTGGGAGAAGTATTGCACAACAATATCGTCCCTTCCGACCATGTTAAAGTGTCACCTGTGGTAGCTTTAGAACCACTTGCACCGTTGCCTATCCCCAACAATGATGAAGATATGAAATTTTTAGGAGAAGCAATAGGTAGCTATGTGGCATGGCCGAAACATCTTGTTGGCACTAAGGAGGTATATTTTAATTGCTATGTATGTTTAGTTGTATGATTATGATTGATTATGTTTAATTGCTAATTTTTCCGCTTTTAATTTCACATTTATTTAGATTATTGCTAAAGGGAATGATAAGATCCCTCTCTACGAGTCTGTCACTTCACTAGAAAAGGCAGAAAAGGTTTCGAATATACATCAATTCATATATACGAAATGATTAGCTTAATATAATAACTAATATATTGATCAACCTCATTTTTTTCAAATTCAACCAAAAAATAAACCTGCTGCACCGCAGGCGCAAGTCCGTGGTAAAAATAAACCTTCCAAAATGAAAAAACTGGATCGAGGAAAATCAGTTGTTGCTCCTAAAATAAGTCAACCACGCCTTGCTCGATTTGGGTTGTGTCTTGACATAACAACAAAGATGAATATGGAGAGCAATAATGATACACGTGTGATAAACATGGAAAAAGGTATATTCGGAGATGAGTATTTAGAAATACTTGGCAAAGAGCAAATATATGAACTTCTCGATCATAAAGAGCTGAGTGCTACTGTCATCAGCATATACATCAGATAATATAAATACTTTATTTAATAAAAATTACCTTTTAATTGCATCACTGCCACATTAATTTATTGATAATTAATCTAATTTTATATTTTCATTAAAGGTTTTTGTATGAGAAATTGGTGTGCACGCGGAAATTGACAAGTTGATTTTCATTCTTATCTCCGCATAAGCTATCCATGTTTAAACTCGATCCAGTTAATGTAAAAAAATATGTAGTTGATATACTTATAGAAAATAAAGAGAAGGACAAGCTGTTTCTGGCACCATACAATTGAGGGTACGTAATTAGATACTTTATCTATATCTTTTTTAATTTATGATACTTTATGAGTTGTGAAAACAAATTTGCCAACCTAATTTTTGTTGTTGTAGGCAACATTGGGTGTTGTTTGCCATAAATGTGACTTCTGAACTTATATATTATTTAGACCCATTGCACGGTCATTTCAACAATCACCCTGATATAAAGAACATCTTCGACACGTAAGTAATATTCATTTATTTTTTACATATATAAATAATGTGTTTGGTCATTGAATAATAATCACATTTATTTGATAGTGCTCTGCAAGTTTTCCGCGCTCAAAGGGGTGTTTCAGTGTCGATGAATAAGTCAAACAACATCACATGGCTTCCAATAAAGGTTTGAAATTTTTGTTATAAAACTTAATTATATGCCTTTAAATTTTCATTTACAATCAATGCATAAATATTTATTGGCGTGCATGTTTTATTTTATAGTGTCCGCGTCAAACTAACAACATAGACTGCGGATACTATATAATGAGGTTCATGAAGGAGATTGTTGATCTGAATCAACATATAATTCCAGAACCGGTACGTTATTTTCATTATATTTTAATTTTCATATATAAACTATATATATATATATTTGATCCTAACTTATTTTACTTCAGTATTTTGACAACTTCAACCCAACATACACTGAAAGTGATCTCAAAGAAATAAAAGAAGAATGGTGACAGTTTGTCCTCGAACTGAAAGTTATATAATTTGTAACTAATTTGTTGCTACTGTCATGATGTAATTTGTTCTGTGAATATGTAATTCATACTGTGAATGTGTTGCTACTGTCAATTTGTAATTTGTTGCTACTATCATGATGTAATTTGTTGTTGTGAATATGTTGCTGCGTAACACTTGTAATTGATATTATTGGATGTGAATATGAAATTGTAATTTATTGTAACTTGTTGCTGTGAAACACTTGTAATTGATATTGTTGAATGTGAATATGAAATTGATATTGTGAAGAATATGAATATTGATATTTGTGAATATGAATTTTGATATTGTGAATGTGAATTTTAATGTTGAAAAGAAGAATCTGAATGTGATATTTGATGTTGATAATAATGCCATAAAAAAGACAACGCTTTTTTAAAAAAATGCCATAAAAAATCCTCTTACATAGCTTTTTAAAACCTTTACAGTGCTTTTCTAAGCCTTTTACAAGCACCGTAAAACAAGTATAAGAAGCGCTTTATATATGGACCTATTACAGCGCTTTTTTGAAAAAGCGCTGTAAACATAGTATAAAAACCGCGCTTTATATATGGACCTATTACAGCGCTTTTTCGAAAAAGCGCTGTAAACATAGTATAAGAAGCACGCTTTATATATGGACATGTTACATCGTTTTTTTGAAAAAGCGCTGTAAAACTATTATAAGGAGCGCACTTTATATATGGACTTATTACAGCGCTTGTTTTATTTTCAATAGCGCTGTTGTATCTTTTACAGCACTAGATACTATATCGCTTAAAAGCGTTGTAAATGGCTTTAAAAAAAACGCTTTAAAATGATCTTTTTGGCATAGTATTTTCAAGATCTTCAACTATATTTTCCTCGACTACATAAAAAATTCGCAAGAGACCTAATCTGACAATGTTTATAATAACTGTCCTTAATTTTCTCACTTTACATTTTATCCATCTTAAAAGATCGAAATTCCTCCACTGAGTATTGTCCTCAGTATAATTTGTCCAGACTAGTATATAAATATTCTCAATTTTTTTTATATAGTATAAGTGCCCTCAATTGTAATACTAATCAAAACCACGTATGATATAATTTTTCAGAAAACGAGACCAATCTTTAAGTTCTTCAATTGTACTATCATTTAAGAATGAAGGATTAATAATGGCTTGTGCCACACCAATACGTTGACATTTAACTATCAAATTAGTATTTATTTCATCCTTCATTAAACATTATTAGAGTTTAAACAAATTTAAACTGCAATATTCAACAAAATCCTAATTAATTTTAGTCCACATTATGTAACACTTCATCCTTTTTTTTTTCTTTTTATAAATTTATATTCGTAACCATCTTTAACATTTATTCATTATAAGAGACATAATATAGATAAATTATCGTATTCTATCTGAATTTAATTTTTTATGAACCAATAGATTAGAATTTTACGTGAGTCGGTAGAGCTGTCAACAATGTCCCAAACTCCAAAACCTTCTTTAAAAAATTTCTTATTAAGTCCCTACTAATATTTGACCGCCTATCAAAATAATTTTTTTAAAGTCTCGGTTCATTATTTTATTATTTTTTGTGGGCTTAAGGGAGGAGGCTCATAAGCCCAATATTTTGTTAATTTTGATATTTTTTTCTAGAAAAATTTTTGAAATTTATTTTTCTCAGAAAAATATCGAAAAAATTTAAAAAAAAACATTTTTTCTCAGAAAAATTTAAATCAATTTTTTATTAAAATATTGTGAGAAAAATTAAAAAAAAAATTCTCAAAAAAAATCGAATTTTTTTTCTCGAATTAAAAAAGTTTCGAGAAAAATTGTAAATCATTTTTTAACGGAAAAAAATCGAAACCTTTTTATCAAAAACTTTTAAGGAAAAAATCAAAAACAATTATTTTTCAAACAGTGGACCCATAGGCCTACTAAGCCCACAAAATTTTATGCGTTTTTTAGTGTTGGGGGCTTTCGTTTTTTGGGCCTTTTACTTATTTAATTTTTTAGTATTTTTTGTTAAAAATATAATAAGTTAATATATTTAAAAATATACTAAGTTAATTTGAAAAATATAATAAGTTATTTTAAATAAAAAATACTATGTAATTGTTACAATAGTAATTTTATTATTTAAATATGCTATATATTATATCATACATGATCAGATGTATTGAAGTAGAAACGTCACTTTACAAGAAATGAGAGTTTGAATTGTAAAGTTGTCTATTTAAAATTTCCCTGTTAAAACTTAAAAATAACTCAAGATTGATCTTGGTTAAGAAAACAGAAAATGGAAAACGTTATTGGTTTTGGAAACAGAAAACGGAGAACATTCTTGGTTAGTTAAAGAAGGCAGAATGATCTTGGTTATGAAAACAGAAAAACAGAGAACGTTTTGGAAAACGGAGAACGTTCTTGGTTTGGTTTAAAAACAGAAATTGATTTTTAACTTCAGTAAATGAAAGATTGAAAGTAAATAGAGATAGGGAAGAGATATCATACAATGATTTATCCTGGCTCACCCAACCCGGGCTACGTCCAGTCCTCATAACCGTGAGATTTTTCACTTAATGTTAAAAACGAAGAACCTTCTTGGTTTTACAGCACCTAGCTCAGATCAACCTTGATCTGTCACAACCTTCAATCCTTTCCACCCAGAAAAAGATTCAGTCAGGTCACCTATCAACTCTTGATAGGATTTTTACAACTCACCTTTTAACCTTAAAATGAATTTTCTAAACAACTCACTCAAGCTATAAACAAACCTTATAGTCTTGAGTTTACACAATAATGATTTAAAATGTTTGACAGAATCTGTTTAATCTCAACTATTGTTTGAGGTTTATATTTTTTACAAGAGATTTCAGTAAGCTAATAAATTCGTGAGAGAATGTTACTAATTTCTTGTAAGACTTTCAAGTGTGAATGTAAGTGATTGATGATTTTTCTTAGCACTTGAATGTCGTGATTTCCATTAAGCTCTGAGGTTCCTTTTATAGACATTTAAGGAGGTACATGTCAGCTTAATGTTACCGTTTGAGAGGGTTCCCTTGGTCAAGGGGCAGATTAAAATAATCAGTCTTTAATTTAAGACTATTGACTGAACTTTTTCCCTTTTTGACTTTAAGACTTTCTAGTCTTTGTGTACTCTCTATCATTTGATTTGTACAGTGCTTGGGGGTCTCTTTTTCACGAGAATATGTTTCTTAAAGTCATGCTAAAGTTTCAGTTTCAATAACATTTTTGTTCTGTACATCAGAAGCTGCAGAATGTTCTGGAGCTGTATCACATAACTGCAGAATGTTCTGGAGCTGTATCACAGAAGTTGGAGAATGTTCTTGAGCATGGAGAATGATTGACTCAAACTGATTTTATCACATTGCCTTGATTTAAATATTTTCTTCTTAGATCTTTTGGAGTACTTCTTTTGCTTTTATTAAAGTTGTATATTCCTTGTACATAAACTGGTAATCCATTCGAAATAAGCATGATCTTTTCTTTCATAAAAATCTGGTTCGAACAGTCTTGAGGAAGTAAAAAATCCTGGAGAAAAGTTCTTGGTTTTTCCAAAAAAAGTCCAGAACGTTCTTGGTTCTTGGCTGTCTATTTTTAGCTTATTCTTTAAACTGATTTTGCTTGTTTTTGCTTAGTGTAACACCCCGAGTTTAAAACACAGCGCGAGTGTATTTTTTTTTTAAAATAAATAAATAAAAGAATTTTCAGAATTAATTCAAAAAGAATTAAAATAAAATTTTCACTAATTCATTTCATAAAATAGTACGTCGTAAATTAATCGATGAACGTAATTAAATAATTTCATCATAATATCACTAGGAACTTATCTTTGGAAATTACTAATAAACATTAATACATTTCAAAAGAACAATGTCATATCATCTCAAAATAGAACACCCGGCCTGTGGCCCGCTAAATAGTATGAGAGTGCGGAAGAAAACAGCGGAACAATCATACATTAATTCCCAAAATAAATTACATCTACCGAAATCAAGACCCTATACAAAATCTACACTGATCATGCACTAAAGCTACAGTAGCAGGGATTCCGTCCGCAGCCCATGCAAGTCTCGTCCGACTCCGCAGGTCGCCTCGACGTAACGTCCTCCTCCTCATCATATAGGGAAGGATCGGTCTTCTCCGAAGTCAGATCGATATACAATCGGGATCGCTTCGGCAGTGCCGGAATCTCAAAGCAGTCATTGGATGTCCTAGATGGACCCGGAACATCATCTGCTACTAGCGTCGGTCTTTGATTATCCTCTTCCACCTCTGTATCATATACAGCTCCTCCAGTCACCGGGTTAGGAGTCACCACACCCACTGTGGCCTCCGTCTCAACCCCTCTCGTCGGCTCCTCCGCGTCCTCAAAAATTCAGTGCGCCTCATAGGTGTGCTCCACATAGTCCACCACTCCGTTAGTCCTACAGGTCCTCTTCAGTCTCCCCGTGTACGTGGCCCTGCTTGAGATGGGGTCGTATACCCAAGATGTAGGCACGAAACGATCAATGAAATCGAGCGACGTTTCCGTCGTCTGGGGACCCACGGGTAATATGGGTTTGGGGGCATCTGAGGGCAAAGCCCAATTTCCACAATAATAGTAAAGGGCCACCGACCGAAATTAACAATTAACACATAGCATTTATATCACATTAACGAATATATCCATGGCATATCATATGACATTGATGATAAATAAGGATGCTCATTTTGAAATTTCATGACATGTATGCCTTTTCAAACAGCAACCAATTAATATGGAAAACATGTTGTAAGTACAACCATCACTTCAACAATCACAACCATTCATCAAAAATTCAGATTTTAAAAAGTACTTACACACATCAATTTCCAATTACCAACATGTATCCAAATCATGACCCACCGGTCAACCACCCCGATGCAATATGTATATGCTCATGTACTCAACTTCTTGGAATTACCAAGGTGCAGTCGCTCATAGACCAGCAAAATTTATAAATGTTTGACTTTAATGGCCAACATGACCAGGGTGCAATCGCTCAACAGATCAGCACCAGTGCAGTCGCTCAACAAACCAGCACTCGTGCAGTCTCTCAACAGACCAGCACGTTTTACATATACCAAGGTACAGTCGCTCAACAGACCAGTACCAGTGCAGTCGCTCAACAGACCAGTACTCGTGCAATCGCTCAACAGATCAGCACGTTTTGCGCATTTCAGGGTACAGTCGCTCAACAGACCAGTACCAGTGTAGTCGCTCAATAGATCAGCACGTTTTACGCATTACTCTGTGGCCCATCGCGGGTACCACCTGACTATGCAATGCATGAACATGCAATGTTTTCTCTTCACTGAAAATAGTATGCAAACACCAGCAAAATTCTGCCTTTCCATCATTTCCTCAAACCATCTCAATCCAAATAATTTCATTATCATCACCTCAATAAAACATTCAAGCACCTCATCATTACCACTTCACACTATCTCAAAAACCCCATTTTTATTTATCACAAGTCTTCCCAATGTTTCCCCAACTCTTAAAGTTCATAAAACAGTGTTTAAAACTTCCTTGTATTCGAATACAGAAGCTAAAACAGTGCAGAATCAACAGTGATGTGACTAGCCTGCCTTTGACTTTTGCACTTTCAAATCTTGGAGGAGGATATAGATTTATCTGAGTTGTTCATCCTCATATTTTTATTTTTTCTTAAAAATAACATAATGATCTAAAGTTTTGCAAAACTTTATTTTTTAGACAATTTTTGAAAGATTTAAGATGGAAAGTTTTTCTAAAATTTTTTTTAAACGATCCTCCTGGAGAGGTTTGGTGAAAATGTCAGCAAGCTGATTTTCAGTTTCAATGAAAATTAATTCAACATCTCCTTTTTGAACATGATCTCTTAAGAAATGATGTTTAATTTCAATATGTTTAGATCTAGAGTGTTGAATAGGGTTTTTGGAAAGATTAATGGCACTAGTGTTGTCACAAAGGATAGGAATTTTTGTGTACCTTAAAGAGTAGTCTTCCAATTGATTTTTTACCCAGAGAATTTGAGAGCAACATTGAGCAGCTGAAACATATTCAGCTTCTGTAGTGGAGAGAGCTATGGTATTTTGTTTTTTACATGCCCAACTAATGAGAGATGAGCCCAAAAATTTACATGCTCCACTTGTGCTTTTCCTCTCAATTTTGTCACCAGCATAATCAGCATCACAATATGCCAGAAGATCAAGATTTGAATCCTTTTTGTACCAAATTCCCAGATCTGTGGTTCCAACTAGATACCTGAATATCCTTTTTACTGCAGTGAGGTGTGATTCTTTAGGGGATGATTGAAACCTTGCACACAAACCTACTGAGAACACAATGTCAGGTCTGCTGGCTGTTAAGTACAGCAAGGATCCTATCATTCCTCTGTACTCCTTTTCAGAAATAGAGGTTCCTTCATCATCTTGATGTAGTAAGGAGGATGGATGCATAGGAGTGCTCATTGATTTTGCAAGATTCATGTTGTATTTTTTCAGGAGATCCTTGGTATATTTTTCTTGAGAAATGAAGATTCCTGATTCTAATTGTTTTATTTGTAATCCAAGAAAGAATTTTAATTCTCCCATCATGCTCATTTCAAACTCGCTTTGCCTGAGGTTGGAGAATTCTTTGCACATTTTCTCATTTGTGGATCCAAAGATTATGTCATCCACATAAATTTGAACAATTAACATATCCTCATTATGAATCTTTTTAAACAAAGTAGTATCAATCTGACCTCTTGAAAAGCCATTCTCTTTTAGAAAGCAACTCAACCTTTCATACCAAGCTCTGGGAGCTTGCTTTAATCCATAAAGAGCTTTTGAGAGCTTGTACACATGATTCCACACTTTGTTTCTTTCAAACTGAGACAGCTCCTCCATCATGGCATTCATCCATAATTGATCACTTATGGCTTGATCAATGTTCTTTGGTTCAACTTGAGATATCATGGCCATGTTGATTGCTTCTCTCAATGATTGCCTTGTTCTAACTCCATCAGCAGTATCACCTATGATCAGATCTGGAGGATGATATGTTATAGTCTTCCATCCTCCTGGAGGCTGCTGAGAGGTTGGATCAGAAATGTCCTCCTCATTTGGGTTGTGAACTTTAGATGATGTATTTTCATCTTCTTCATTTTTATCCATGTTTTCTAAACACCAGTCATCAAATTCATCAAACATAACATGCATGGATTCCTCCACAATTTGAGTTCTAAGATTATAGATTCTATAACCTTTTGAAGATGTGGAGTATCCCAAAAATATACCTTTATCAGATTTTGGATCAAACTTTACCAAATTTTCTTTATTATTTAGGATGTAGCAGTAACATCCAAATATATGAAAATAAGAAATATTTGGTTTTCTACCTTTCCAAAGTTTGTATGGAGTTTTGTTTAAAATTTTTCTAATTGAAACTCGGTTTGAAACATAGCAAGCTGTGTTGATAGCTTCAGCCCAAAAATATTTTTCAATGTTGGCTTCATTTAGAATAGTTCTAGCCATTTCTTGTAAAGTTCTATTTTTCCTTTCAACAACTCCATTTTGTTGAGGAGTTCTTGGACAAGAAAAATTATGAGAAATACCATTTTCATTAAAAAAGGTTTCAAAAGACTGATTTTCAAATTCTCCCCCATGATCACTTCTAACTGAGACAATCTTTGATCCCTTTTCATTTTGTATCTTCTTACAAAAATATTGAAAAGCCTCAGAGGCTTCATTTTTGTGTTTTAAAAAAAAGACCCAAGTAAATCGTGAAAAGTCATCAACAATAACAAATCCATATCTTTTTCCACTAAGACTTTGAGTTTTGATAGGACCAAAAAGGTCAATATGAAGGAGTTCAAGTGGTTGATTTGTTGAAACAGTATTTTTGGAGTGAAAGCTACTTTTAACTTGTTTTCCTTTGGCACAAGCCTCATATACTTTGTCTTTTTCAAAATTTATTTTTGGAAGACCTTTAACTAATTCTAATTTTGATAATTTAGACATAGTATTCAGGCTAGTATGACCAGCCCGTTTGTGCCAAATCCATTTATCCTTTTCAATAGCCATAAAACAAGATTCAGAAGGTAAATCATCTAAATATAAGACATATAAGTTCTTTTTCCTTATGCCTGAGAATAAAACTCTACCCGAGGATGAATGCTTGACCTCGCATAGAGTGGGTTTAAAAATTACTTCAAATCCACTATCACAAAGTTGGCTAATGCTTAGCAAGTTATGTTTTAAACCATCAACATACTGAACATTTTCGATTTTGGCAGAATTGTTTTTACCAATAATACATGTTCCTTTGATTTGAGCTTTATCATTGTTTCCAAATGTAACTGATCCTCCATCTTTTGATTCCAAAGAGATAAAGCAATGCTTATCTCCTGTCATATGTCTTGAGCAGCCACTGTCCAAGAACCAGGGCTTTCTTTTGTTGATCAGAGGATGTACCTGTGTCAGAGTTTAGAAGAGATTTAGGTACCCATATAGAATTGGGTCCTTGGTGGTTAGTCCTTCCTTTTGTAAGGATTTTCTTTTTGTGATAGCAAATGGAATCATGATGTCCATGCTTATTACAAAATGAACATTTCCTTTTGTTACTTTCAGCTTTTTTCTTAGCAAGACATACTTCGATAGTATGTCCATGCTTTTTACAGAAAGAGCACTTTGGTCTATCCTCTAGGTTCTTAGGTAGAAAGAAGTTTTCATATAGTTTTTGTTTTTGAGAACTTTTAAAACCAATTCCAGCTTTGTCAAATATACCAGATTGAGATCCCATAATTTTTTTAAATGTTTCTGTGGATTTGACAAAGTTGGTAATGTCATTTTTTAGTTCTTCAACTTTGAGTTTCAAGTCCTTCTTTTCTGTGTCCTCTTCAGAAGGATGGATTTTGACATTCTCTTTGTTTAAAGTGTTTTGTTGCTCAAACAATTTTTTATTTGATTGCTGCAAGTCAAAAATGATTTTTTGAAATTCTTCATTTTTAGCTTGAAGTTCCTTATTCAGTTTCTTTATTTCATAATTTTGGTTTTTAAGAAAACCACATTTTTTAGATAAAGTGTTTGAGTCATTCAAGAGATTGTCAAATTCTATTTCTAACTTTTCACAAGAAGGACATAAATCAGTGATGCTTACCTCATCTGCTTCTGAGTTAGCCATGAGACAAAGGTTGGCTTCTTCTTCCTTTTCTTGCTTGGAGGATGATTCATCACTGTCATCCCAAGTTGCCATCATAGATTTATTCTTGTTGTGAAATCTTTTTATGTTCCTTTTGTTTAGAGGGCACTCAGTTTTGTAGTGTCCCATTTTATTGCATCCATAATAAGTTATCTGGCTTTTGTTAATCTTTTCTTTCTAAGAGGATCTTTTGTCTTGTCCTCTTCTGTTGATTATTCTTTGGATTCTTCTAGAGATTAGAGCCAGTTCATCCTCCTCTTCAGAGAGAGGATATTCTGAGTTATCCCTTTTTGAGATGATTTCAGAGTTTTTGGAGGATGGACTTTCAGTTTGACTGGATTTCAATGCAATTATTTTTCCCTTTTTGCTTGGTTTATCAGCAAGCAATAGAGGTTCATGAGCTCTAAGAGTTCCAACGAGATCTTCTAACCTCATGGTGGCTAAATTTCTTGCTTCTGTGATGGCAGTCACCATGGGTCTCCATTCCTTTGGTAAACTCCTTAATATCTTTCTTATTCTCTCTTGGACAGAGTATTCTTTTCCCAGAGACCTTAAGTTGTTGAGGATGATTGTCAGTCTTGAGAACATTTCATCAATTGTTTCTTCCTCCTTCATTTCAAACAACTCGAACTCTCTTACTCCCATGTCAATTCTGACTTCTTTAACATGACTTGAACCTTCATGATGGATCTTCAAGGTGTCCCATAGTTCATTAGCACCTTGGCATTCTTCAACTCTATCATACTCTTCCCTACTCAAAGCACACGTTAGAAATAAATGAGCTTTAGAGTTTAGAAGTACCTTGGCATTTTCTTCAGTTGTCCATTGTGTTTGAGGTTTTTCGTCAGAGGTTGGATCTGCACTATTGATTCTGATGACATGATTTCTGTAACACCCCGAGTTTAAAACACAACGCGGGTGTATTTTTTTTTTTAATAAATGATGAAAATGAGTTTTCCAAAATTAATATCAAGGGAATTAAAATAAAATCAGTTCATTTCAAAAGTTATCACCCAATCAGTGTCAGAGTGCGGAATAATACAGCGGAAAAAGTAATACATTAATTCCCAAAATAAAATTACATTTCCCAAAACTCAAGACCCTATACAAAAGTCTAGACTTATCATGCACTAAGCTACAGTAGCACGGTCTCCACCGTATCCTCTATAAGTCTCGTCTTCAGCCAACCGTCCGTCCCTCTGCGTTGTCCACGTAGACTCCGTACGTAAAGATCAGGGGAAACTAACGATGTTTCCGTCGTTAGTGTATCCGTCGGTAGGACGAGTTCGGGTAACATCTGAGGGCAAAGCCCAAAGTCCACAATATAATAGCAAGGGGTCACCAACCGAAAATAACATATATTCACATAGCATATATTACACAGCAACGATTTTTAATCATGGTATAACGTATGATGATGAGGAAAATAATAATGCTCATTTGAAAATTTATGACTTACATGCCTTTTCAAAACAGCAATCAATGATTATGAAGTATGCGGTAAGTACAAACAACACGTCAACAAAACACAGTCATTAATTCAGAATTTCATATTCTTGACAGCACTCACACACATTAATTTCCAACATTCATCATATAAACAATCGTGACACACCGGTCAAATCCCTCAATGTAATGCATATATGCTCATGCATAATTTTCTTGGAATCACCAAGGTGCAGTCACTCACAGACTAGCACAATTTAACGGCGCTCATGACCAGGGTGCAATCGCTCACAGATCAGCACCAGTGCAGTCGCTCACAGACCAGCACGTTTGACATAAACCAAGGTACAATCGCTCACAGATCAGTACCTAGTGCAGTCGCTCATAGACCAGCACTCGTGCAATCGCTCACAGATCAGCACGTGGTTGCGCATTTCAGGGTACAGACGCTCACAGTCCAGTACCAGTGCAGTCGCTCACAGACCAGCACCTATATACCAAGGTACAATCGCTCACAGATCAGTACCTAGTGCAGTCGCTCACAGACCAGCACTCGTGCAATCGCTCACAGATCAGCACGTGGTTGCGCATTTCAGGGTACAGACGCTCACAGTCCAGTACCAGTGCAGTCGCTCACAAACCAGCACTTATATACCAAGGTACAATTGCAATCGCTCACAGATCAGCACGTGGTTGCGCATTTCAGGGTACAGACGCTCACAGTCCAGTACCAGTGCAGTCGCTCACAAACCAGCACTTATATACCAAGGTACAATCGCTCACAGATCAGTACCTAGTGCAGTCGCTCACAGACCAACACTCGTGCAATCGCTCACAGATTAGCACGTGGTTGCGCATTACTCTGTGGCCCATCGCGGGTACCAATTGACTATGCAATGCATGAATATGCAGTGTTTCACTTCTCTAGAAACAGAATGCAAAATCAGACAATTCAGGCTCTTCATCATGTTTAAATATTTCAGCACAGTCATAAATAACAACATCACAATCATGATTAAACAGTCCATTAATCATTAACACTTTGAAAAGTTTTCCCAGACTCTAAAAATTCAATTACAGAGTTTAAAACTGAGGATTTCTGGAATTTTACGAATCTGTATTCGAATACAGCTCCTCTGTATTCGAATACAAAAACCAAAAACAGTGCAGGTTCACACCCTGTATTCGAATACAGCCCTCTGATATTCGAATACATGGGCAGTCTCAGTGCACAAAACAACATCTTTCATTACATCAGTAAAGTTTTCAAAACTTCATCATCACAACTTCAAAATATCACCAAAAGTTCCATTTGAATTCCCCACAACAATCCCAACATTCCCCAACTCTCAGGGTTTACAAAACACTCTTAAAAACTTGGAAATTCTGGAAACTCGAATCTGTATTCGAATACAGACCCCCTGTATTCGAATACAGAAGCATGAACTGCAGTTTTAATATTCTGTATTCGAATACAGCATGTCTGTAGTCGAATACAGAATACCAAACCTTGAAAAGTTTCAGCATTTCTCCCATGTTCTTAAAGATTTTCAAAACATCATCCCTTCGCCTTTAAAACCATTTCACATATTCCATTTTTAATCATTTAAACCTTCCCAGAGTTTTCTCAACATTTTAAAATCCACTTGACAGAGTTTAAAATTTGATTTTCTGGAAAACACGAATCTGTATTCGAATACAGCTTCCTTGTATTCGAATACAGCTTCCTTGTATTCGAATACAGAAGCTAAAAACAGTGCTTCTGGAAAAACACGAATCTATATTCAATACAGATTCCTTGTATTCGAATACATAAACTGAAACCAGTGAAAAACAGCATTCTGTATTCGAATACAGCTTGCCTGTAGTCGAATACAGATGCGAATACAATGTTAAAATTTCACTTCTGTATTCAAATACGACATCATCGTAGTCGAATACAGATGCGAATACAGAAGCAAATATCTTTCCTCTATATTCGAATACAGGGGCTCGTATTCGAATACAGGTTTGAAAACTTTAAATAAAACAGAAACCTGGAAGGTTGTATTCGAATACACACATGTTGTAGTCGAATACACCTTCGAAAACCAGTGAAATACTTCCTGAAACATCTACACTTTTCAAACTATTTCCTGAAAAACAACAATCAAATATCAACATAGAGTCTGCATTTTCCAGAAAACACTTCCCTCATTTAAAATCCCTTTTTCCTTTTAAAACATCATCATCACCAAAACCACACAAAACAACCAGAATCAGAGTCATTTTCATCACCAGAATCCCACACCATAAAACAGAATCAGAACCATTAACACCAGTTTATCCAAAACAAAGACAGATGATCAATCATCAGAATCAATCCAGACTTTTCCAACCATCAGAACATCATGCAACATTTCAGTGTTCTCACTCATCAGAACAAACATGCATGCATTCAGTTTTCTCAAAACCCAACAGAATGACATGCAAACATCACAGAACAACTAAGCACCAACAGGATGCATTTTGCATTTTAATGCCATTTTCAAGACAGTTTTATAACATGCGTTTTTAATCAGCATAAAATGGCATACAAACATTTTCCAGCATTCACACAGAAGTAAAACAACATATTTTACCAGTAAAACAGCCAACAACAACTATCAGAATAATCACTTATCAACAAAATGCATTTTCTTTCAAAATGTCATTTTCGAAAATAGCTTTTCTTTTAAAGACAGAACTGAAACAGCACAAATTTATGGCCCTAATGCAGCTAAAAGATGGAAGGTGCCCTTACTCTTGTAGCGTGCTCTGCTATTTCTCTTGTTCCTGCTGTGTTCTCTTTTCTGCGTCTAAAAACAGCGAAGCTGTTCCCTGAGTTTGCTGCTGCAAAACTAGGTTCTTTATCTTCGTATTGAGATGGGGATTAACTTTACTACTGGGGGTTTTTCAGGTTTGAGGCTTGGATTCTCAGTTACTGGAGTCTTGAGGAATTCCCTCTCTTCAATTTGAATTCGGGAAACTGGGCAGGACAGAGACAGAATGAGAGAGGAAATGGGGTTGGTACATGCAATATGGGCAGTGAGGAGGAAGGAATGGTGTTCTGACTTCACCATCCTTCTCACTCCTATTTATAGGCTCTCATGGTGCCACCTCACTTGCCACTTGTCTGATTTCCAACTTTTAATTGTCTTGCAATTAGCCACTAATCCTTACTTAATGGTCTGATTAATTTAATTACTTGAAATTAAATTAATTTAACTCTACATCCAATAATTTTAATTCATACTTCAAAATAAATATTTATATATATATATATTCACTCAAACATACATATATTAAATATTTTACAAAAATTCCCAAAATTCCCTTGACATTAATTCCAAGATTAATATTTAAAATTAAGGGTCTTACAATTTCCTTTTTCTACCACTGGCCACATGTTGTTATCTTGAGATATGAGAAACAATCTCATCTTGCCTTTCCAGTGATAGTAGTCAGTTCCATCAAAGTAGGGAGGTCTGCTGGATGATCCTCCTTCTGGGATATACTTAGCTTTTGACATATTTTCTTTTTGGATCTTTTTCTCTTACACTATTAGTTGTAGTTTTAGAGAACCTTACTCTGATGCCAATTGAAGTGGCTAGAATATCACTAGAAGGGGGGTTGAATAGAGATATTCAAGGTTTTTAATATTCTGTTACTGTTTTTAATCTGCTGTCCTCTTTCAGAGGATGATTTATCATATGTTGAAAGTTGAGAGAGAAAATAATGACACACGAATTTTTATACTGGTTCACCCAAAGATGGCTACGTCCAGTCCTCACACTCTTGTGAGTTTTTACTAAGTATCAAAAGCTATCAGCCTCTCACTGAGGTTGATTACAAACTGTGTATTCTTAAGCTTCACCAAGCTTACAATTCTTTCCTTCTGATTTCTCTTCAAGTGTTACTCACTTGAAGGACTAAAAATGATATGAAGTAGTTTGACAGGATTTACTCTCTATAAAGATGAAACAAAGATCTAGTGAAAGATTGTAGAAAGCTTGAAAGGAGATTGATAATTGCTCTTGATAGCCTCTGATATTTTTCTGTTTTTCGCTCGTGTAGTTGTGTGTATCTGCTGAAGAAGAGCAGCCTTCCTTTTATAGGGAGAAGGAAACTTTCTCTTCAAGAAAATTTTCCTTTCTGACCGTTTTTTCAAGATGTAATGAACCTCACTGTTGTTGAAAATTTACAGCCTTGCCATTCTGTCCTTTTACAGCCTGGCACATGGGAGGTTACTTCTTTACTTGGCTTTCCAGGAGGATAGATCATTCCATATGGTTTTAACAACTGGTCAGTGCTCTTTTCTGGTTCCAAGTCATGACCCTTCTCTGGTCGTGGATGATGCAGCTTTTGATACTCTGGAACTATTAGTTGTTCTTAATGTGAGAGGACGAATGAGCAGCTAGAAATTATCCTATGGTAATTTCCTTTTGGTGTCTGAAGTTCACCTTATGGTATCTGACTTCTAATGTTTACCTTACAGAGTTCCTCTTCTGATATTTATCTTCTGGTGTGTATTTTCTGGAATTCATCTTCTGATGTTTATCATGTGAAGTTTGTCTTCTGAATTTTATCTTCTGGTATTCATTTTCTGATGTTTATCATGTGAAGTTTGTCTTCTGAATTTCTGGTATTCATTTTCTGGTGTATTTCATGTGAAGTTCGCCTTCTGAGTTTTATCCTTTGATGTTCATCTTTTTATCCTCTGATATGTTTCTTCTGAAATTCATCTTCAGATGTATATCTTCTGATATTCATTTATGATTTTCATCTTTTGATATCGGCCAATCTGGACTAGCAAACTGGTCTGCTGAGATCCTCTGATCTCGGTCAACACTGGACCATTTATTCTGTTCTTCTGGTTTCGACCAACACTGGGCCATTTATTCTGACCTTCTGATTTCGACCAACACTGGGCCATAGTATGATCTTCTGATCTTGGCCAACACTGTACTGGGTCTAGATTAGTTCTAGACAAAGGATATTTCAGTCTGGACCTTTTAGCTTATCTTCTGATTAATCCAGGACTGTTTTTTCACTTCACTGTCAGGCCATCTTCTGTTCAGAAGAACTTGTTGAATAAGTCTGACTTATGATATCTTCTGGTCTGGATCCATTCTTCCTCTGGCAGGCTTCCTTCTGGTCTGGTCCATGTCTCCTTCTGACTTTGTTTCCTTTTGATATGGGCCAGCAAAGATATCCTCTGGTGATTTCAGGATGCATCCTCTGGTATCTTCTGGATGCATTATCTGGTGTATTCAACTCTCAGGTTTTCTGCTTCAACTTCTGGTTTTCTGTTCCAGATGTTTTGCTTCTGGTTTCCCAGATGTTCTGCTTCTGGTGTTTTCCAGATGTTTTGCTTTTGGTGTTTTAACTTCAGATTTTCTTTATGGATTAAACAGCTTTGTTTCCTACATGCATTCAATCTTCTGGACAGGAGGTTGCGATATTTGGATCCTGTTCCTTTCTTAGTACAAAACTTAAATGCACGCATTAGTGTAATCATAATCTTAAGATAATTTTGTTATCATTAAAAGAGATTTTTTCTCAACAAGGCTAAGTCAGAAGCAAAAATCTCTTAACTGTATTCGAATACAGAGGCTCGTATTCGAATACAAGTTCAAAAATTTGAATAAAACTGAAGTTTTGCAGGTTGTATTCGAATACACTCATGCCGTATTCGAATACACCTTCGAATTCAGTGAAATTTCACAGAAAACTTCAACACGTTTTCAAATTCTTTTCTTTGAAAAACCAACACAACACCAAAATAAAATCACCATTCTTTTGAAACCACAAAACTCAAAACGTTTTTCATCAACAACAGATTTCCAGAAAACACTTCCACCATTTTAAATCCTTTTCTTTTGAAAACCATCATCAACACCAGATGTTTTCAACATAACTGAAACATAATCACCAACACCAGAACATCATCACAGTTTTGCTTAAACCACCCAAAACAGAATGTCAACCACAACAAAACAGACATTTTTCAACATTTACATTTTGATCATTCCTCAAAACAACATGCAAAGTATTTTTCCAGTATTCTTACACAACCAAAACAACATGCAAAGCATTTTCCAGTATTCCCACACAACTAAAACAGCAATGTTATATCAGTCAAAACAGCAACATCACAGAATCATCAAACATCAACAGGATGCATTTTTCGCATTTTATAACAACATGCATAATAGTTTCATTTTTCAAACCAGAAACTAAAATATGATCACACATCAAACATGCATTTACAGCCCTAAAATGAAAACTAGAAAGTGGAAGGTGTCCTTACCCCTATTACGTTTCTGCTCCCGTTCACGTTTCTGCATCAAAAATCGGCGAAGTTTCCGTTTGCGTTTGCCGCTACCAAAGCGGGTTCTCTAGCTCCGTAATGAGGAGAGGAACAACTTTTGTTCTTGGTACTTGGTGTTTCGGTGCTTGGATTTCCAATTAATCTCACTTTTGAGCAATTCTCTCTTTTTTTTTTTTGAACGAACAGAAATCATAATGGGAAGGGAAGAATACGGTTACTGTTACATGCAGTATGGAGGAGGAAGTGTTTTCTGCCTTTGCTCTGCCTTCTCCCGTCCATATATAGACACGTCTATGTGCCACCTCATCAAAAATAATATTAAAATATTGCTGGACCCTCCAGCACTTAACCGGTTTTCGTCGCAATTAGCAGATAATCCCTTAATTAACTGCCCGGTAATTTAATTACTCGTAATTAAATTAATACTCTTCATCCAATAATTTTAATTCATCTTCCAAAAATAAATATTTATATATATATATATATATATATATATATATATTCACACAAAACATACATATATTAAATATTTTACAATATCCCCAAAATACACTTAATATTAATTCCAATATTTAATTTTTAATTTAAGGGTCTTACACTTAGTTTCTATCTTGGATTATGACACTCAAATACACATGTTAAATAACACATAATTTATAATCATAATTAGAGTCTTTAAAAGAGAATAACCAGAATGTTATTTTGTAAAACTAGAACATTCTTCGTTTCTGTTTTGTATGAGTGAGTGATGGACTTAGAGTTTGACATTTATTGTGTCATGCTTTTCTGCTCTGTGCGAAGGCTGTTCAGAGGTGCAGTTGCAGTGTCTTATCACGATTGTACCTGTTGCTTTATCAATCTAGAGATTGATCTTGCTTGTTAGTTTTTGATGCTTAGTTTTTGCCTTTGTTAATCTTTTGACGAATTTGTTACTTTTTGACAGCTGTTTGTAGACCAGCTATATTGTACTTGTATTACTGATGTAGTGCCTCATTTGTCCAAGTTGTATTTGCTTTATCTATGCCATCAATCTTGAAGATCAATCTTGCAAGTTACTCTTTGTACATTGTTTTGGCTTTGTTGATTCTTTTGATGAATCTGTCCAAATAGTAATCTTGAGTATGTAATGTTGTTCTTGATGTTTTTCTTTGTAGATTGTTGCATTTTCGTAGCTTGGAATAATCTTGAATTAAGAAGGCTTTGTTCTTAGTAAATCAGAATGTTCTTGGGCTTAATGTTGTAAAAACCAGAATGTTCTTGGTTTTTCCAAACTGCTGTCTAGAATTTTCTTGAATTAAACTAGAACATTCTTTGTTTTTTTAGACTGCTGTCCAGAATATTCTTGGATTAATGCTGTCAAAACCAAAATGTTCTTGGTTTTTCCAAAATGATCTTGTCATCAATTTCCAATTTAAGACATGATTTGCTTTGATTTATATCATGGTGTGATCATTGATTGTTGTATGAAAATATTTTATCACCTTATTCATGAAGATGCTATCTTGAAGATGTAATAATCATTCTCTTGAATGATTGACATATGATATATTCTTTTTGAGATTCTTGCAATATTGAGTCTATACTTATGCATTTTGATGATGTGAATGGCTTCTTGCAATTCATGTTCCTTAAATAAAACTCAAGTGCAATCATTAGTAGATCATCATTCATAAAACTCAATCATTTAATTCATAAGGTTTGTTGTCATTAAAACATATATCAAAAAGGTTTTTTCCTCAACATGTATATCAAATATATGTAAAATAAAATGTTATTATTTTGATAGTTATCGTACGTGCATTAAACACATATATCATAATGGATGCACTTGCCCACACCAAAACCAACTTGTTGACTTTTTGGAAATGCTGCAAACCAGTTTGATTCTCTTGTTGGCCGCATATAAGGTCCATCAACAATAAGATTCCAATTTATAGGTCCGAATCAGCTCGCATATGTAATGGAATACCTAAAATGGCCTTTCTATCTTCTTCATTAAAGAACATGGAAACCATATTTTGGTTCAACATAAAATCATGATCAAACATTTGGTGGTATTGCATTGTAGGCATGAGGTCGCACCTAGAACGGATCCATGGATCTCCTCGACGAATACCTCTTAAAGGAGTAATCGGGCCAACTCGCTCATGGTTGAGTTGGACATGATAGCTGACAGTGGACATACATTGCATCATTCATGTTACCCATTTATTATCAAAGCCTAACTTTTTAAGCACCTTTTCCTAGTACTCCCATCTGACGCAGTAGAAGGCTTTACTAACATCAAGTTTAAGTGCTACCCATCCATCTTTGCCTCTTGGTTTGCATTTCATATAGTGCAGAATCTTGTGAGTTGTCAATGCGTTGACAAGAATATCTCTATTAGCAACGAACGCAACCTGGTTCTCTCAAATGCATTTTGGCAGTACCTTCTTTAGACAGTGTGCAAGAGCTTTTGAGAGAGTTTTGTAGATGACGTTGCACAAAAATATTGTCAATTTTTGCTGCAAGAACAATGTTAGTATTATTAAAATTAAGAGGAAAATAACTATCATGGAGCCACCTGTTACAAGCTGCTGAAATTTCTTGATCATAATATGCCAAAAATTTTGGTAGAAACTAGGATTCAATTCGTCTTGAGCCTGAAAGAAACGATTATTGGTATCTCATACTGGTCCTCCAATACGCTTTAGCTCGTCATCTCCAGTACTGGTCCTCCTGCATCAATTTATGACATCCGGTTTATAGACACGAACAAGGTCTTTAAGACAAGAAATTGCCTTAGGATTTCTTAGACCTCAGAAGTTCCATCTAATAATGCTCATTTCGTTTGGCAACCTTGGGATTCAGGCTTTGCCGATAAAAATGAATTATGTTTTTTCCCATCCTCCGTGTTGCTAGACGACACCGCATGGGTTGTAGGGAGTATGTGAGACACTGCTATTGTGGTGGATCCTACAGGCTTGGATTGAATACTGTGTTCAGTGCTATTCATTGTTGGATCTTTTATTGAGGGTATGCTGCAAGTCTTGAACAAGAAGAAGATGAAACTAATGATGATGAAGGTTGTACAAATAAATTCTAAAACGGGTGTATCACAATAAGCTTTAGATTCGATTCGCCCCCACCAATCTATGTATATTGGATGCAAATAGGTTAACCGGCGAATCATCTTCAGGATAATCAATGATAGTTTATAGAGTAAAATTCTTTCATTTACTCTTGTGCACTGGAGAAAAGAATAAATGAATCAGAAATATTTTTGACAGAAATTTAACTCATGTAAACATGTAATTTGTATTCTTATTTATGCCTCTAAAGTGTCTCTATTTATAGAGAAACTCATATCAATTGGTGAAAGAAAACAACTCTTGAAAAAGATTAACTATTGGTAACTTAACAATGCATTGGTTTGATGGCTAACAAATGCATTAAACCTAAACATCGCAACCACTTGACCAAGTGACATATTAAGTTATTTAATTTTGCTGCATTAATATAGCTATTAGAGATTTTCAAATATATTTTGTAAATTCTCCCTCATAATCCCACCATTTTCAAAATATATCTAAATCTGTTATTCTCGAAAATCTCATAGTTTTAGATGAAGGTATCTTACGATTTGAACCATAACTTAATAAGTTATGTTTTCACTCATCCTCGAATAGATTAGTAGACAAGCTATGAATCAGCTATTCATTAGAACAAGTGTGCGTAACGTACACATGAAATCTCGGTACCATTGATCGAAATATAAATATAACACATTTGATAAGGTCATGTGTCTCATATCCTTTTCATGAGAATTTAAGATTCAAACTCTTGAACTCTATGAAGCGGCCCACTTCATTCTCGTATAGGTGGACTATATCAAAAATTCACTCATAATTATGCATTTCAGCAAATATATGCATGTTCATTAAGAGGAAACCTCGCCCTACTACATTAATTCTTATGGTTCAAGTACTTTTACCCTTTGTGATGTATCTATTGTAAGTACTTCAATCACTCTAATAATGTACTTTCATCATTGAACTCAAGATTTGATGTTACTCAAGTGTGAGTTAATCGTTTTCACAATTGGTGATTATTATGATATGAGTTTGTATCACATCATTGATGATGTCTTCAATGACTTCAACATTATATATGAAGATATCATATCATATCTTCAATGACTTCAACTTTAATAAACTTTGAATGTGCATTCATCTGACATAGCTACACATTTTATATATATTTGATAGTGTTGACCAACTATCACAAAACCATGACACTTTTGTCATTTAATCTCTTCACACTATATCACATACAATCAATAAGCATCTCAATTATCACATACACAAACTTTTATGTCATTCTACTTTTTACTATATTTAATAAACATCTCAATATTAAAATTGTTATACTTTTTTCCATATATCGAAGTCCAAGATATAATACATTGAATATTAACAAAGTGTGATCATAAAAATTTCTCATGATCAAATATCATAAGGTGGATCCAAACATGTAAGTCATCTACTCCTTGACAAATAAGAATTCATTCAATTTGTATTAAAGAAACCATTTCTTTATAGCTATATTGTAACTATTCTATTTGTTACTTCAAGTTTCATATTTAAATATGTTCTATGGTAAATCCAAAAAAGTATCCCAATAGAAAATAAACAATGAATAAAATCATTAAGATTTTCTATTACTTTCTTCCATGAACATTTGTCAACTTACAATAATTTTAAAATATATACTCAAATTATTTATAATATCAAAATAAGCAAGAAATTGACAGATGGCTTCATACTACCATGCACATATAATATGAGTTAATCAATTCTAAATTTAAGACTTAACAATTCATATGCACACTCCTTTTAAAATAATACAACATATGAGCAATCATCATAAACCAAAAAATATTCATACTTACCAAGATTCACATCTAAAATATTATAGATCAATATATAGTGAACTCGTGAAAATGCATGAACAACTGTTTCTAATCAACTTTTGAAAACCCCAAAACGAGTCTTGAGAATGACACCAATTTCAAAGAATTATATTCTTTGTCACCCACTTCAAAATAATATAGAAACATATTTTTGATATTATCATGTATAAATAATATGAGATCATCAACTGAAAATGCAATTTTGTCTTCTGAAATAATAATTATCAATTAGTCTCCATGATGAACCCAACATATAACATAGATGAAATGTACAATAACTCAAGTTAGTAAAACAGGGATATGCATTATCCGTAATATAAAATTTATGTATATATTATGTTTATTTCTATTTTTTGTTTTCATATGTTTTACATGCAAATCATTATTTTACATTCCTGGAAGTAATTTCGAGGCCATGCACATAGTACAAAATAAAAAAGTGTGACGTTGACAAATTAAAATAAAAACACCAAAAACTTGAAACAAAAAATTATTGCATACGAGTCCTCGTGAAAAAGCGTTATTCCAACTTGAATATGAGCATTAGTAATCAAGAGAGAGCATTTCTTCAAGAACGTTATGTACAGTTCCTTTTCATGTTTTATCTTTTCAATATATTAGTTTATAAGCATCCATTATAGATGGAATAAGGAGTGGATATGCATTGAAAATAATCATTTTAAATTTCAAGTTCATCCCCTTGAGTTAATGCATAATATAATACCGTAAACAATGGTACATTCAACGTAGACATACAACATGAAGATATTATAAAGAACATATAAATTATAATCTCTTGTCATGATAATTTGTCTATGGATCTTAGCATGGATTTAAGAAGCCACAAATAAATAAATAGATAAAATCGTGTACCTTTCACCAAGATCATAAATAACTTGTGTTCATCTTTTTCTCAAATTTGCAGCCATTAATTAATCGCAATTAAATCAATAATCGAACATAAAGATTGTTAGGGTATGCTATAAATCTTGAACAAAAAAAAGATGAAACTAATAATGATGAAGGTTGCACAAATAAATTCTAAAGCGGGTGTACACTAAACTTTATGTTCAATTCACCTCCACCAATCTATATATATTTGATACAAACGGCTTAACAGACGAATCCCCTTCCGAATACTTTGAAAATTCTTGAAATGAAATGCACGTTCACATCAAATCTATCGATCAATGATAATTTACATAATAAAGTTCTTTCACTTACTCTCGTATATTAGAGAAAAGAAGAAATTACTCAAATATTTTTTATATAAATTTTGACCCATGTAAACATGTAATACGTATTTTTATTTATCTCTCTAAAGTATCTCTATTAATATAAAAACTCATATCAATTGATGAAAGAAAAAGTTTGTAACCATTGATAACTTCACAGATACATTGGTTTGATGACTAATAAATGTATTAAACTCAAACATTTGCAGCCACTTGACTAACCAAGTGATACATTATATTATTTAATTTTACTAGGTTATTAGATAATTCTAAATATATTTTAAAAATTCTCCTCAAATTAATCCCCACTATAGTCGTGTACCATTGTCATTAGCTTGAGCAAAGAGCTGCTCGCATAAATCTTCTATGGGTATTCCTCATGCCTATAGAACATTTAGAATTAATAGGTAACTGTCGAAAAACCAAGACCCTTGCTTTAGAACTCTCTCCACATCTCGGGGGTGGAAGAATTGGAAAGTAAGAAACGGCCCACCAAGCATATAGATGAGTTGTTTCCTTGGTCTTGGTTCTTGTCAACTAGTAACTCAAGCTCTGCTTCTTCCTCTTCGAGAGTAAGACATTCCATAGTAGTCAAAAGACATCTCACAAGGAGAGAAAAAAATATTATTATTATGTGTAATACATATGTTATCTTGTCTATATGCTATTTTGCACATGTATTCTCACTATCACGGCAAAACATAAGTAAACGGTGAAATAACCACAAAGGAAGACCGCACATAAATGATGGTAATATATTGACAAATAAAGATTACTTGATTCGCATACAAATAACTTTTTAAGGGATTAATTAATAGTAGAGGAGGAATTATTGTCCTTAAAAATGTTAATTTTCAAAATTCTCGTCGCCTTATGAATTATGATGTCAGTCACACAACTTGGATGCAGTGCACCAATAACATGAACCGATAAAAGATAAAATTGAAATAGTTAAATGAAAGATAAGGGGATGAAAACACTTGAACCATAAAAATCTTCTACAAACACCGCATTTCTTTGTTTGATGAAAGTTGTTGAGATCCTTTGCCTACGGATCCCCGTACCGAGATGTCTATTCTTTCTTCTATTATAATGCATAGCAAAAAGTTTGAAGCCAAGTAAGGTTTACCGGGCCTCACGATGGGTGTCATGTTCTTACAGAACTTTTGAGGGCTTGTCGGCAATGTACCTTGATCAAGACTTTGGGGTGTTTTGTGTATGTTTATGTTGGTAGAACGAAGGAGCTCCTATTTACATGAATTAAATCTTCCCTATTTAAAGTTGCGAAAGGCAGTGGTGGTGGTAGTTACTAAATAGTGTAGAGTCATCGAATGTTTTTCCTATGTTTACTTATCTATACTTCTTAGTGGTTAGTTTGTAAGGGTTTCACCAAATTACTCGAATATTTTATGACGGTCCAGAACCTCTAAGCATGAGGCATGTAAGGGTGAAAGACTTAAGAGTCATAATGATATTCGAGTTAATAGGAAACTGTGTCCGAGTATAAAAATACCATTTAATATAGGTCGAGATAAATAAATATTTCACGAAAGTCAAAAATTGTGATGTAAGAGTATAATTGTGGGTAGGGGTAAATTTTTCCCAATTTCACCATCACACTCATTGCATTTCGAGTTACCCAGATCAATATGACTCGTTCATACCAATCTACAAACCCAACTTCAAGACCTCTTAAACACCATTGCTCTATTACTTACAGCTGAACATCAATCTTCGTTACTTTTGTTGACGAGCCTGATGTTTCGTTACTTTTATAGTCGAGCCTCGACCATTTCGTTGTTATCTTTGCCCCCAATAATTCCACTCAAGCCAATAAATGGGTCCACCATTATTATCCGAGAACAATACCCAAAGACAGTATCTACAGGCAACTTTCACATAGAAGAAATATCGTTTAGCGTATTCTTTATACTTTAAAGTTGCCACGTACTTAAATAGTTCTTGCCACCTCTCTTATAAGAAATCACAAGTGTTCACTTCAATTAATCTTTTTTAGAAATATTTTAATACCCAAAGAATGATTTGACTGACAATTGAAGTTTTTCAGGAGCAAATTGTTGGCTGTTTTCAATTCTCTCAGAACATGTCTTAATTTTTTTTGTCAAGGATAGTTTTGAACATTTACTCTTGTGAATATATTACTCTGAGACTATTGAATGGATACCATAAGGGTAGTGACTTCACATTCAAGACATTTCATTCATCCATTCTTTGTCTATGTAGTATTGATGTCGTTGATGAGGCAAAATTTAAATGGTTGGTTCTTTCATGTTTTTAGGTGATCATTTTCTTCTGGCTAAAGAAAATACATTTTTCAGCCCAAAAAAACACATCAAAACATTAAAGGGTTTTTCTGCAAGAGCTATTCAACAGTAAAATAAGCAGCAGTGGCTTGTTAAGCTCTTGGACCAAAACATTTTGCACCGAGATATGCTAATGAAAACTTTGCATCCAAAGAGAATGGAAGTCTTGCTACAACTAATTAAATTGATATTCACAGACAGGGAAAATTCTAACCAATATAATGATGGGAACTTGAGAAACAGGTGTCATTTGAATAACTTATAATCACTAAATAAAAAGAAAATTGATAATATACAGCGACATCCTAAACCTAGCTCTATTGATCTAGACAGCTACAGGAAATGGATTAAGGATGGAATTTGTGCAGTACCGTCAGCGTGATGCAACTCAGCATCGCTGCTGCAAGGACTACCTAACTACATAAGCAACCTTTGGATGATGGCCAAATCCAATACAATATCCAATAAATACCAGATGCAGAGACACCAGTGGATACATATGATCTTCTTTAACCTGATGTCCTACACTATAAGCATCTCATTCGCCCACCAGTGAAATAATTTAAGGCAATATAAGTCCCTATCTAACTACAATGAATCACCTTCGCTTTGCAGCATTAGTATGCTGATTTGCTTTACTATCGATTTTTATCCTGTCCGCATACATGGGAAGGCGAATTATCTCATTTATTTCAGTCAACAGGTCTTCCTCTGTGATGTTGTCTTTTATGCTTCGCATCACCTATAATAAGATTAAGTAAATCGCTGAAGCCAAGTACAGATTTAGATATGAGGGAAATTAAAAAATGGGAGTTAGTATTGGACCTTTCTGTAAGTATTAAACTCATTTGGAGATGATTTATCTATCCTAATTCGCATGAATATCCATTCCAGCTTATCAAAATCCCAAGAACACTCGATGATCTTTCCAGAATAATGTGAGGGATCCAAATTATCTGCAGATTTAACATTTTCAGAAAGTAATTGAAGCAAAAGTGCCACTATAATGAAACTAACTAACTATAAACTGCAAATTTGACAATAAAAGATGATAATAAAATCATCACAAATCACAAATTAAAACAAAAGACAACATGATACATGAGTAAAATGAAGCATCATCCAGATTACTAAAGCATCAAATAAAACAAATTGATAGGCAATTGCATCCTTCCCAAATCACTTTTTGGCTGGCACTAGGACATGTGCCACATCAAGAAACGAATAATGCCATTTGGAATGCAAATGCACCTATTCATAAATTATTTGATCTTAGCTAATCAAATGTTTAATCAAACTGGTTGTTTAGTTAACAAACCTGCACATCCTTGAGATTCAATGTGATTATTTTGTACTGAGTCAAGCTTTATAGACTTGACTTTAATAGCTCATGAATAACTCAGGTATGTGAAATTTAATTTTTAGTACATTCACCTAGAGAATTATACTTTTTATTCAGGGAGAAAATAAAATGAACTTTGTCTGACCTTTGAAAGTAACCCTACTCCCATCCAAGAGTTTCTTCTTTCCCCGCTCATAGAGGAAAAGTAGCTCCCGATCACCTTCAATCTGTCAAAATAAGCAGCTTCAAATTAAATGGCTATATCAATAACAAACTACAACTGACCAAGAAACATCAGAAATTCCCAACACTATACAAAAGAAGGTGATAATAACCTCAAAGAGAAAGTCAACAGAATTTAAATAAGCGTATTTCCACTTTAAGAGTCCTTCATGAGTACGTGGTACATAAGGATCGTCCCAACCCTGGCAAGTAATATTATCAGTAACAGCATTCATTGTATCCAAAACAAAAGGAAAAGAAGAACATTATACGTTAACAAGGATTTGGAAGTAAAAGGAATGGACCATGAGGCAGAGGTAGTCAATGTACATTGGTTCCTTTCCTTCCAAATCTTTAACCAGTCTCATATCAAGAATCAGCCACAAAGATTTATTCTAATACTGATTATGTTGCAATAGTAGTATGTATTGCGGAGATCCCATTTAAGGAGGCAATCAACAGATTCAAAAGCAAAGATCCAAAAAGAGAATACCAAGCCACGAGTTAAACAACAGTAACTGAGTGACTTGCTAGCTTGGCACAGAACATGAATTCTCATTCTGGAGTCTACTACACTGAAAGTGATCACTGATCACCATTCACAACCCACCTGAAATATGAGACCATCTGCCTCGTGTGAGAGTCTTTTAATGAATTCCTTTAAAAGCTTTGTGACAGTAGAAAGCAACCAAAAATCTTTTCTCCTCACCTAAACAACATATCAACAGTTAGCAACAGAAAATGAAGCTTAAAATATTCTACGATCAATTTAAGGTTCAAGATCCATGCCCTGAATGGTTCCAGATCATATCTATAGTAAGGATTTCTGCTCTGGTATATATGTTGCCGTTCATTATTCCTAGGTTCAATCACTTCTTTCTCAAGCATCTTCCACCTCTCACAGAAAGGTCGCTGCACCAAATTTGGGCTATTAATAAGCATACATAGCTAGCAAAGAACCAAGAAAGGAAGGAAATAAAATAGAGAAGATAAAAACATTTAAGGAAAACATTTCAAATTATGATGCACCAAATCAAGGTTTTCCAACAAACATATTTAATGAAAGCCCGACTAAAATGTTCGCCATAGCATCCTTAGATAATTCACTCTTGACAGACAAATGTGATGGAGAGATTGCAACCAATACATTAGAATTTGGATTGGGTCTAACTAAACCCAACAAAACCAACTCTTAACAACAATGAGGGATATCTCCCACTTATAAACACTTTTTAGGTCATATCTCATCCAATGTGGGACTCTTAACACATCATCTCATTCTCAGTACTAGACATCTAGAGCATTGCCAGAGTGGTCTGACAGCGGGTGACCCTACGGATATAATATACCTTACAACCAACATTATTGCTTAGTTGACAGAATATGAAAACGGTTTTCTCTTTTTGTTAGGAAGACATTTAAATACAGTTTCCTATTAACACACAACAATTTCAGACAGTAACATCAAATTTAAAAACTTGTTGGCTTATGCAGCCATGAATTTAAATTTAAATAACAGCAGGATTCTTCCAAATTCCACTATCAAATTGAACAAAAAGACCTCAAAATTCAGGATTTGGAAAAATCATAGACTATTAAATAAGCCTGGGTGATACGTATCGCAGTTCTTAGATCTTATATATAGTTTACAAGACCAGACAAACTGAAAAGAAATTTGAACAATTAACAAGCTACATGCAATCAAAGTAACAATGAAAATGTAACTACAGTGCTACACAAAATATAGGATTGCCTCGCATCAGACTCTGATATGGAAGAGATAAATGAGAGGCAAATAATGGAATTTGTGTCTAACCTACATAACTTAATGAATTATAGACTGAAAATAATTAAAACACAAGATTAGAGTTATCTTAGCTACTCTTGAAAAGAAATGAGATCACCCAACATTATTTAGTGCAATCACGTATAAACGATACCTCTATTATTGAAACATGGTTGATTGCCATCATGTCATATATAAGGTATCTTCTCTCCTGCTTCTGTGAATCTGGCAGGGTATCAATAACCATCTCACCATCAAGTAATGTGAAATGGTGGGTCTTCTCGCCCAAACCCTTATAACCAAAATATAACAAATCCTCAGTCTCTGCATAATTTACATCAGAACAGAGTGCTAGAAAATAAACTCTCTCCAGGCTGCACATTGATCTCTTATAACAGTTCAATTACAATCTATCAAGAAGTTGATTACGAGCCGGTTACTTACAGCCTTATCCCAAGCTAATTTACATCAATCACCATGAGTTCATAACTACAGAACATCATCAAATTTACACATGTTATATGTAACACTATCACTTGAGTAGGAATATGTAGATCACATCAAGCTTGTTACAAATATAGCCACTTCTAAGGGAATACCACAACAACAAACGTTGCCACTGCAGCCAAAGCTTGTACCCACTAGGATGACTTCTATATGAGAATATATATTTCGATAAAGCATGTGTAAGGGTTTGTTAAGGAGAGCATAGTTTGTTGATGTACATTAATAGAGGAATAACCTACACCAACTTTGAGTTGGTTACAACTGTCATAAACAAAATATTACCCGTGCTTTATTCAAATCTATATTCTCATATAACTTCTACAGGAGTAGACTGGAAAAATGCTCAGTCCAAAAGAAGCTAGAGAACATTATGGAGAACAGAGTCATGCTTCAGAAGCAAAGTTCATGAGAGTGGGAAGAGTAGAGTTTCCAAATGTTGGTAGCGCTGCAGGTTATAACTGGTTGTACTTTTCCACTTCTAGTGATTAACTGTTTATAACCAAGGGAAAAAGGATATTGCACTAGAAAATGCATGGTTGAAATGAAAAAAAGAGAGAACACCATAGAAATCAAATCACAGCACAGAAGCACCAATGAGTACTTGACACTGATGCCACTGGCCAGTATAGGAACGCCAGGGGTGACTCTGGTGATTTGACCAGATCTTGAAAATTCAAGGTCGGCATAAAATAGAACTGGGTTGAAAAGCTTGCAAACTGTAATGAGGACTTGCCAGAATAGGAGCATAGTGAGAAAGAAAAATGCAGAATTGGATCACAACATGAAGAGTCGCCATTGAAACAATGTTGAACAGTATTTTGGAACTGCATTACTCATAACACATAGTATAATATATAGAGGCATAGTGTTTACCGCAATATAAATATGTTGCAAAAACTATTTATGTTAAATACGTTATAACTGTAACAACCATTATCAGATCAGAAATTTCCAATTTAAAGTAGCATACATACGTCATTTGAACTCCTGAAAGGAAACCTCATTTGGACCCTTCGAAAATTAAAATTTCTATCAACCAAGTAACACCCATCCAGTGTTATTAGCATCATATATCGTGTACCATCAGCCTTCCATGTTGCATAATAATAACGTTGTCGTAATAACTGCAAATTATCCCTGCATACCAACATAAGCAAATTTAATATAGAATCGCCGGAAAAAATGTCAAATTAATAAGGAGCAATGTCTTGAAATCAAATAATCAATAAGTAAATTTAGAAAACAACAAAAATATATAAATACTTAAATTTAATTCTTTCTTTTTTAGGTAATTAATAGGGAAAAATATAACTGTTATTCATTAAGATGCATTGCAAGGACACACAAGAACAAAATCTTTAGTTTTCAATAATGGAAAGGGAAAAAGCTCGCTGAATACAATTATAAAAAATAACGAAATTTTGGTGGACTTTCAGTCACTGCACTCTCTTACGTCCAATCCCCACCCCGCCCCTAGAAAACAAGATTTGCAAGAGATTATTGTAAAATGACTACTATTTCTAGGATACAATTAAAATCTGAGCATCCGAGGTTATGACTTAGATAAATGGTTTGTAATTACATTAAGAAGATGATGCCTTGATTTCTCGGTCATCTCTGTTACCAGAGTTGTATTTAAAAAAATCATTCCATTACATTTGTTATATGCAACTAATATAGAGTTTAGAGGTTAGTTAGCAATATAAAATCTTTGAACATGAAGATACATGTCGGGTTATAATTTGAGATCCGATAACTTGTGAAAATTATCTTCCGGAAAAACTGAAAGTTTATAGGTTCAGAAAAAACGGTAGTAATTGTTGTAGTTAACCCATGAAGCCAAAAAGGATTGACAAAAAAGAAAACGCAATAGACAGCACAATACAAAGTTTACAAACTACTATGCACAATTGTTTGAGTCAAGGTATATAATAACACAACAAAACAAGGAGTCATAAGGTTGACTTGGTGGTTGGGGTGGGAGAGTAAAGGAGTAAGAAGGTTCAATCGCCACCCCCAACATAATACTAACATTTATCATTAAAAAAACACAACACTATAACATTCAGAGCATATTTTAATGGCTCAGATAAATAGAACCTGTTGAGAGATACTGGGTGTGAACCTGGAAACTGTGCGTGTCCTCTGGCCTGCATATTAGTAGTTAGTGAACTGGCTATGCCAAACATGAGAGATGAATAAGGCAGGTAAAACATAAAAACAAAAGAAGGAAAAGAAGGGCATGATCTGTAAACAGATTCTGAAAGAACCATTGTTATTGGTTGCTTAGTTCACCCACAAAAGCAATTTAGAACACAAAATTCCAAAAGAATATACTGCATCTGGTTTATTTGATGAGTATTAAAAAATAATGACCTATATAAATTCCAGCCCTGCATCTAAGGCACTATTTGCAGTACAAATGAAGAAGCATCACGAAATTAATGAGAGCTATTCATACACGATTTTTCCACAAATTATTCATTTAAAAGTGTCTCGCATACTTAGGACCAACAAGTCAACATGAAAAAAGTCCATAATAATTTAAATATCACATAACCAAGCTTACCTAGAATGGGAAACACAAATATAAACACAACAAAAAATGAAAAAACCAAATAATCAGGAAATGAGTACATGTAAGTTGTAACTCCAAGTAACAAGAACAGCAAAACCTCTCAAATCAAAGATACTAATAGAATACACAGCATTGAAAACATAAAACGACAAGTCCAAGCACATCAAATGACAAGGAAAATAGCCTAATGTGACAAACAAAAGGATAGGATCAAATGGTTGTGTAAAAACTAGCAGAATATGCACCATCAATACATTTGTTGTCATATAAATGATCATGGAAAAGATGCAACATTATTACAACGTAAAATTCATAATTTTAAAAATGAGTTCTCAAATCTAAGAATAAACCCATGCATGAAAACAAAAAGCCTTACCCCAACACCCAATCTAAGTGTTTGATAACAGAACTGTCGAAATGCATTTTGCTGATCAGCGGGTATCTCATCTCCTAAAACATCATCATTTGTCATCTGAGTGCCTGTCTCATGGTTCTCCTAAGAGAATGGGAAAAATGTCAAGTTTAAAACATGTCACATGGCTGAATCTGCAATTTCTATTATGTTACAGATAGACAAATAAGAATTAAATGTATTAAACTTCGTAAGGATTAATTACCACCCACATTATAGTCACCGCATTACCCTCTATTTTATAAAATAAAACGTTCCTTTTTATTGAGAGTTCAATATGTGCTACATTTTACTCCATTTTAATGTGAATGGCTCACTTTGGGTCAATGTTTCTCTCTCCCTGATTATTGGCATAAACTGCAGCTAGTTTTGAACCCTTATTATCAATTGGAACATTAAAATATATTATAAAAATGAAGATTTTGGTAAAGTGCCAGTGATAGTAAGGGCTTCAAGCTGGGAGTGATAAGGTGGTTCGGTAGAGTTGGAGTAATAAGGAAGTCATGGGTTCAACTCTCCCCTCTGACAAAATTAACAACTAATTACTAACTTGGTTATTTCAAGCCTTCAACAACAGTGCGTCATTGATCCCTTTCACCTCCAAGGCATTGGACAAGCACATGTTGGTGAAGGCGATCAAGGACACACTTTTGTGGAAAGCAGCTAAAAGAGTTATGTGCCTACAACAGAAGATTAGAGTGATTGATTTAATAAAAAAGATAACTTTTCAGGAAGGGTAAAATGTTGAGGTCCAATATGAAGGCCTTGAATCTCGTGCACAATCCTATTCTAAAACTTGGATACCTTTGGCCTCACGGGCCGATTTTGAGAACCAAGTTTCACTTCATTCTTTTTTTCCTTTAATAGAAACTCTTCATTTGGGTTTCACAATCAAATACAGAAGCTTCTTGAAATCTACGGTTACTAGAAATACTATTCTAATTGTGAAAAAACCAAACCTTCCAACATATGTTATATTGATAAAGAGTGTGTCTGTCCCTTTGATTTTAAGACAGTAACATATAAAATTCTAATATAAATGTTATTGCTAATTTATTACAGGTTAAACCACAGTATATAAATATTCATGATTATTCTATTAAACCTTATAACAGTGCCTACTTTAAAAGATTTGCATAGGAACTAGTTAAATCCACTTTTTGCAAATGACAGTGAAAACAATAAATGAAAACAATAATGATTCTCAAAGTAGACAGGCACTTAGATTACTAAACGGCTTTCTCAAGAATAAACCTAGTACCTATCAAGAGAATCATAAAAAATAGGATTTACACTAAATCCAACAAGAAGATCAAAAAGCCGTTCATTCAGTGAGAAAATAGAAAAGGCCAAAATATCATAAAGCATGATGTATATTATCCATACCTGCAAATCAGGGCCTGGTATTCCATCATCATCGTCTGGAACTGCTTCACCATTGAGATCAAGTTCAGAAGATCTTTTCCACTCCGGAGTAGGAGGACAAACTACCATCTCGGGCTTTTTTTCATGATAGAATGCATACAAGCCATCAATATAATCCAGTTTATAGATTCCTGGAGGGCGTGCTTCAGAAAAAATTTTAATTGCCTACAAATTGGGCAAAGATTAAGTATGTTTGTTGGACTTTAGCAACGCCTTTAACAGAAGAACAGGGTGATAGAGAGAAAACTACAGTAATAAGGTGACTCCAAAACTGACCTGAGTAACCGACATTGACATAGAACGCATTAGATAATGGATGATCATGTATCCCGTACGGTTATGCCCATGTGTACAATGAACAAGTATATACTTCTTCGACTGCTTTTGGCGTGACAAGAATTGTATAACCTGGAAAAGTAAATAATAACATGGTTAAAAACTAATGATCATGGTAACTTTTGCATCTTTAAAGGGAGTTCTTTGGCTGAGTCTGAGAAGCTTATTTGGGATAATTAGACATTTGACTTCTATTTGGCATAAAGCACGTGGTCTATCTACAAATGTATGTCTTCCAAAAATGCTGAGAGAATAGTTGCTTCCTTGATGTTTTCTTATTTACTGTTTTTTCTCTCCTAACTAAGGGTGTGTGCACATCCAAGGCCTTGTGACCAACACGACCCAAGCTATTTGAGGTTAGGTTTGACCCATCTCAATAAAAATAGGGTCAAAGTAGGGTCTAAGGATCGGGTCCTTACTGTAACCCAACTCCTGTAATATGTGGTTTTAGGTTTTAAAATTGTACCATATTTGTATCTATTTGAAAATTAATTCTATACTTGAAGTGATATATTTTAGTGTTTTTTCTTAACAATTTCATCAAACTATAATGGTGACATTCTTACTAATTGTATTTGTATGAACTATTTTATTTTTAACACTAATACATGTTCATCTTGTAGTTTTATTTAGCTTATACTTAGCATCAATTTGATCTCACCCTACTTAGATCCGTACTTAATTAACCCCACACCATCATTTTCTTTATGAGTTTCGGGACTATGGTCAGGTTTAGGTCCAAAAACATCGGTATGGTCTAATATAGGGTAGGTGAAGGAGGGAGCAAAACATCTCACATTTTCATTTGCTCTCAATGAGCTTTAGTTATGAGGTTTATTCCTTAGGGTTGTGACACATTTTGTAAATTCTATTCCTACATTATGTTTTGAAATTATTGTTTTTGATATATGTTGTTAGTTTTTCAGTAATTATAACCAACAGGTCTTTTGCAAAAAAAAAAAAAATTATAACCAACAGGTTTTTTAAATGTGTTTAAATTGAGAGAGATTAATGAGCTAGACAGAGATATGTTATATGATAGAACATTATGGCGTCGTTTGATCCATGTGGTCGACCCCTACTTAGTGGGATAAGGCTTGGTTGTTGTTGTTGTTGCTTATAGATTATAGCCGTATTTGTATGGTGGATCTTTGGCTGGCCAAACCCATCATTATTGCTATGGAAATAAAGGCCCTTCAAGTAGATAAAAGATTTCTCTTCGAATCAAGCTCACCTAAAGTGAGCAATTCAATAGAGGATAAAATAAGTAATCACAATAGCTAATCTATAAAGTAACGGTTCATATTACATGCAAAATGCATATAAATTTACTTAAGAATTGTAACTGTTGATTTTTTAATGGTTAAGATATCCTAATTTACTCTCTAAAAGTAAAAACCACTTTAAAGAAACTAAATCTTCTTTGTCAAGCAAAGAAACGGAAATACAAGCTAAATTCTTCTAAATAACTATGCAAGAAAAATATTATCAAGAAAGAAACAAACCTCGTAGACGAACTGATTTACAGATGAATTCTCAGGTACAGAATCGCGCCCCCTGCATTGAATCTACACCAAAACAATGATCTTCAAATGCAAGAACAAGAAAGAGATGTCCCAGTTTTAAAGAAAGTTAGAAAATCTTGAGTTGGTGAATACAATATGGCTACTACAAACCTTAACATGCTTGATACCCTCTTTTTTCAAATCTGATACTGGATAGTATCTAGTGGTATTTGTCAAATCAATCACCAGACCAAGCTGCAAATCAAGAGAATAAAAATGTAAAATCAATAAATTTGTGCATATAAGTTTTTTGTGCGATATAGAACATTCGGTCTCTCTAGATTATGCTACTAAAGAATAGTAGCAAAGATTGCCATTGGGTAAACTAAATATAGCGATCCTTGTTATATATTTACTTTTTTTGCAGAAATCAAGAAATTCATTTCATTACGATAACTGCTGTTCTAAAAATTAAAATCCAAGAAAAATCAATGACAAAGAAGCAAAAGAAATAGATAGACAAACATGTAACTAAAGTATTGCATTTTAAGGATAAGCTCTACTTACTTTTCTCCCTAAAACTCTCTGTTGATGTACCACTTGTTTAAATGAGTATCTTTTACCAGGAAAAATGCAGTCATTGAATGATTCACCAAGAGGAACTTTAGAAGGTATCATGTAACAAATCTCCTGACCAGACGCAGGGCAATCTAACCATCCTGAATGTGAAGAACAAAATGAAACATATTTTTTTTATTCACATGTACAACAATCATAACTTGTAACATAAAATGAATTCCAATAATCTCAAACATGACTGAACTAAATTATAACAGATATCAATCTTTTTTTGATGATTATAACAGTTATCGATCCAGATTTTCACAAATAAAACCCATTTGTTAACAGTGGCTACCAACTGACTAATAGCTAGCTGACTCAGCATCAGCTGAGTCAGTGCATGACAGACTTCAAAGACACAGACAAAGCGTTAATACTCTATTGAGATTGTTGAAGCAAAGAAAACTATTCCAAGACCCTGACTTTGTCATACAATTCACAGAACCACTGAGCTGAAAAAGCCTTCAGAGAACCAGCTAGCTAGACTTGAGCTGGCATGTGAAACATAATAAACTTCTTGTAAATGACCTCATGAACAAGAATAGGGTTGAGAGTGGTGAACAGGGTTGAGAGAGGGAGACATGTTCAAAGTTTTTATTGCATGTGAACTATGTGCACCACCATATCTTCCTACGTATCTTCCTACGGCTTCCAATTCTGCTATATCATCCACGGGCACGGCCAATGACAATTCCAAAAAATGGGTGATTTAATTGCCTTTTCTGGTACTCCAACCATAATTCCAACAAATTCAAAAGAAATATTTGTTTTAGCATGGCATTTTGATGTTGCTACATGATTCCTGGGCCAACGACTCTTAATACTTAATGAAGAAATTTGAGGACATCCCTGCCAAGGACAAAGAAGCAATGGTAGAGTGTAGACTACCAATTTTTCTCATTGCTTTGGAAATTCATTGATCCCAAGATGTTGTCCACTTTTGCTCGTTTAAAAAATGCTATGATATTCAAAGAAAGATCCACAAGTGTAATCTAATGCTGTGCACGGTGGTATGACTCCATCCACAGTCTTGCCACTTCAAATGACATATCATGATCTGCCCACGTACTTGAATAGAGCAAAACCCATTAAAAGATCAAATCCATCATTCAGACTGATACTCTTAAAAAAAACCTTGATAAACTAGACAATCTGTATATGGTTTTTGTGCTTCATGATCTTCACAAAAACCATGATGTTCCTAAAGTAAATGATCTCACTAACAGTTGTTATGAGGTCACTCTTTTGAATTGAACTTTTTCTCCAATTTGACTAATCATGGAGGTTGTGGCTGGCAATAGTTGTGACCATGTGGCGACTGAGGATGATGATATGGTAGTCATCCTCAATGGTCATACTCAGGACACATGTCATTTTTTGCACAATTTAACTGAGAATTCTATTAACATGAGTCAATTTCAGTTGTAGAATACAAAATCTAATCTTGAAGCTATCAATCAACCACAACATTGTGTCTATCTATAGTCCGAGGTTTCTCACCAAGCATCATCACATGCCACTGTATGTAGGTCATTCTAGTGATTCTACGAATTGCATCTCTCATTCTTTACTGGTTGGATCCCGGGTTTTTGAATCTAATGCTTCTGATCACATAACCAGTAACTTTTCTCTTATCTCCATGTTTCTTAGGTTTAAGGGAGAATAACAGGGAAATTAGAAGGTTAGTTTCAGTTAGCTGTCGATGCCCAAATAAAGACGTGTCATGTGCTTCCTTGTCAAGTTCAAGTTTTCAGTAACTATTCTAATTCTAATGAAAGGGCTCAAATAGCTTAAGTTACCCTATAAAAATGTTCTCTCACTTTCTCATAATTTCTTGGACATCATCAGTTTTCATCAATATATATAATAATAAAATAATAAATCCACTATAAATATAGGTCAAAATAAAGATAGAATTGTATGAAGAAATCTATCTTATTTCAATCACATTGCTGATTATCACTGGCAAGGCAGAAAGTGGACCGCGGAAAAAAACCCTTACCCGGAGGAAGCCTACTCGTATCATATGATTTAACGTTTTTTTTATGAAATGGTTGATCATATTGAGGTGACTGTGATCGATGCACAGGTCTGTCATCTGAACGTTCTCTTTTCAAACGTCTCTTTCTTTCTTCACGCTCCTGAAAAATAAGCAACACTCAGGGCTTATGTTAATGCAAAGACAGGTAAGGGTAATATAAAGTTTGAAACTCTAATTACTTACTAAACCCAAAGAATTAGTAGAACATGAGCAACATATATTTTATAGCCAAAAATAATAATTTTGTTAAAAGGACATTGTTGGGGCTGTAGTTTTTTTTCCTGTTTTTATACTGTTTTTTTATTAAATATCATCTATCCAAACCAAAAAAAAATCAGCACTCTCTACAGCATTTTGGTTATACTCTATACTGAACACAAAAAGTGCTTATTCAAACAAGTAATTGGCTAATAGCTGTCACTATTTGAAGAAAAAAAGAGGGATGGGTGGAGAGAGAGAGAGAGAGAGAGAGAGAGAAGATTCTCGACATTCAAAAATCAAAATTGTTTGACTCGTCAGTTAACAGTCAGCAGTAAAATTTGGATAGAATTCACCTTCAATCCATAAATCATAATTTTTCTTTTATGGCAACTTGCAGAGATATGAGAAATTCAAAATAATTTCAACCATCTACTCATTAAATTAAAATGACAAGTTACAATTAGATAGATGCTCAACGACAACACAAACTTGTTGTCTCAAAAAAGTATCAAAATGGATTCTAGCATAGGCCCAACTACATGGCTGCATGGACTAAAATGGCTTTTACATAATCTCTAATGCAAGGATATGTAGATCCAACTCCTTTCCATGTTACACTTAAAACTCTAAATTACACTTACAACTCTAAAAAAACTATAATTGGATAATGTGCCATGTCAGATTAACATAAGTCCCAAGCTCACAAGTCGCAACTATAAAAAGAGAAACTACCATCACTGTCATTGCCATGAAACCAAAAGGTTGAAAAAATAAAAGGAGAGAAAAAGTGTACCCGGCGCGCTATATCAGCTCCACTTTCTAGCCGTTCTTCAGGTGCAATATACTCTTGAACATGTATCTTATCCTCAAAAGCATCTTCGTCTTCCTCAGGTATTGGAGATGCATTCAAGTCCATAGCAACTATCATCAAGCATCGAACAACATTCACACGCCACAATAAAAACTCACCAACAACTAACAAGTTTATTTATCAGTGATTACATTAACAATCTTTTCCCTGCACCATTCAAACAACAAGTTCATTCGATCAAACCCTAACACACAAATCATCGAACAAAATTAAACCACCTCAGTAAAATTACCAAATGCTTTCATTTCATCAACGACGAAGAAATGCTAAATCAATCATAAATCATAAATAAAATTAATAAATTAGCTAATTCAAGCTATTTTTTTCTTCATTCATTTTACTACACGTGAACAACGAAAGAACGAAATTCACACTTGGCTTCTTAAGATAGATTCACGTAAGCAGAATCAAAACGAAACTTTGAATTGAAGAGAAAAGACGCGATTTGACGAACCTTGAGGGAATCGACGACGAAAAGAGGAGAATCGAGATACCGTCGATCACGAAGGGGAAAGAGTGAAGCGTACGATTGTGGTAGAGTTTGTTTCGAAACCCTAGAGAGAGAAGAAGTGAGGTTTTTTTTTTTTTTTTGAATAAAAGAAGTGAGGTTTGTTGGGGTTAGATAGAGAAAGAGAGAAGTGAGGTTTGTTGTTATTTTTTTAAGATTAAAAATGTTTGTTTTTTTTTATTAAAATTAAAATGGTTTGGTGTTGGATTACCAAAAAAATTGGTTTGATGTTGTTTAGTTTGTTTAATGTTTTTTTTATAATTTTAAAAAAAACAATTTTCAAATAAGAAATTTGTTTAAATACCTTTTCATAAAAATTTATTTTATATTTTTGTTATAAGTTTTTCTAAATAATAGTATTTTATAAAATGATTAAATTGAGAAATTGTTTTGTTTTTTAAAGACAAAATTAGAGAGAGAAATTTTTTATTAATTAACGTGAACTCATAGCTAATTTACAATTGTTGTTAAGGGAAGTAAACTCAATATCTTAAAATTATGAGACAAAGTTTTTATCATATAGGTAACACCTCAATTATAAAGAAAGAAGATGTTTTTTTTAAATATTATTTTTATTATATCAAAATCACTAACAATAAATATATAAAGTTATTTAATATCAAAATTATTTTTTAAAATTTAAAATAACTTCTATTATTATTAAATAAATTATTACAAAAGTTATTTTTAAAAATAAAAAATCAAAATAACTTTTTTTAATATTTAACAAACAAACTCATATATATGTATTATATTATAATATAAATACTTTGAGAGAAAGAAGAATACTTTGAGAGAAAGAAGGTGATAAGAGTAACGGGGAAGATGATGAAAGTTATGATGCATGAAGATGATAAACACATGAATTTTTATTTTTAAAAAATTCTTGAAAAATATATTAAAAAGTTATCTAATGTAGCATGTTAAGGTATCAGATGGCTTGATACATCAACATTTTAAATAAAATAAAGAACTATTTTGTGCAAGTTTTAAAACTTAAAAGTCCAATTTGGAACAAAAAAGATAAAGAACTTAAATTACAATTAAATGAGATAAAAGACTGAAATCATAATTTTGTTTAAAATATAAATTTTTTGGAAAATATTTAAAATATAATTGTTATAACAAAATAAACACAATATAGATAATGAAAAAATAAGAGAGTTTTCTTTTTTACCAAAAAAAAATATTGTATTCATCACAAAGTAGTGATGGATGGTGGTGTGTAGTGTCTAAGTAAGTACTACAATATGGTGAGATAAAAACTTTTTTAATATAAGTTTTAATGATAACAAACTTTATGAAATAAATGTTTAAGTTTTATGAATGGTATTCTACTGATGATTGCACTTGAGTTTTTATTTAAGAAATATGAATCACATAAGTGGACAAGTCATTCACATCAACAAGTGCATAAATATCTACTCAATGATGAAAGAATCAAAGTAACATCAAAAGATTACAACAATACTATCATAAGCTTCATGAAGATATTAGAAGACATTTTTCCAAACAGGTTTACGAACCAATGAGAATCAAACAAGTCAAAAGTTGTCTCAAAAATCAAATGCAACAAATGTTCAGAACGTTTTGAAACAAAGAATAAGGAGAATAATCAAAATAATTATTTGATATATTGGGAAATATGTCCAATAGATATATTATAGATTGTAACATACATGAAGATAAATAAATATGTCAAAAAAAATCTTTATGAAAGAATCTCAAAAAGAATATATCATATATTATATCAATGATTAATGATTGTCGAGTCTTCAAGATAGCATCTTTATGAAGAAAATGTCCAATACATTTATACATATACTAAAGTATCTAAGTGATACTTGATGGAAAAGACACGACATGTGCAACACCAAGATATATTGTAGGAAGTATTGTTTCAATAAAAGATTTCTCCTCTAATATAGAAGACAACATTCTCAATTGTTATGAATAAATGTTCTCATGGTGAACAAATTCATTGCACTCATAAATATTCTTATGAGTTCAGCAAAATGACAAGAATCAACTTTGAAGAAGAAATCATTTCAAGATTGAGTCATTTGTTAAAAGAATAATGAAAGAACATTCACTGGAATGTTTTGGTTGTTCTATTAAAGAACAATTGAGAAAAATGATCTTTTTAGATAGGCAACATGTAGTAAATGAGTTGGCATTTTGCACATAAGTTTTTCAACATTTAATGAGCAATTAAATGTTAAGATTTGAAGACCCACTCGCAAAAATAAACATGTAGAATGTTCTATAGATTGATCTGCAATTTTGATCTCCACACTGATTAGCTGGAAGCAAGTACAAAGCACTAAAGTGCACTTCAAAAAACATTATTGACATGACATGTTGGAAAATAGCGTATGCTAGTGTGTGAATTTAAAAATTGTTGAAGTCCCACATTGGAAAATTCTCATATGTTGAGTCATTTTCAACTCTATAAATACTAAAGTCTCACATTGGATAGAAAAACATATGTGGGTTTGCTTCCATCACTATATAAAGAGTGTCAAACTTTTGTGAAAAACACACCAAAGTTGAATGTATTTCCCAACTTTCTTTTTTCTCCCTTTTCGATCGTGCTCGATATATTTATGAGCCACTTCTCCCCTTTCTTTATGTCCCTTCAAATTTTGAGTGGTTTTAATGTCACTGTCTTTTTAGAGCAGTTTATGTCGTAGACGCTTCGTGTTTGAGAGTGGTTTTTGCACCGTAGTCCCTTCAATTTTGAGTGGTCCTAATACCACAGTCCTTTTATAGCGGCTTTTCGTGTCGTAGTTCTTTTGATTTATAAGTGGTCATAGTATCATATTGTGAGTTCCTTTAACCGCCATATTGATGGTGTAATTCTAGAACGGTTTTCTACAATGCAATAGAACTTAGATACAATTTGTCTGGGTTGTTTTATCAGTTTGTTTAGACTATTTTATCTTGGAGATTCGTGGTTGATTGTTTGCCTTGCACAATTTGGACAGTGCCGCGAAACATCTTAAAGAGAGCAACCTAGTTCACGACTCAACTTAGTAATATCTTCGGTGACATAAATTTATTTTGAAATAGTTTTTTGAAACTCAAAAGGCAACATGACATATGTGCATGTTTTTTACTCAACTATGTCCCAACGAACATATTCAACATTCGCGCCCAAGTTTCCTTCAAGTCTCAAGGAAGAAAGTTATGGGTTTGAAGAAGAACGTTTTGGACATAATTGTAAATAAGAAGATTGTGTAAAAGAAAGCAATTGACAGCTAAAAAGACTGTCTAACAACTATATTCAAAATAAACTAAATATTTTAAGTCTCTCTTCAACTATAAAACAAAGATCAATTAGAAGATGAATTCAATAGTTCAATTTGATGTCTACCAACACTTGTTCAAGTAAGCACGAGTCAAAAAACTCTTCAAGCAAACTCCAGTTCTTTTCACTATATATGTGGATCATTATTTACGTAGTTTGTCTTTATTTATCTCAAACAAAGAGTTGATAATTATTATATCTCAAATACTTTTTATCATGCACATTGAAATTGACTCAAGTCTATCTTTTATGTTAGATTGAGTGTGTTTGTAAATTCTTTTCTAGATTGAAAGATGATTGTGAAAATTCTTTGTTGAAATGTGATTTTAAAAATCATTTATAGGTTGAAAGGTGAATATCGTAATTAATTAAGATGTGATCAAGAGAAATTGTGCGAAGGAGAACATTCTAGTTCTGAAGCACATAGTGAAAATCTCATGGTTATGAGGATTGAACTAGCCTGAGTTGGGAACTAGTATACTTCTTGTGTGTGATCTTTCTATCTTTTATATTTAATTGCTTGCTTGCATAGATCACACTTTACTATCATTGTTTTTGTTTACAACCTCTTAATTTCTTATAAAATGTCCAAAATGTTCTAGTCAGTTAATGAGACAAAACCACGGTGAAGGAAAAAGAGTGTATAATACATTTATTTCTCCACATCATGCAAACAATTATCTCAAAGGTGATAAATTGGCTAAGTAAGTGTTTGTACTTGTTACTCAAAAATTTCACTTGATGGTGACTCAGAGAAATATTTCTTCTATGTTTTTTACTATAATGTTGCGCTGAAAGCACACTTAAGTGCAAGTGCACCTCTATCGCAGTAGTAATAAAATTAGGTTGAAAGTCCCAAATATCATACCCAAGATATTAAAGTAGTGATTATCAAACTAATCAAGTTCTTATGTTATTTAGACAAACAAAAATGTGATTAAAATTGTTTGGAGTCGAAATAGACAAGAATAAAGGAGAGAAATAACAAATTACAATTCAATTTATGAAAACACTAAGGTGCATAGTTTCATTTATACCAATTATAATTATATCACCTAAAATACTTATAATTTATGTTTCTAAATGATGTCAATCATCTACATTATGGCTATTTCGAATCACATAAGTCGGTGATAAATAACATTATTTCTCCTAATCAGTTATTTTCACGGTCATGCAAGATAATAAATTAGAAAATGCATGAAAAACCAGCAGACTCATAACTAAATATCGATTGAAATAAAAGATTGAATTCTGGTCGGTTCAACCTTTCCTTACTAATTAACCCTAAAGTTCAGTTAATTAGCTATGGTGGGTTTACCTATAAGCTAATCAATTTGCTAAAGGGTACATACTCTTTATTGAGATTCAAACACAAGAATTAATTCATTCAATATGATGGAAGACACAAATTATAAATTAAAGAGGGAAATATAATTAAAATGGTACAAGATCACCATAGCCTTAATTTAGTTCCACATGTTCATGAAAACAGCCAAATGCATAATGATATTTATAAAATAAAATGGAAAAAAAACTATAAAAGCTTTCCAATGGTGATGATATGCTCTGCAAAGTTGTCAACGGCCCAAAGCTACTCTCTTCAGCATCCATTTTTCAATTTATAACAAACCGTAGTAAATGGGCTCATTTTCCTGCATGTGCATGACCGCATACCTCACATACCGTAACACACCAATATTTATAATAAATTATTTTATTAATTAAATAAGATTTTAAAGAAGTAATTTGGTGTTAAAACTATTTTGAAATATATATTGATTAATTTTATAATTAATTTTCTTTATACGTGGGTTTTTGATGTTGTGATAATTGTATACATACTTGATTTAATGAGTAATATAAATTATAAATGTTGTATTTAATTATTTTTTTTAAATAATAGTATTTTATTGTAAATATTTAAAAAAATAAGATTTTTAGACAACTTTACGTGTAGATGTGCAATAAATATTTGTGGTAATATTTCCGTGTACATTTGACTAAATGATAAATATGTGCATATTTATATTTTAATTATTTCTAACTATTTGTTATTTTAGTTATTTATTTTATAAATAATTATCTTGAGATATTATTAATATTGTGATCGTTTTCCTTTAATTTTATATAATTTTTGTGACACGGTGATTTTATACATATTTTTGTGATTTAGGAATTAATATAAAGTATTATGTTATATTTATTTATTTTATCATTTTGACTGTTCTCTAAAGATGATAGTATTTTAATGTGAATATTAAAAAATAATAATATTTTAATAATCGTGGCAATAATTTTGAGTATGAGAGTTCTATCTATTAATCTATATTTAAATGGTTAATTACTTTAATTACTATTTTATAAAATATTAATTTTAAAATATTAGTAATGTTTTAGATAGAATTATATTTAAATAAGTGTTAAAGCGAGTTTAAATAATTATTGATTTGATTTTAATTAAAATAAATGAATTAATAATATTTAGTAAAAAAAACTAATAATAAGAGAGTAAAATAAAATGTGTATGTGTAATTGGTGCAATATACTTAGTCCAAATTAAACAATTAAAAATAAAAATATAAAGGAACTATATTAGAAAGAGAGAGGAGCATGATTGTGCTACACAAGTGACAAATTAGAATTTATTTATTTTTGTAGCTTTATTTGATAGGTTAATTTGATGTTTTTAATTTGATTTTAGTTCTATTTTACTACCTTTTTGTTTTGTTTAGATTGCAAGGAGAAAGTGAAGGAATAAGTTAAGATTTTTTGTGCAAAAGAGCCTTGAAGTCAAGTGGTGCAGGCTTGGTGCATCTTGATTAAGAAAATTAAAAAAAAAAAAACTCAAGTTCCAGCAAGCATTATTGTCTGTCCGTAATGGCCATTATGACCATAATAGATGAACGAGAAAAAAAAAACAAGAATTTGTCACTCCAAGTCAGTAAGAATTACTGTCCGGCAGTAATGACCATTATGACCATAATCTGCTGGTCTTCTGCTGCTGAACCTATTACTGTTTGACTGTAATGGCCATTATGGCCGCTCATCTTCTGTTACTGAACCGTTTTTCTTCTAGGAAATTATGATGATTTCTTGTAATTAAAGCTAATGAAGGAACTTAGGGCTATAAAAAAGACGAAAATACTCAGTTTTAGACATAGATTCCTACTCACAATCTCTAGTTACTCTTTCTTTTGTTCTTGTATTTCTCTTAGAAATTTTTCAATAATATTCAGTTTTCTATTTTTGATTTGTTATTTTATTTTATTATGTTATTTTATATTTCCAATGTTTTTATATTTAAGCTTTGATTCTACTATGATCATATGTGAGTAAATATTCCTTGTCTTGGAATTGTAGGATTTCCAATGTTGGATTTCTAACAATTTATATTTCTTTGTGTCATGGGTGTTGATCATTTAATCCAATCTTAGTAAGAATCATATTCATACGTAGATATCAAATAATATATTGAAAGGTAGATTTGATATATGACCCCTGAGATTGGTCTAAAGAATCAAATTATGAAAATAGATTTTGTTTCTATTGAAATCATGAAAGATATCTTCTCTTAAAGAATTTTGCTAATACATCAATCAAGAAAATAGGTTGGTTATTAGTTTAAAATACACTTTTGTTCTTTGAAAGAATGCATTAGTTATAATTGTTTATCTGATTTTTAAGAGTTTAACATCCATAACTCAAAGAAAGTTAATTTTATTGTATCCATCATTGTGAAAAACTACAATCTCAAGTGTAACAATCAATCTATTTATTTAAGTTTAGAATTTAATTAATGAGACTGTTAATTTGAAAAAATATAAATAAAAAAATAAGTAGTTTAAAATTTGATTAATTAAGGAAGGGACACTAGAGTAATATTTAAACAAATGAAGGGCAAAAAGGGATTTTCTAATTTTTATTTTTCTCAAAACACTCACACGCCAACACTGATCTTGTTTTCTGGATTCTTATGGCACGCATATGAAAACTAGCAGAACCGAACACCCACACCCCTTGCACATCTCTGCCAAAATAAGAAAACGCTCCTCATACATATTGAAGATCTTCCAATATCCTTCATCTACTCATCTTAGCTTCTGTTGTTCACATCTATTTATCTCAAACAATTAAACACAAACGCATGTGAGTACGAATTCTTCTTTTCCCCCTTTATTTGTGTTAACGTTGATTTACATGTTTAAGTGGATATAAATTATAAGCTTATCTATGTGAATTTATTTGTTAATTTGTTAATTTAGAACATGTATGTTGTTGTTTGTGTCTCTAGTTGTGATGTTGTGAATGAATTATATGTTAGGAAAAATTTAATCAATGGCGCATAACTAGATTTAAGGTCAGAATGCTTGTCGAGTACGATTTCTGCTCGTTACTGCTAAATATGATGTATACGCGAAACTGATATGTTACTTTAGTATGAGGGTTTTGGGCATTGAAATTATTTAAATAAATTGTTTTGGGATTATTACCGGATTTGTAGAATTAGAGTATGAGGAAATGAAATTTTTGCATATAGGTGTTTTAAAACTGCATCCAAGTGATTTTTCATGACTTTTATGTTGTTATTAAATTCATGACTTTTATGTTGTTATTAATTTCATGACTCCAATGTTGTTTATTTTTATTATTTTTTTCTTGTTATGAGTTCCGTTTGAATTAAGGACGTAGGATCAAATTATTATGGGTTTAGTGTATCGCTAAGTTATTTATGATTGTTGTGGACGAATGATATATTGCATATATGACATAATAAAGACATTTCATACAAAGCATCTCAGTACAACATCATTAAATCAGATCATGCATGGCCTTATTCACGTTGGGACATTTAGATTGTTCAAGGCATGGAATAACAAGTAAAGGAGAACAATCAGAACGCTGATTGGGGTTTGGCCATACCACTTTTACCAATCAGGACTCAATTATTTTGGTGACCCACATCAAGATATTGGGCTACTTTTCCTTATTCCAAATGAAAAGATTTGAGGTCATGCATATGTTTTTTTTCTCTCCAGAATTTAAGAAAATAATAATAATAATAATAATAACATTATTATTATTATAACTAAAACTTTTATAAAAAATAAAAGTGTGAGTTTTAACTTGATATGTATATTTGTTCTCATGTTTTAAACACATTTATGAAAGAAACTCAGATCATTCCCCTTTATTTTCAAAGTTCACTGAGATATTTTTATCTCACCCCGTTTTTCTTTTATTTAGCAGCTGGAGGAACCTGATATATGAATTTAGCATCAGAAGATCAGTTCCAAACTTTGGGAATTAAAATTTGATGTTTATTTTATTTTATATGTAATCAGACAAATCGTAGTTTATTTTCAAGATGTAATATTTTATGAATCTAGTGATCAAGTTGTGAACTATATTTATAAATGTAGTTTTCAGTATGTTGGTGATTCTAAATTATTATTCATTATTAGTTACCTTTGTTTTATTAAGGTGTATGGGTCCAATTGTCATATTCTAGATAATTGACAATGGGTCTTACACCAAGGCTTTATTTTTATTGCGAATTTTAAAGAAAAAATTATTATCAATATTTACTGTCTTAGCTAATTATCATAGTAAAGAAAGACTAGTACTCATAACAAAGTTCTGGTGGGAACGATAATTTTTACTACGCGGTTATACTGTGCACTTGCGATATTATCAACAACACTGAACCACGGTAGAAAAAGGAAGAAAAATTTGATTTGGTGTTTGTTGATTGTCTAGAAAAATTTATTAGTTTTTATCCAACTTTTAGTATCTTGTTTCTTTTATTGAGCGAATTATTTTAAAACTTTTTTTTTTAAAGAATTTTAGCCTTCTCATTTTCTTTCTAAGATACACGACTTCTCTCTTTAAAAAAATCACTATTTTACATCGTTCTTCTTCATCATAATTTCAATTATAGTGAAACTAACGCCAAAACGATCGTGTGAATAGTGACTAAATTATTCATTGATTAGTTTTCTGATTTGGGGTAAATTTCTTTGACCCAATGTCGAAATGGAACTTTTTAGAGTATCTTCTCATATTTTATTTTGAACTTCAATCATAAATCATCGAGTTTGACCGACCGGAGGACGAAGAGTCAAATTTGTATAGACTTTTCGCTTGTGAACTTGGATTAGCGTGTAAAAGCGTCAAAATAAGGTAGGATGTAAGATAGTGTTTAAATTCATGAGCATATTATAATTTGAGATGAACAAGATTGTCGTATTTCTCAACAGTTTATCTAAGACTCACTGCGTACGGATGTAGTTCTTTGAGCGGTAAATTAATTCATATGCAAATATGGGAATTGCGAGATTAAAATATGGAATAGAAACATTTAAAAGATATTGATTTATTTAATTTTCTGTGAATGTAAGATATTTGATATTGGATGTTGAATTAATTTTCTGCCTATGTTTGACTTGATGAGTTTATGTGATGATAAAACTTGGATGCATTGTGTGATATCAATTTATGTAACGTGATGATAAAATTTAAATGCATTGTGTGATATGATTTTATGTGATGATGATGTTATATTGAAGATTTTGATGTTATGAATTTGTGATGAGTATATTGAAGTAACCATATAGTTTATAAAATAGTTGTGGTTCCAATCTGTACTAAAAATGGTGCTCTTAATGGAGTGAGTAGATGTTAGTGGCATTTGATGTGGAGATTATCTTGTCATCATATAGGTAGGGTCTAACAAGCCTAGTGATGTTAGGGAAGTATAATTTGAATGAGCCTGATCGTTGAAGTCTGTTGTTAAGTCTTACGAAAAAACTATTAGACTTTGTGGGTATTCTGGTGGGAAATTCTTAAGTGACTTGGAGGTAGCCCTCCAAATGTCGAGAGCTACCATGCAACACATGTTTACCTCGACCGTCACGTACATGTCTCTTGGGTTAAGTTGAAGGGATCTATGAGGACATGACCAATTTGAATTGTTCGTTCACTTTGTGATGACATAGTATCAAGCCTCCTAACCAAGTACTTCAAAGTTATGATGGTACCAAAATGTGAAATAGTAGAGTTTAAGTTCATAACATTGCATTGCATTGTCTTATGTTCGTTATGTTGTGATTAATGTGTATCGAATGTGATAATAATTTCTCTTAGACGATTTGATGTTATAATGAGAAATTTATTTTCCTTGAGTGATTTTGATGTTATAATGTGATATTATTTGCTTAAATGTTTGACATGTCGTGATGTGTTAGGATACAACTTTATTATGATTATTTGCGTATTCTTCTTACTTATATTATACTATCAATATGATTTCGAAACCACCTCTTTGTTGTTTGTGTTTGACTTACTTGACTCTAAGTTTGTGAAATCGTAGCTATTACAGGTTAACGAATCTTGAAGTTCAAGTTTGGGAGAAGTCCCACTCTGATATGGGATACCGGAAATGAGATTTATAAGTTGTAATTTAGATATTTAATTATAAACGAATTTTTGTAATAAAAACTTTGTTAGTTCTAGTAAGTTTTTAGAATTAAATTAAGAAATTATAGTTAAATCAAGTTTATTAAGATTACACTATTTTATTTAAGGAAGAAAGTTTAATGTGTTTCATGTGTAATTTTGAGAAATGTAATATCTTAAATTACTTGTAAAAGTTTATTTTTTCCTTGATAAGGTTGTCATTATTCGTTGTGATTTTTTTCACAAAAATATAATATAAATTATTATACATATCATTTTGGAGTTTAGAGTGTCATGTTAGTCTTATCAGAGCAGATATGTTCAATCAAGCCGAGTGAGTCAAATGTTAGTATAATGTAAGTCAAGTGAGTTGCCTTTGCTTGTGTATTATGTTCGGTATTTGATTGTTTTTTTTACCAAATATTATTCTGTTATATATTTTGCTATGACCGTACATGCCTTGTGAAGTGCTTTGTGCATGTTTTGTTTCAATTTTGGAGGGGCTAAAATCAATTTCGGAGTTGTAAAATAAAATTTGTAGTTTTTGAGTTCAAACGTGATTTTTATAGTAAAATTTATTGTTGAACTCATGTTTACCTAAACATATCCAAACATTAATCACTTTACATTTAATTCACTTTTAACTAAAATTAATTAGCTCAAAATCAATTTTAGTCATCGCAGAACCAAAGACACGCTTACTACCTTAATTGGTGAAGTTGTTTGTTAGTTGTTGCTTAATAATTTTGTGTGGTGTATTTGAAGTACTTATATGTAACCAAGAACTTCTTGAAATTGCCTTATTCATTTTTTGACTTTGATTTGATTTATTGATGTGTTCCATTGTGTTACTCTTGAAGGATATGTTCTGTGTAACTTTTTAATTGAAAAAAAAATAAGCTTCCTTGCTTTATGTTAAAAACTAGAAGCGATGATTTTTATTGATTAGTTGTAATTCTTGTTAATGTTAAATTTATATTGTTATGAAATTATTTTATTTGCTTGGTTAAAAGTCAACTTGTTGTTTTTCCGTATTTTAAGATTACACCTTAAACTCCTCAAAAGAATAATTGATCGTTAAATTATATGTCTTTTAATTAAAGTTTTAATTTTGAATAGAAAATATTTATTTTTGATTTTAAGTTGACTTTAATAAATTTTTTGTAATTGTTGTTATTACTATTGTCATTTTAAAGTAATATTATAGATTTGTTAATTAAAAATAAATAAATAGATTGTCTTGAAAAATAGTTAAATAATTTTAAGATTATGTTTTTTATGTATAGAGCACATAATTTGAATTCATGTTTCAACCGTTAAAAATATTCTTTTGGTGATAAAACAAATTAGAGATGCTACCTTTAAAGGAAAATAGATTTTAAAGTGTGGGTTTTAATTTTAAACACTTAAAGTGTTGAAAGTTGTATTTGAATGATTACAATTTTGAGTGATATAAATAGTATAAAAAAAATTATATTATTAGTGTGAGTGATTCTTTAATATTCAAGGTTGATAGTACTTTAAAGTTAATATTTTTTAAAAATAAATTGTGAAGTGCTAAAGTTGATTTATTTTAAAGAATTATATTGTGTTGGAGTTGTGTTGATTTATAAAATAAAAATAATTTTAAGACAATTTTATTTAAAATTTAGAGTAGTTGAAAATCTACACCAAATTAATATTATAAAATAATTATTTTTATACAACAATAAAATTTAAAAATATTAAAATTATATTTTTATAAAGAGGATATTATAATTTATAATATTTAAAAAAAATATCAAATATATTGAATATATATAAAATTTAAAAATGACAATAATATTATTAGCAGAATGAATGCAGAGACGTGGTGAATATAAAAAACCCTAAACTTGTTCTTGAGTTTTAATTTTGAAAAAAAACTGCACCTATACTTAATTAAAGTGAATTTCTCCATTTAATTGTATTTTTCTTTTATCACAAAAATGCCCCTTCGAGTGGACTTTTGAGAATGATATTACAATAGTTATTTGGATAAAAAAAAAGTGAGTTAGGTCCAAAATACTCCAAGATATAAATTTATCTTTCCAAAGGCAATTAACTCCATCAAAATAACATTTTGTGACTAAGTGGTCTTCATAACAAATTTATCTTTACTGATCAATGTTAAAATTCATACATAATATATAAATTGAGTCTGTTGCATTCCTTTATTCCAATTAGACAATTGAACTCATAAAGTTGATGATTCAGTGCTTTATAACTCATAATGTTAAAAATGTGTTTTGTGGTTTCAATCAACATTTAGGATTATGGTTCAACAAATGGGGATGCTTCCATTCCTTGTAACATGCATTCTCAAGTTTTAGTAAGCATACTATAAGATCGATGCAGAAAACACCAATGTAAGGTGGATTATTTGAAGAAGATCATGGGAATGGATGTAATGGGCAAAAATCAAGGAAGGTTGACACACAAGAAAACTAGGTAAATCTAAACCCAATTATTATTATTGGCAAAAAAAAAAATCATTACCAAAAGAGTTTCTAAAACTCATAAAGAAAGATTATAAGTTTATGTGCTTTAATAATAGTGAGAAATAAAATTAAAAAGTATTGTTATAGTTACATTGACATAGAAGTCGAAAAAAGAAAGTGGTGTATACACCACTATAAACCAAGTACCACTGCCAGGCCCAGACAGATTTGCTTAGTAGCAGGGGAGGCTACGATCACCTCAAAAAAGTTTCTTCAGTAAAAGTAAATATTCTAACAATAATATTTATATATAATATATGATATATATAACAAATGTCTCACTAATTATTTTAAATTGTAGAGTAGTTTAGTGATAACAAAGACTTTTATAAATCTTATGTTTTATTTTTCTATATTTTAGTTCTAGAATTGTTGAATGTGACTTAATGTTTATGTTACTTTGGTTTCACGACTCCTCAAAAGTGTTTGTTTAATATAAAATAAAATAAAAAAGTTGCATTTTCTTTTGACAACCGTTTTTAAACTGGCATCGAGGTGTTGCCTACTCCTAAGACAACAGTTTATATGAACTTTAAGTAATACTAACAAAAAATCATTGTCATTGATACGTTATATAGACAACGATTTTAAAATTACTCTAGGACAACATTTTTTTTACCATTGTTGTTTATAATAACGAAAACCGTTGTGTATTATTATTATAGAATAGCTAATTTGTAGCTAATCTCTAGCCAAAAGAAAGATAGTTACAGATTGCTACAGCATAGCTTCCCAATTTGTCATACAATAGATAAGAGGATTTGCTACAACATAGCTTCCAAATTTGTCATACAATAGATAAGAGGCAAATTACGAGGAGACGTTTTCCTAACTGATTTATAGTTATCCTTATAAAATCATAGTTAATTTCTAGCTAATTCATAGAAAAAATTGTTCAAATTTGATTCCCTAGTGACATCTATTTCTTACCTAATTTCCAACTAATACTAAAACATAATATACAGTAAATTCATATTTTGAAAATATTTAAATTACTTTTAAAAGTTCTTTCAAATTAATAAAGATAAAGACTCCATAAAAGATGATAGAAAAAGAGAAAGTTAGCGGGAAAAAAAGCTCTTAAATGTAACTTCAACTGATATTCTATTTGATAAAAGTTATGTAACATAGTTAAGAGAGAAATTTGAGATCAATTACATTAAATATAGTTTTAACTATTTCTCTAACCGAGAATAAAATATGGATACTACATGTGAAGGTACAAACACGAGAAGGGGGGATTAAATTGTGTTTGTCAAACTTGATTTCTTTTGCTGTTTTGTTGAATGTTGATGCAAATTATTGGATGAATAATTGATCAGACTTAGCAGCGGATAATAACAACTTAAGAACACAACAATTTATCCTGGTTCACCATTAACTTGGCTACATCTAGTCCCTTCATCCTGAAGGCTTTAATTCACTAATTCAAAATCTTTGAATTATAGCACCTGACCCTTCAAGCCAGTCTTCTCAAACAGTCTGACAACCCCAAACTTTTGAGGAATGAAAACAACACCTTGACTCTACAAGTCAAGTCTTCTCCTACCAATCCGACAACCCCAGATTTAAGAAGGAATCTACACCACTATCGGGTTTGATTACAAGGGTTTGGAACTCTGCAAAGTTGCTTCTGGAAAGCTGATTGCTACACTGAATTTCTCTCTCGAAAACACTTAGTGCTTTTGCACTCAAGTGATTCTCTCTTTTGAACTCTTGGATTGTGTTGAATATGAAGCTTGAGTTCTTATATTTTCGATGCTTGATGCTGCTGCCTGAAGCCTCCTTTTATAGCTGCAGATAGGGCTTTGTCTAAGCTTAAATTCGAAATAAATCTTGCTCAGATTTCCTTAGAAAATTCTGTTGGCCAATCCTGTTTCTCTTAAATTAAAATCGTATCTTTTTAGCTTCAGATTGCATTTGAAAATTCTGTTGACCAATCTTGTTTCTTTTAATTTCAAACCATATCTTTTTAAGCTTCAGATTGCATTCGAATTTCTTCAAGTATTTAGTGATTTTTGAATCAAATCCCCTCAATACTTTGATCAAATTTCTATCAAAATTTAATAAAGTCTTCTTCGAATTTTAATCAAGTCTTCACTGATTTGCATCATGATTTAAATTCTGGACCGTATGATCCTCTAATCTCGGCCAACTCTGGACTTGTAATCTGATTTGTACCAATTATGTGATCCTCTGATCTCGACCAACTCTGGACCATGTGATCTAATCTGTACCATTCTGTGATCCTATGATCTCGGCCAATTCTGGACCATGTGATCTGATATGTACCATTATGTGATATGGACCATTGATCTTCTAATCTGGACCATTGATATTTTAATCTGAACCATTGATCTTTTCAACTGGACCATTTATCTTCTAGTCTGGACCATTGATATTTTAATCTGGACATTTATCCTCTGATCTGGACCAAGTTTGGACTAAGTCTGGATTCAGTCTGAATTAAATCTGGACTAAGTCTTATGTTCTGGACAATTATATCTTCTAATCTGGACTAAGTTTTATGTTTTGGACCATGCTAACTTCTGGTTTGGACCAAGTCATTTGTTCTGGACCAGTTATCTTCTGGTCTGAACCAAGTCTGGATTAAGTCTAGACTGATTCTTATATTCACGACCAAGCTATCTTCTGGTCAGAATTAAGTCTAGACCAAGTCTTACTTATGTTTCTTTCTAGTATGGGCCAAGTCTCCCTCTGACAAGCTTCCTTCTAGTCTGGACTAGATCTCCTTCTAGACTCTTCTTCCATCTGATTGATGCTACCCTCTGATGTTTTCCTTTGATGACATCCTCTGGTATCCTCTGGAGGTATCTTCTGGTATCCTCTGATGACATCCTATGGATGTTTCCTCTGGATGTATCCTCTGGTATCCTCTGGATGTATCCTCTGGTATCCTCTGGATGTATCCTCTGGTATTCTCTGGATGTATCCTTCTAAGTCAAAATACGATTTTCATAAAATACATTTGTTAACATCAAAACTTTAATTGCAAGAACCAACTTGGTTCCAACAACATGAAGTGTCAAACAAGTTCAACAAATATATATCAAGACTTTACTCATTCTAGAGATAAAAAGAATGTCAATACACTTGATGACTTGCTCCCAGCATTAAAAGCCACTGCCCTACCTTTTACCAATCTATAATTGTTGGAACATAGAGTATGTTAGTGTGTGAATTTAAAAATTGTTGAAGTCCCACATTGGAAAACTCTCATATGTTGAGAGTAGTTTTCAAATCTATAAATACTAAAGTCCCATATTAAATAGAAAACATATGTCAGTTTGCTTCCATCACTATATAAAGAGTGTCAAACTTTTGTAAAAAACACACCAAAGATGGATGCATTTCCCAACTTTATTTCTTCCCTTCTTTTCTACTCGATGAATTTTTTGTCCCATCGAGTTTTAGTGGTTCTAATACCACTTTCTTTTTAAGAAATTTTTATGTCGTAGTTCCTTCAATTTGTTAGTGGTTATAATACCACTACTCTATTAGAGTAGTTTTTATGCCGCAGTCCCTTCAATTTTGAGTGGTTATAATACCACATTCCTTTTTGAGGGTTTTTTTGTGCCTTAGTTCTTTTGATGTATGAGTGTTCATAGGGCCATATTGCAAGTGGCTTTAACCGCCATATTGAGGGTGTATTTCTAGAACGATTTTCTATGGTGGAGTAGAACTTTGATACAGTTTGTCTGAGCTGTTTTATCCTGGGGACTTCATGGTTGATAATCAGCCTTGTACAATTTGGGCAGTGCCACGAAACGTCTTAAAGAGAGCAACCTAGTATGCGACTCAACCCAGTAATATCTTCGGTGACATAAACATATTTTGAAATAGCTTTTTGAAACTTTATAAAACAACAGTTTTAAGACATTTCGTTCTGCCATGTCAACCGAAGAGATTACTAGATTTGGTTCTGGTGCCTATGATTTAAATAAACTGTTTCATTAAGGAAAACATAAAAGGATAACTATAGAATTAACCCATGGGAGGATAATGATTAGCTCTATAAGAATTATATTTTTAATGGACTTGCTGATGATCTGTATGACTACTATAGTTCCAGCAATACTATGAGTCGCTACCTTAAGTATCAGAGTATCAGATGACTGATGACAGATCTGTGGATGCTCACTCTCATGAAATTCAGAAGATAACTCATGACATCATCTATTAAGGTATGACTTTAGATGAAGAATTTCAAATTGTTGTTATTATTGAAAAACTGCTCCATACATGTTTTTTTTCTAAATAGTCTGATAACCGATCTCCAAAAACAAAAATATTGTTTATGGTTTTCTCGTGAATAAGGCAGTGTTTAATTACTCTATAGGGGCATATTCGTACACCATTTATAAATATGATATTTTTTTTTTGGAAAATGGTACGTCACTCCTAACATGTTTAAATTAAATGTTCAAATTTAATAAAATATCTCTTTCTACCTATATGTTGTGTGATTTTAATATTTGACATGCTAGACTCTATCATGTGAACACATGTGATTTCAAATTTAAGTAACTTAGGCTTAATACCAAATTTATCTTTAAATAATTTTGAAAAACGTGATTTTTGTAGTCAAACAAAAATAACAAAGAGTTCACATAAATCTGTAGTTAGATAATCAGAGTCTTTAGATTTATTATACTCCGATATATGTGAACTTGATGAGACGTTAACAAGAAATGGAAAACATTATTTTATCACTTTTATTAGGATTTTTTTGACTATATTTCGTATATATAATGAGCAATAAAAGTGAAACGTTTGACATATTTAGGATCTTTGTAACTGAAATTGAAAATCAATTTAATAGAAAAATTAAGAGGTTTCATAGTGATAGAGGAACTAAATATGATTCTAGTTCATTTAATGAGTTTCATAAATTGCATGGAATTATACATGAAACAACTGCACCATATTCGCATGAAATAAATGGTAAAGTTGAAAGAAAGAATAGAATTCTTATTGAACTAGTTATTACTATTATGCTTAATGTAAGACCCTTAATTTTTAAATTAAAATTATGGAATTAATATTAAGTGTATTTTGGGGATAATTGTAAAATATTTAATATATGTATGTTTTGAGTGAATATATATATATAAATATTTATTTTGGAAGATGAATTAAGATTATTGGATGAAGAATAAATTAATTTAATTACGAGTAATTAAATTAGCGGACAGTTAATTAAGGGATTATCGGCTAATTACGACGAGACTGATTAAGTGCTAAGGATCAGACAAGTGTCGGGTAAGGTGGCACCCACACAAGCCTATAAATAGGAGTGAGAAGCATGGGTGAAATCAGAACACCATTCCTCCTCCCTCACTGCCCATACTACATGTAACAGTATCTCTTCCCTCCCATTCTGTTTTTCCATTCCCAGTCCGTTCAAAAAAAAAAAAAGAGGGAGTTCCTCAAAAGTGTCATTACTTGGAAATCCAAACACCAAACCAGAAAACCCCCAATACAAAAGTTGTTCCCCTCATCATTCTGAAGCTAGAGAACCTATTTTCGTAGCAGAAAACGCAAGCGGGAGTTTCGCCGATTTTTGAGGCGTAAACGGGAACGAAAACAGAAACGAGAGAAGTAGCAGAAACGCAATAAGGGTAAGGGCATCTTCCACTTTCTAGTTGCATTTTAGGACTGTAAATGTATGTTTGAGGTGTGATCATATTTGAGTTTCTGTTTTGAAAAAGAAACTGTTTTGCATGACATTTTGAAAGATGAAAGAAAATGCATTCTGTTGATATTTTAAAAATCTGTGATGTGCTGTTTTTGGGTGGTGATATCAATGCTGTTTTGTTTATGTGGGAAAGTTGAAAAATGTCTTGCATGCTATTTTGAAGATGATCAAAATGCATATTTGTAAAACTGTTGTGCTGGTGGTTATAAAATGCGAAAATGCATTTTGTTGGTGTCTTACTATTATGTGATGGTTGCTGTTTGGCTGAATGTATGAATGTTGTTCTGCTTGTGTGAGGAAGCTGAAAATGCTTTGCATGTTGTGAATGGTGGTGTAAGAATGCTGGAAATACCTTGCACGTTGTTTTGGGAAATTGTCAACAATGTAAACATTGAAAAAGGTCTGTTTTGTGTGATTAACATTCTGTTTTTGAGTGATTCTGGTGATCCTGACGTTTTCAAAAGAAAAGGGATTTTAAAATGATGAAAGTGTTTCTTCTGGAAAATCTGTATTGATGGAAAATGCCTGAGTTTTGTGGTTCAAAAGAGTGATGAAACTGATTTGGGGTTGTGCTGGTTTTTCAAAGGTAAAAGTTTGAAAATGTGTTGTAGTTTTCAGGAAAAGTTCACTGAATTCGAAGGTGTATTCGAATACAACATGAGTGTATTCAAATACAACCTGCCAAGCTTCTGTTTTACTCAAGTTTTCAAACATGTATTCGAATACGGACCCCTGTATTCGAATACAGAGGAAGGATTTTTGCTTCTGACTTAGCATCTGTATTCGACAACGACTTTGTCGTATTCGAATACAGAAGTGAAATTTTAACATTGTATTTGCATCTGTATTCGACTACGACAGTCTCGTATTCGAATACAGGATGCTAACTTTCACAATTTTTGCTTATGTATTCGAATACAAGGGAGCTGTATTCGAATACAGATTCGTGTTTTTCCAGAAACTCAAGTTTTAGCTTCTGTATTCGAATACAAGGAAGCTGTATTCGAATACAGATTCGTGTTTTCCAGAAAATCAAGTTTTAAACACTGTCATGTGAATCTTAAAGTGTTGGGGAACATTGAGAAGGGTTAAAATGATTTAAAATGGAGTCTTTGAAATAGTTTTGAAGAGGAGATGATGATGGTTTGGAAAACTTTAATGTCTTGGGAGAAAATGCTGAAATTACAATGTTTTGTCTTCTGTATTCGACTACAGGCATGCTGTATTCGAATACAGAATGTTGAAATTTCAGTTTCATGCTTCAGTATTCGAATACAAGGGGGCTATATTCGAATACAAATTCGGGTTTTTCAGAAATTCCAAGTTTTTCAACATTGTTTTATAAACCCTAAGTGTTGGAGAATATTGGGATGGTTTGTGATGAATTAAAATGGATTTTTTGTGATAGTTTGAAGTGGTGGTGATAAAGTTTTTGAGACTTTGCTGATGTAGTGAAAGATACTGGTTTTGCACTGTGACAGCCTCTGTATTCGAATACAAGGAAGCTGTATTCAAATACAGAGTGTTAATTCTGCACTTGTTTTTGGCTTATGTATTCGAATACAGAGAAGCTGTATTCGAATACAGATTCGTATTTTCCAGAAATCTCAGTTTTAAACACTGTTGTATGAATTTTAAGAGTTGATGAAAAGATTTATGATAATTAAGAATGGACTTGTGAGATGATATAAAGTGTTAATGATTGCTTGACTGTTTAATCATGGTGTTGATGATGATGATATTGACTGTGTTGAGATGTTTTGAAAAATGATGGAAAGGTTGAAATTTCCTGATGATGCATATTGTTTCAGTGAAGAGAAAACACTGCATATTCATGCATTTGCATAGTCAAGTTGTACCTGCGATGGGCCACCGAGTAATGCGTAAACGTGCTGATTTGTTGAGCGATTGCACGAGTGCTGGTCTGTTGAGCGACTACACTGGTACTGATCTGTTGAGCGATTGTACCCTGAAATGCGCAAAAACGTGCTGATTTGTTGAGCGATTGCACGAGTGCTGGTCTGTTGAGCGACTGCCCTAGTACTAATCTGTTGAGCGATTGTACCTGAGTATATGTCAAACGTGCTGGTCTGTTGAGCGACTACACGAGTGCTGGTTTGTTGAGCGATTGCACTGGTGCTGATCTGTTGAGCGATTACACCCTGGTCTTGAGGGCCGTTAAAGTCAAACATATTTAAAATGTGGTGGTCTGTTGAGCAACTGCACCCTGGGTAATTCCAAGAAATTGTATACATGAGCATATACATATTGCATTGGGGAATTGACCGGTGGGTCACATTTTGGTTATATGATGATGATTGGAAAGTAATGTGTGTAAGTACGTTGTAAAATCTGAATTTTCTGATGAATGTTTGGGATTGCTGAGATGGTAGTTGTACTTACAATATGTTTTCCATATTAATTGGTTTGTGTTTGAAAAAGCTTATATGTCATGAAATTTCAAATGAGCATCCTTAATTTTCATCATTGTCATATGTTATACCATGGTGTATTTGTTCTGTGATATAAATGCTATGTGCTTATTTGTTAATTTCGGTCGGTGACCCTTTACTATTATTATGGAAATTGGGCTTTGCCCTCAGATGCCCTCCAAACCCATGACACCCGTGGGTCCCGAGACGACGGAAACGTCGCTCGACTTCATTGATCGTTCCGTGCCTACTGCTTGGGTATACGACCCCATCTCAGGCAGGGCTACGTACACGGGGAGATTGAAGAGGACCTGTAGGAGCAATGGAGTGGTGCACTACGTGGAGCACAGTTATGCGAGGATTGATTTTCGTGTGCCTTCTTTTTTGGTATTGGAGGCGCACAAAATTTTTGATGATGCGGAGGAGCCAGGTAGAGTGGTGACTCCTAACCCGGTGATTGGAGGAGATGTACGTCATTCTGAGGCGGAAGAGAAGAACGAAGAGCCGAAGCCAGTAGCAGCTGATATTCCGGGTCCGTCTAGGATATCTGATGATTGTTATGAGATTTCGGCTCCGCCGAAGCGACCAAGACTGTACATTGGTCTAACTTCGAAGGAGACTGATCCCTCTCTTTATGATGAGGAGGAGGAGGTTACATCGAGGCGAGCGGAGGAGTCAGATGAGACTTGTTTGGGATGCGGAGGAAATTCGTGCTACTGTAGCTTTAGTGTATGATCAGTTAGATTTGATGTATAGGATTTTGAGTTGGAAAATGTAATTTGTTTTATTTTGGAAATTATTGTACTATTTTTCCGCTAACCTATTCCGCACTCTGATATTTACTTTTGAGATGTTATGACCCCAATATTTTGAAATGTATTAATGTTTATTATTAATTTCTAAAGATAAGTACTTAGTGATATTTATGATGAAATTATTTAATTACGTTCATCGATAAAAAATTACGACGTACCATTTTATGAGATCAATTAAAGGAAATTTTATTTCAATTCTTTTGAAGTAATAAATTGGAAAATCATTTTAATTATTTAAAAAAAAATACACTCGCGCTGTGTTTTAAACTCGGGGTGTTACAATTGTGGTATCAGAACATTTGGTTAAAGTTTTGGGTTAAAGCTCTGATTAAAGTAATTGTTTTGAGTTGTTAGCTGATCATGCATAGGAGCAAGTAGTTAAAGTGTCAAGTCTTGTGTAAGTTGTGGTGTGACTGAAGTGATGATGGTTTTGTAGGAAACAATGCCTCCACGAAGAGACGACACCACAAGAGCCAATGTCAGCCGGGAAGATAGGATGGTTGAGGCGATGAATAACATGGCTGCGTCTGTTGCTGCACAAACGGCTGCAAAGACTCAATGAGATCTGGAGAAGAGAGAAAGCGAGATTCGCACTGCTGAATCTAGAGGACTAGAGGATTTTCGTCGTTATAATCCTCCCAAGTTCAAGGGCGATGAGGGTCCAGAAAGAGCGGACCAGTGGATTCAAGAGATGGAGAAAATCTCCGAGATGATTAATTATCGAGCAGCGATGAAGGTCAACTATGCCACATATCTGCTGATAGGGGATGCAGAGTATTGGTGGAGAAGTACAAGATTACTGATGGGGTCAGCTGAAGAGGAAGTGAACTGGGAGTCGTTCAAAAACAAGTTTTTGGACAAATACTTCCCGATGAGCACTAGAACCAAGTTGGTGACGATTTTCTGAAATTGCACCAGGGAAACATGACGGTGGGAGAATATGCGGCTAAGTTTGAATCGCTGTCAAGACATTTCAGATTTTTCCGGGAAGAAGTTTATGAACAGTTTATGTGTCATCGCTTTCAAAATGGACTGAAGTATGAGATTCAAGACTCGGTCTTACCTTTGGGAATTCAACGTTTCCAAGTGTTAGTGGAGAAGTGTAGAGAGGTTGAAGAGATGAAGAACATGAGGGCCAACAGAGGAGGGAACTTTAATTCTGGAGGGCCTAGTCGGATGCACAATTAGAACAATAGAGGAAAGCAAGTTGCTAAGCCATATAATCGGCCACAAAACAACAAGAGGGGCCAGAATCGGCCGGGAAATCAGCATTTTGGACGGCAATTGGGACAAGGAGTCTGGTGTTATAGATGTGGGAAAGAAGGACATACTGCTACTGCTTGTACCGCAAGGGATCTGATGTGTTTCAACTACTAGAAACCAGGACACGTGGCGAGGGATTGCTGGGTTCCGAAGGTGGAACCAACGGTGAATGCAACTTGGGCTACTCGTCCTATTGCTAGAGGCCGCGTCTATCACATGGATGCTGAAGCTGGGAATCAAGCTCCAAATTTAATCCAGCAAGATTGCGAGATTGCAGGTAACACACTAACTGCACTTTTTGATTCGGGGGCAACCCATTCTTTCATTGCTATGGACTGTGTGAATCGTTTGAAGTTATCTGTGTCTGCTTTGCCTTTTGATTTGGTTGTTTCCACACCTGCTAAGACCTTGACCGTAAACTCTGCATGTTTACACTGTACTGTAACGATTCAGAATAGAGATTTCTTGGTTAATTTAATTTGTTTACCCCTACAATCACTCGAGATCATTCTCGGCATGGATTGGATGACGTATAATTATGTAGTCTTGGATTGTGCTCGAAAATAAGTTCTTTTCCCCGAACCTAGAGTCGTTTGGTATTTGGCTGCTAACCAACTCGGAGTATCACTGAGAGAAGGAACTCAGGAATTTTTATCATTGGCTAACGTGGAGACCAAGATGGATGTGAACATAGAAGATGCGGTGTTAGTCAAAGAATATCCGGACGTATTTCCATCAGAAATACCAAGATTACCCCCGGTAAGAGAGGTGGAGTTCTTCATTGATTTGCACCCAAGAAATGGACCTATTTCAATTGCGCTGTACCGGATGTCGCCATTGGAATTAAGCGAGCTTAAGGGTCAAATTGAAGGCTTATTGGAGAAAGGATTTATCAGACCAAGTGTGTCGCCCTGGGGAGCTCCGGTGTTGTTGGTTAAGAAGAAGGATGGAAGTTCGCGCTTATGCGTGGATTATCGGCAACTTAATAAGGTAACTATTAAGAATCGCTATCCTTTACCACACATTGATGATTTGATGGATCAATTGAGGGGAGCCGCGGTGTTTTCAAAGATTGATTTGAAATTAGGATACCATCAGATTCAGGTAAGAGAAGGAGATATTCAAAAGACTGCTTTCAAGACTCGTTACAGACACTATGAATATCTCGTTATGCCGTTTGGAGTTACGAATGCACCAGCGATTTTCATGGACTATATGAATAGAATCTTCAGCCCATTCCTGGATAAATTTGTGGTGGTGTTCATCGATGATATTTTGATTTATTCAAAGGATGAAGAAGAACATGAATAACACCTACGCCAAGTTCTTGAAGTCTTACGTGAGAAGCAATTGTATGCCAATTTGGCGAAGTGCGAGTTTTGGCTAGAGAAAGTGAACTTCTTGGGACATGTGATAACAAAAGAAGGAATCGCTGTCGATCCGACAAAGATTGAGACAATTCTTGCCTGGAAACAGCCTCAGACTATCACAGACATACGGAGTTTTGTCGGACTAGCATGATACTACAGGAGATTTATTGAGGGATTTGCTAAGATTGTAGCTCCTTTGACACAACTCACCAGAAAGAATCAGCCGTTTGCATGGACGGAGAAGTGTGAGGAAAGTTTTCAGTTGCTTAAGGAAAAGTTGACAACCTCACCAGTGTTGGTCTTACCACAGCCAGAGGAACCATATGTAGTTTACTGTGATGCATCTCACCAAGGTCTGGGATGTGTTTTGATGCAACACAAGAAAGCTATAGCCTACGCCTCAAGGCAGTGAAGACTCACGAACGAAACTACCCTACTCACGATTTAGAGCATGCTGCAATAGTGTTTGCATTAAAGGTCTGGAGGCATTACTTATATGGATGCACGTTCACGGTGTTCAGTGACCATAAGAGTTTGAAGTATCTGTTCGATCAAAAAGAATTGAACATGCGTCAGAGAAGATAGATGGAGACTCTCAAGGAGTTTGACTTTTCATTGCAGTACCACCCTGGAAAAGCCAATGTGGTGGTTGATGCATTGAGTCGGAAAAGCGTGTCAGTATCTTCAATGATAATGGCCAGACAACAAGAGTTGTGGGAAGCATTTAGAGATCTACACTTGGATGTAAAGTTTGCACCAGGAATTTTAAAGTGTGGAATGATAACAATTTCGAGTGGTCTACTTGAGGAGATTGCAAACTTGCAAGATGACGCATTGATCCAAGAAAAGAGGAATCTGATAGCGCAAGGATAGACAACTGAGTTCAGAGTCGGACCAGATAATATTCTGAGATGTAATGGAAGAGTTTGTGTACCGCAAAAATGCAAATATGAGAAGAGCGATTTTGGAAGAGGCTCATAAGAGCAAATTGAGTATTCATCCTGGAGCGACCAAGATGTACCAGGACTTAAGACAGAATTACTGGTGGCCACGAATGAAGAGGGACGTAGCGGAGTACGTAACGGCTTGTTTAACTTGTCAGAAAGCGAAAGTGGAACATCAACGACCTGCTGGAATGTTGCAGCCTCTGGAGATACCGGAATGGAAGTGGGACATCATTTCCATTGATTTTATAACAAGACTGCCCAAGACAAGGAAAAAGAATGATTCAATTTGGGTAATAGTGGATCGATGGACAAAGTCTGCACATTTCTTACCAGTAAGGACCACTTATAAAGTAGATAAGCTGACAGAAATCTACATCGCTGAGATTGTAAGGTTACACGATGTTCCATGGAGCATAGTATCGGACCGTGACCCAAAGTTCACATCTCACTTTTGGGGAGCGCTGCATGAAGCTTTAGGAACAAAACTGAAATTGAGTTCCGCTTACCATCCACAAACAGACGGACAGACTGAAAGAACAAACTAGTCCATGGAAGATCTATTGAGAGCATGTGTGTTGGATGATAGAGGAAACTGGGATGAGGTGTTGCCATTGATTGAGTTTACTTACAACAACAGTTTTCACGCAAGTATTGGAATGGCACCCTATGAAGCTTTATATGGACGCAAGTGTCAGACGCCTTTATGCTGGTATAAGGACGGAGAAAGTATGATTGTTGGACCTGAGATGGTGGAACAGACCATAGAGAAAATCAAGAGGATACAAGAGAAAATGACGATTTCGCAAGATCGTCAGAAGAGTTATGCGGACAAGCGTCGCAGACCTCTGGAATTCGAGCAGGGTGAGCATGTATTTCTAAGGGTCACGCCTACAACGGGAGTTGGCAGAGCTATTAAGTCAAGAAAGTTGACTCCGACATTTAGTGTACCATACCAGATCACTGCACATATTGGACCATTGGCTTATCGGATCGTTTTACCTCCTATACTGTCCAATATTCACGACGTATTTCATGTGTCGCAGTTAAGGAAATACATTGCAGACCCGCCACATGTGATCGAACCAGATACAATTCAGTTGAAGGATAACCTGTCATTTGAAGTATTCCCTGTAAGGATTGAAGACAGGAAGATTAAACAGTTGAGGAACAAGGAAGACCCACTAGTCAAAGTGATTTGGAATCCGACTACGGGAGACGCGACTTGGGAACTGGAGAGTAAGATGAGGGAACAATATCCCCAGTTGTTAATCGACATGTAGTTTCGAGGATGAAACTAATTTAAGGGGGTAGTAATGTAAGACCCTTAATTTTTAAATTAAAATTATGGAATTAATATTAAGTGTATTTTGGGGATAATTGTAAAATATTTAATATATGTATGTTTTGAGTGAATATATATATATATATATATATATATATAAATATTTATTTTGGAAGATGAATTAAGATTATTGGATGAAGAATAAATTAATTTAATTACGAGTAATTAAATTAACGGACAGTTAATTAAGGGATTATCGGCTAATTGCGACGAGACTGGTTAAGTGCTGAGGATCAGACAAGTGACGGGTGAGGTGGCACCCATACAAGCCTATAAATAGGAGTGAGAAGGATGGGTGAAATCAAAACACCATTCCTCGTCCCTCACTGCCCATACTGCATGAAACAGTATCACTTCCCTCCCATTCTGTTTTTCCATTCCCAGTTCGTTCAAAAAAAAGAAAAAGAGAGGGAGTTCCTCAAAAGTGTCATTACTTGGAAATCTAAGCACCAAACCAGAAAACCCCCAGTACAAAAGTTGTTCCCCTCATCATTCCGAAGCTAGAGAACCTATTTTCGTAGCAGCAAAGGCAAGCGGGAGTTTCGCCGATTTTTGACGCGTAAACGGGAATGAAAACAGAAATGAGAGAAGTAGCAGAAAAGCAACAAGGGTAAGGGCACCTTCCACTTTCTAGTTGCATTTTAGGACTGTAAATGTATGTTTGAGGTGTGATCATATTTGAGTTTCTGTTTTGAAAAAGAAACTGTTTTGCATGACATTTTGAAAGATGAAAGAAAATGCATTATGTTGAGATTTTAAAAATCTGTGATGTGCTGTTTTTAGGTGGTGATATAAATGCTGTTCTGTTTATGTGGGAAAGTTGAAAAATATCTTGCATGCTATTTTGAAGATGATCAAAATGCATATTTGTAAAACTGTTGTGCTGGTGGTTATAAAATGCGAAAATGCATTTTGTTGGTGTCTTACTGCTATGTGATGGTTGCTGTTTGGCTGAATGTATGAATGTTGTTCTGCTTGTGTGAGGAAGCTGAAAATACTTTGCATGTTGTGAATGGTGGTGTAAGAATGCTGGAAATACCTTGCATGTAGTTTTGAGAAATGGTTAACAATGTAAACATTGAAAAATGTCTGTTCTGTGTGATTAACATTCTGTTTTTGAGTGATTCTAGTGATGCTGAAGTTTTCAAAAGAAAAGGGATTTTAAAATGATGAAAGTGTTTCTTCTGGAAAATTTGTATTGATGGAAAATGCCTGAGTTTTGTAGTTCAAAAGAGTGATGAAACTGTTTTGGGGTTGTGCTGGTTTTTCAAAGGTAAAAGTTTGAAAATGTGTTGTAGTTTTCAGGTAAAGTTCACCGAATTCGAAGGTGTATTCGAATACAACATGAGTGTATTCGAATACAACCTGCCAAGCTTCTGTTTTACTCAAGTTTTCAAACTTGTATTCGAATACGGGCCCCTGTATTCGAATACAGAGGAAGGATTTTTGCTTCTGACTTAGCATCTGTATTCGACTACGACTCTGTCATATTCGAATACAGAAGTTAAATTTTAACACTGTATTTGCATCTGTATTCGACTACGACAGTCTCGTATTCGAATACAGGATGCTAACTTTCACAATTTTTGCTTATGTATTCGAATACAAGGGAGCTGTATTCGAATACAAATTCGTGTTTTTCCAGAAACTCATGTTTTAGCTTCTGTATTCGAATACAAGGAAACTGTATTCGAATACAAATTCGTGTTTTCCAGAAAATCAAGTTTTAAACACTGTCATGTGAATCTTAATGTGTTGGGGAACATTGAGAAGGGTTAAAATGATTTAAAATGGAGTCTTTGAAATAGTTTTGAAGAGGAGATGATGATGTTTTGGAAACCTTTAATGTCCTGGGAGAAAATGCTGAAATTACAATGTTTTGTCTTCTGTATTCGACTATAGGGGGGTTGTATTCGAATACAGATTCGAGTTTTTCAGAAATTCCATGTTTTTCAACATTGTTTTATAAACCCTAAGTGTTGGGGAATATTGGGAAGGTTTGTGATGAATTAAAATGGAATTTTTGTGATAGTATGAAGTGGTGGTGATGAAGTTTTTGAGACTTTGCTGATGTAGTGAAAAATACTGGTTTTGAACTGTGGCAGCCTCTGTATTCGAATACAAGGAAGCTGTATCCGAATACAGAGTGTTAATTCTGCACTGTTTTTGGCTTCTGTATTCGAATACAGATTCGTATTTTCCAGAAATCTCAGTTTTAAACACTGTTGTATGAATTTTAAGAGTTGGGGAAAAGACTTATGATAATTAAGAATGGACTTGTGAGATAATATAAAGTGTTAATGATTGCTTGACTGTTTAATCATGGTTGTGATGATGATATTGACTGTGTTGAGATGTTTTGAAAAATGATGGAAAGGTTGAAATTTCCTGATAATGCATAATGTTTCAATGAAGAGAAAACACTGCATATTCATGCATTTGCATAGTCAAGTGGTACCCGCGATGGGCCACAGAGTAATGCGTAAACGTGCTGATTTGTTGAGCCATTGCACGAGTGCTGGTCTGTTTAGCGACTGCACTGGTACTGATCAGTCGAGCGGTTGTACCCTGAAATGCGCAAAAACGTGCTGATCTGTTGAGCGATTGCACGAGTGCTAGTCTGTTGAGCGATTACACTCGTACTGATCTGTTGAGCGATTGTACCTGAGTATATGTCAAACGTGCTGGTCTGTTGAGCGACTGCACGAGTGCTGGTCTATTGAGCGACTGCACTGGTGCTGATCTGTTGAGCGATTGCACCCTGGTCTTGAGGGCCGTTAAAGTCAAACATATTTAAAATGTGCTGGTCTGATGAGCGACTGCACCCTGGGTAATTCCAAGAAATTGTAGACATGAGCATATACATATTGCATTGGGGGATTGATCGGTGGGTCACATTTTGGTTATATGATGATGATTGGAAAGTAATGTGTGTAAGTACGTTGTAAAATCTAAATTTTCTGATGAATGTTTGTGATTGCTGAGATGGTAGTTGTACTTACATTATGTTTTCCATATTAATTGGTTTCTGTTTGAAAAAACTTATATGTCATGAAATTTCAAATGAGCATCCTTAATTTTCATCATTGTCATATGTTATACCATGGGTGTATTTGTTCTGTGATATAAATGCTATGTGCTTATTTGTTAATTTCAGTCGGTGACCCTTTACTATTATGGTGGAAATTGGGCTTTGCCCTCAAATGCCCCCCAAACCCATGACACCTGTGGGTCCCGAGACGACGGAAACGTCGCTCGACTTCATTGATCGTTCCATGCCTACTGCTTGGGTATACGACCCCATCTCAAGCAGGGCTACGTACACCGGGAGAGGACCTGTAGGACCAATGGAGTGGTGCACTACGTGGAGCACAATTATGCGAGGATTGATTTTCCTGTTCCTTCCCGTCTGGTATTGGAGGCGCACGAAATTTTTGATGATGCGGAGGAGCCAACTAGAGGTGTTGAGACGGAGGCCACCGTAGGAGTGGTGACTCCTAACCCGGTGATTGGAGGAGATGTACGTGGTTCTGAGGCGGAAGAGAAGAACGAAGAGCCGAATCCAGTTGCAGCTGATATTCCGGGTCCGTATAGGATATCCGATGATTGTTATGAGATTCCGGCACCGCCGAAGCGACCGAGACTGTACATTGATCTGACTTCGGAGGAGACTGATCACTCTCTGTATGATGAGGAGGAGGAGGTTACATCGAGGCGAGCGGCGGAGTCGGATGAGACTTGTTTGGGATGCGGAGGAAATCTGTGATACTGTAGCTTTAGTGCATGATAAGTTAGATTTGATGTATAGGATTTTGAGCTGGAAAATGTAATTTGTTTTATTTTGGAAATTATTGTACTATTTTTCCGCTAACCTATTCCGCACTCTGATATATACTTTTGAGATGTTATGACCCCAATATTTTGAAATGTATTAATGTTTAATATTAATTTCCAAAAATAAGTACTTAGTGATATTTATGATGAAATTATTTAATTACGTTCATTGATAAAAAAATTACGACGTACCATTTTATGAGATGAATTAAAGGAAATTTTATTTCAATTCTTTTGAAGTAATAAATTATAAAAATCATTTTAATTATTTTAAAAAAAAAATACACTCGCGCTGTGTTTTAAACTCGGGGTGTTACACTTAACTCTGGTGCTGCATCTCACTAGTGTGGGAAATTATTTTGACTATTTGCTATTTTGAATAGAGTTCCTAAATCTAAAAACAAAACATCTCTTTATGAGATAGTGAAGAAAAGACAATCGAACTTGTCTTATTTTTGAACTTGGGGTTGTCTGGCTTATGTTAGAATCCCTGATCCCAAGCAAATTAAGTCAAGCTATAAATGTGTATTCATTGGGTATGCACTAAACAGCAGAGCGTATAGGTTTATGACCTAAATGCGAACGCGATCATAAAATCAAATGATGTTGACTTCTATGAAAATAAATTCCCTTTCAAATCGAGAAATAGTGGGGGCAACGAATCAAGTCATGTTCATGTGACAAAAAACACTAAAAGCAGCAAACAAGGCGAAACAGAAACTCAAAGAAGTAAGAGAGTCAAAGTTGCTAAAGACTATGGACCCGATTATACGGCCTATACTTTAGAAGAGGATCCTTCAAATCTTCAAGAAGCTTTGTCATTCTGGATGCAGATTTATGGCAAGAAGCTATAAACGAATGGATTCTCTAGAGTCTAACAGGACTGAACATTTAGTAGACTTGCCTCCTGGTTGCAAACCGATATGTTGTAAATGTATTTTGAAAAATAAACTAAAACCCGATGGAACTGTTGATAACTACAAGGCTCGCCTTGTAGCCAAATGTTTTGGACAAAGAGAAAATATAGATTTCTTCAAAATATTTTCACCAGTCACTAGAATAACATCCATTAGGGTACTCATTTCACTAGCTGCTATTCATAACTTGGTGATACACCAAATGAATGTGAAAACAACCTTTTAAATGGTGACTTGGAAGAATAATTCTATATGGAACAACCTGAAGGTTTTGTGATTCATGGACAAGAAAATAAGGTCTTAAGTTAGATAAATCTCTAGTCTAAAATAAGATCCTGAGTAATGGCAGGAAAAGCTTTATAACTTGATTATATAGAATGAATTTAAAGTGAATGAAAGTGACAAATGTATTTATTACAAATCTGAAAATGGCATTTGTACTATCATATGTCTCTATGTAGACGACATACTCATATTTGGTTCAAACATTCATGTTGTAAATATTGTGAAATCATTGTTGTGTAACAACTTTGATATGAAAGACCTCAGAGAAGCGAGTGTAATCCTTAAAATCAAGATTACTAGGTCATAAAAGGGAATTTCTTTAGATCAGTTTCACTACGTTGAAAAGATCCAACGTAATACAACTATGTTGACTGTAAACCTGCTTGCACACCATATGATCTAAGTGTGAAACTTTTCAAGAACACTGGTGAATGTGTTAGAAAAACTGAATATACGAGCATCGTTGGCAGACTTAGATATGCCAATGATTGTACTAGACCCGACATTGCCTAAGTCATGGGGCTATTGTGCAGGTTTACTAGTAGGCCTAGTATATGGAGCATTGACACGATATCGAAAGAGTCATGAGATACCTGAAAAGGACCATGAGTCTCGGATTACATTATCAAAGATTTCCTACCATACTTGAAGGATACAATGATGTTGATTGGAACATTTTATTATATGACTCCAAAGCAACCAGTGGCTATATTTTTACTATAGCCGATGGTGATGTATCTTGGAAATCGAAGAACAAACGATATTGGTTCAGTCTAGTATGGAGTCTGAAATGATAGCACTAGCTAGTTCTATTGAATAAACGAACTGATTGAGATGTTTAGTAGTTGAGATCCCTTTTTGGGAAAAACATATGTCAGCTGTGTTGATCCACTATAATAGTACCGTGGCTATTGCAAAGATTGAGAATCTTTATTACAACGTTAAGAGACGACAAATATGTCGTAAGCACAACACTATTAAAGAGTTACTTTCTAAAGGAGTTATTATAGTGATCATTTACGCACTGATGAGAATTTAGAAGGTCCTTTGACGAAATGGTTAACTAGAGAGAAATTCCTAAATACATCAAAAAGGATGAGACTAATGCCTATAGAGTCACTCATGATGGTAATGCGACCTAAAAGACTAGAGATCCCAAGAATTAAGTTAAATGAGTAATAGATATGATATGAACATGCAATTATAAATGAGATAAGCATGATTCCTGAAGCGATGATAGGATGAGATAATATAAAGTCTTAATGAGATCTATACTTCATGTGAAGTGGAGTACCTAGCTACAAGAGTACTCTTGATAGACTCACCTATGTGAATGTGGAAGTGGGGCCACTTCTTGTGGAATTTTGAGGCATAATTTAGAGTGTTCAATATACTTGGATAGACGTGCAGGGTCGTTAATGCACAAGCTTTTGAGAATACACCCTATGAAAAGGTTGTGTGTGTGGGTTTGATGTTAGAGATATAGTTCAAGATTACGAGTCACTCTTGTTGAATCTGAATCTCACTTACTATGCAAAGGTTCAAGTCAAGAGACACATCTGTATATACACAATCTTATAGAAGCGTTTGATGGTACTTCAGAAACATTTTATTTTAATTCAAGTGGGGGATTGTTGGAACATAGAGTATGTTAGTGTGTGAATTTAAAAATTATTGAAGTCCCACGTTGGAAAACTCTCATTTGTTGAGAGTAGTTTTCAACTCTATAAATACTAAAGTCCCACATTGGATAGAAAACATATGTAGGTTTGCTTCCATCACTATATAAAGAGTGTCAAACTTTTGTGAAAAACACACCAAAGATGGATTCATTTATCAACTTTCTCTTTTCCCTCTATTTTCTACTCGATGAATTTTCGAGCCACTTCTCCCTTTTTCTTTTTATCCCTTCGAGTTTTAGTGGTTCTAATACCACTTTCTTTTAGAGCAGTTTTTATGTCGTAGTCCATTCGATTATTTAGTAGTCATAATACCATTGCTCTTTTAGAGCGATTTTTATACCAGACTGAGCTGTTTTATCATAGGGACTTCGTGATTAATAGTTTGCCTTGCATAATTTGGGCATTGCCGCAAAATGCCTTAAGAAGATCAACCTAGTCCGCGACTCAACCCAGTAATATCTTCGGTGACATAAATTTATTTTGAAATAGTTTTTCGAAACTAAAAAAACAACAATAATTGAGGGAACCACTTGAAGAAACCTTTAATAAGGCATTGGAAAATTTATGAAGACGCTTAAACACTTCAAACACAATCTAGAAAAAATATTACACAACGTTAAAAGTAGAAGGGAAAAGAAAATAACTTAAAACAAACTCATACGTTGAAACTTTGAAGAAAATTGTGAATATAGAAAAAAATATTACACAATGTTAAAAATAGAAGGGAAAAGAAAATAAGTTAAGAACAAACTTATAAGTTGAAAATTTTGAAGAAAATTGTGAATATAGAAAAAATATTACACAATATTAAAAATAGAAGGGAAAAGAAAATAACTTAAAACAAACTCATAAGTTGAAATTTTGAAGAAAATTGTGAATATATTTATAAGCATTTGTACGCACTTACTTGCATATAAAATGTGTTAGTTGTTATATTCATCCCTGCATAAAATAATTGTTCAACAATCTAAATTCAACCTACTCATGAAAGCAGCCATAACATACACATAAGGGAAAAATTTCGGTTATGGGAAATCATACTTCTTATATAGAAGAACAACATCCCTATCCAAATGAGCAATAGAACTAGCCAAAATGGAAACTAGAAAGGTAAAGCCAAAATAATTGAGATAAGGGAACTCAAATAATAATAGAAGTCATAGTCCATCTACATAATAAATAGCATATCATATAGGAAATGAGAGATTAGAGGGGCTTATTTTTTGTTTTGGAAATGAACTTAGAATGGGAGATCAAGTTATCATGTAAAGAGTTTTTCGTAGAAGCGAGTCATATCAATATAATTATACGTGTTATTCGACAACATTTTGACATTTTATACTAAATAATATATCATATTTTGTTCAAAAAATATAATTCTCAAAAGATCTAAAAGTTTCATAAACTTTTTTATTTGTTATATTTAATAAAAAAATTTATGAAATAATATCCACATCTTTTTCAAATTGATCAATTTGTAGAAAAAATTTTCAATTTTTTTTATATTTTAATATATCCAATTCAAAGTAAACTGTTAATTTTGTAATAACACAAAAAACACGCTATTTTTACATCATCACACTGTCTACAAAAATAAAATAGCAAATAATAGAAATTGTACTATAAAAATTAACTTAGCATTTTTAACCATCAAATATTTCTTCACAACATTTTTTTCTACAACAATCTCTACTCTCTGTTGGAACCAAGTTGGTTCTAAGTACTTAGGATTTTGATGTTTACAAAAGCACTCCATGTAATCTTATTTTGTTCCTTGAATTACTATATTAAATACCATCAGAGGATACACCTCCAGAAGTCACCAGATATTGCATCTGAAATTACCAGAAGATACACCAGGATGTCAAAACACCACCGGAGGATATCTTTACTGGCCCAAATCAGAAGGAAGCAAAGTCCAGAAGGAGACCTGGACCAGACAAGAAGGAAGCCTGCCAGAGGGAGACTTGTTCCAGACTAGAAGATATCATAAGTCAGACTTAGTCCAGAAGTTATTCTGACTAGAAGATAGCCTGACAGTGAAATGATAAACAATCCAGCCTTGATCCAGACTTAATCAGAGGATAAATTAATGGGTCTAGAACAAGAGATTTAATCCAAATTTGACCCAGAATAGAAGATAGCATGGTTTAGAGTATGAAACTCAGTTAAGATCAGAAGAAATGATGTCCAGATTTAATCCATACCTGATCCAGATCAAGAGGTAAATGTCCATAATTAAGTATCCTTTGTCCATATTTAATTTCAGTTCAATCTAGATCCAGTTCAGAATTGGTCCAGATCAGAGGGAAAAGGTTCACATCAATGGTCAAGATTTAAGTATATGGCCCAATGTTGGCCGAGATCAGAAGATCAGACCATGGCCCAGTGTTGGCCGAAATCAGAAGGTCAGAACGTGTGGTCCAGCATTGGCCGAGATCAGAGGATCACAAGAGATCAGTTTGCAAGTCCAGGTTGGCTGAGATCAAGATCAGAAAGTGTGGTCCAGGGTTGGCCGAAATCAGAGGATCACAGCAGATCACTTAGTATGGTCCAGATGTGGACGAGAGCAGAAGATCAAACAGGCCAGATTTAATCATGATGATAATTGGTGGAGATTTAATTAAATTTGATAAAAGTATTAAAAGGATTCGATTCAAAAATAAATTGAAGTCTTGTGGGAATTCAGAAGCTATTGGCGGGAAGAAAGATTTGATCCAGAATTAATTAAAGACAGGATTGACCAGAGTTATTTTTGAAAGCAAATCTGGAGCAAAAAAGATATGTTTTTTATTTAAGTAAACCCCGATTGGTCAAAGTATTTTTGCAAGAGTATCTGGCAAGATACAACTCGAATTTAAGCTTGGAAGAGACCCTAATTCACATCTATAAAAGGAGGCTCAAGACTGAAGACTTAGCATCGAAAAATATAAAAGAGTCATACACTTCCAAAAGCAAATACTCGAGTTTTCAGTGAGGTTAATTGTGAGTTCCAGCTTTCGAGAAGCAAGCACTCGTGTTTTTCTTTCCCTTGTGTTAGGTCTAAGTTGTTGAAGTAGAGTCTACAATATGAGGGAGTCAGAAGGGGTAGCAGATTACTTAGCAATTAGATTCAAGGCGTTGTAATTCCTTCTACAATCTGGGGTTGTCAGATTGGTAGGAGAAGACTTGACTTGAGAAGTCAAGGTGTTGTATTCCTCAAAAGTCTAGGATTGTTAGACTGTTTGAGAAGACTGACTTGGAGGGTCAGTGGTATTGTTGTAATTCAAGGTTTTGAATTAGTGAAATCCTTCAAAGTGAAGGGATTGGACGTAGTCTCGTTAACGGTGAACCAGTATAAAATTCTGTGTTTTTATTTTTACTTTATATCCGCTGCTAACTCTTTTTGATTCATACATCAGGTTTTGTTTTAAAACTGCAAAAACAGAAAAAGTATTCAAGTTAGTCAAACACAATTCAACCCTTTTCGATGTTGGCGGTATACGGTGATATTTCTTCAAACTCAACTTACAATTTCTTGGTGTTGTATGGGTTGTTGAAAATGATAGAAAATATTGATCTATGTGATATTGATATAGTCTTGAAAACATAGAGGTTTTATGTCGATTGTAAATTTTTATGCTTAGAAGTTTGATTTTTTGTATTAAAAGTATTAACCTTTGTGTTAAATAAGTTCCACCTTATATTGAAGTTTTTATCTTTATGTAAAAGTTTAAATTTTTATAACAAGAATTAAAAGTTTCAAGCATCATTTCCAATTTTATTGATTTTGAAGTTTGGTTTAATTTTCTCTTTTATCCGATTTAGTACTTTTTGTGAATATACTTTAAGTTCAATTTAAAAAAAATAAATAAATTTCACTTGATGAAGCCACTGTTGTTGTTATTGTTATAAGATTTAGAAGATTAGTTTTTCTTCCCTTTCAAATGGTAGTAGCCGAACCAAAGTTAATATTTTGAAAAACAAATTTTTTTTTTGAGTTTGTTGTTCTTAAAATTGATTTTGGAACTATGAGGTTTTAAAATTTTGTGATTAAATTCTTGATTTTGAAACCTTGGCCGTTCGAAAAAAAAATGAGTTATGGTAAATTTGAGAAAATTTATGGTTATGAGAAAAATTTTGAGAAAATAATTTAAGACGTTTCGAATGATTTTTTTAGTGAAATTTCTTGAAAAATTGAAGGATGTTGATTTCTAAAAATATGCTTTTATATGTTGAAAGTGTGTATTGTGAATAATAATATTACTAGTCCTTACTTGTTTTAAACTTTTTTAGTAAATATACTCTAAGGGGATTAGGAGTAAGAAAGGGTTTGTAAGTAGGAATGGCAATGGTGAGGGTATGGGTAGGGTAGTATAGTACCCGTCCTCGTACCCGCAGATTAAAAAAATACCCGTACCCGTGCTCGTACCCTCGTGGGTATCAACTTTAATACCCGTACCCTTGCCCTCTGGGTACTTAAGTGTGTACCCATACCCATTACCCGCACTTTAACAAAAATATATCGATAAATAATTTGTGATTAAATTTCAAAAAAATTCCCAAATATTTTAAATTCAAATCATAAATATTACAAACTAAAATATTGTCTAACTCAAAACTTCCAAAATATATCATGATCCAACATTAGTACATTACTACAATAAATATCAAAACATATTTTATGAAGTTGCAAGTCCTATCCGAGATATGTAAAAAAATTGATATGTGTATTATATTAGTTATTTATAATTATAAAGTCACGATTAATAATATAAAAAAACTCTTAAATATAAAATCACAATTATTTACTTCTTCATCAGAATCAAATATGTGTATAGGGACTAAAATTTATTTTTCAAATTTTTTTAATTATTAAAATTGTACTTTTTTTTATTAAGGGCTCAATTTTTAAGATTAGAACAAGACCTCCAAAATCTATTACTATTTACTAACATATTTTCGTGATGATTTACTTATATGTTTATTTTTCATGAGGATCCGAAAATTATGAAATGAATTACCTAAATCCGTTGATTTGTTTGTAATAAAAAGGAGAGGTAGAGAGACATGACATAGTAGAGAGTGAGAGAAATAGTAGTTAGAGATTGGAAGGGGAGATAAAGATGCATAAAATAGTAGAGAGACATATGTGTATTTAGAAAAATCATGTATTTAAAAAATATTTTTTCAAACAAACATGTTTTCTTGACAATCATTTTTATGTCTTTTATGGTAATTTTTTAGTTTACAAAAATTATTTTTATAAAATTGTATACAAACATGTTAAAAATTATTGTACAAAAAAAATCATTTTTATAATAGTAAACAAATGGGAGTTAAAAAATCATATTTTAAAAAATCTCTAAAAAATAATCTCTAAATTATTTAAAACAAAAATCATTTTTATTTAAGCTAAAACAAACTTACATACTAATAATAATAATAATAATAATAATAATAATAATAATAATAATAATAATAATAATAATAATAATAATAATATATGTGCGGGGCGGGACGGGGTGGGTATTATAGTACCCGTACTCGCACCCATACCCGTTCAATTTTGCGGGTAATTACCCGTCCCCATACCCATACCCATTATGCGGGTTTTTACCCTACCCATTATGGGTTTTTTTTGCGGGTACCCACTGGGTATGGGTCTAATTGCCATCCCTATTTGTAAGGTAGTTAAACTCTCTGTGACTAATTTGACAAAGTCAAACACTATTTGATTGAAGGTGTTGGTACGAGCGATATTTGTTGAAAAAACTATAATGGAGGTAAATGCTCCTTCCAAATTTTTAGTTGCTTATAGGAACCTTATATGTGTGATTGATGTGGGAATATGTGATGATTAATATTGTTGTGATTATGCATTCTTGAGGGATAATATGTGTTACTACATGTTATGAATGAGAATGTGTCTTGCGTATACTATGTGAAAAGTATGAAAAATTATTAGTGTTTAATGAGTATTAAAAAATAGTCTTTTAATAGCTGCATTTACATAATAATTGTTGTGAAAAGAGTCAGAGTATGCTCATGCATTTTATTGTTAGTGGTAACCGTGATGGACCACAAAGTTAGTGGTGACCGCGATGGGCCACGAGATGGTTTCATGAGTTGATTGGTCCATCTTATCCTTAAGTGGATTTTTTTGTGTCGTGTAGGTCTGTGATAGACTGCTCTCTAGTGAATCGTGCTGATCTGTGATAGGTAGCACCTTGGTAATTAGTATTGGTATGTGAGAGGCGGTACCTTTATCATTTACACCCCTCGAGGAGGGTTGGGAATTATGGAATCATGTGCACTAGCATATAAGCATTGCATTAGGGTGCTTGGCACGCGAGTCATGTTTGTTATGATATGATATATGTGTATAGTTGTTCTGTCATTGTTTGTTATCTTGCTGAAACTGTTAAGTGTTTACTGTTTGTCTTGTTGACATAATTGTTAATTGTTAACTGTTAATTTCGGTTGGTGACCCTTTATATTATTGTGGAAATTGGGCTTTGCCCTCAGATGATACCCGAGTTCGTTCCACCGAATGTTACCCTGATGACAGAGATGTCGTTAGACTTCCCTGACCGACATTCTCCGACTGCTTGGGTTAGGGGTGTGCAAAAAATGTAGTTAATTGGACTGCATTCATAAACTGAATTGCACTGCACCATAAAAGACCAAACCAATTAAATGGTTTATGAACTGCACCATAAATTTTAAAAAGTCTAGTTAACTAAACTTAGTTTGAACCACTTTCAAACCTTTTTGTATTTAATATCATAAAATTAAAATTAACATTGTTAATATAAAAAATAAAATGCTAAATAGCACATGTGGTTTTTTAACTTAATTTTAGTTAACATTTTAGTCATTTATCTTTTTTTTATTTGGTCATTTATTTTAATTTTAAGTGACAATTTGATCTTTTATGTTTTAAAATGTCAACTGTATTTTTTTTTTACAAAAATTCATCAAAATTTTCAACCAAAACCCATAAAATTAATTATATTCTTTAATATAATACAAATTTCATCAAATTCATAACTCAAATATTCAAATAAACTCATATTTTCATTCTTTATTTGATGTTGTTAGATATGGAAATATGAGTTTATTTGAATATTTGAGTTTCGAATTTGATGAAATTTATATTATATTAAAAAATATAATTAATTTATGGGTTTGTTTGGGGTGACCAACCAAGAAAACCAACAAAAATTGCATATAGTGTTTGATCCAATATCTACCAACATAAATTGAATGGTGGATTGGGGACGTAAAGTGCTAAACATGTGAACTCTGCATTGATGTTGAAAGTTTTATAGAATTTATGTGTCAATATAGATGATTTGTGGGTTGGTGTACTTCAAGCCAAATACAAATGTGTCTCAAACATCATACCAACAGTTGGACCAGGCAGATTCTTTGAATATGTGGAGAGGTGTTTGTAAGAGTTGGAATGTGTATATAGGTGGACATGGACCTGACCTATGTTGTGTATTTTTGCCAGTGTATGTTTTTGTCAACCTTATGTTGAAATTTTGTACGTAAGTTGAGTATTTGTAGGGGTGTACATGGGTGCAGGTCTACCCACACCAACCCGCTCACTCAACCCAAACATGTTTTTGATTCGGTCGGGTTAAATGAAAAAAATACGAGTTTAGAACTTAACCCAACGCAAAGATAATCGATCGGGTCGGGTATCGGATTTTGTCAAAACCCACCAAACTCGCAGACACCCCTAAAAATATGAAAATTCATCAATTCTAAGCAATGTCAACTCCAAGTCCAAACAATTAACTGTTAAGTGTTTGGACTTGAAGTTGACATTGCTTAGAATTGATGAATTTTCATATTTTATTGATTTACTGTTGTTGAATTTATTTATGTATTTGAAGATTGTTGGATTTTTTGTGTGTGAGAGGTTGTTGGTTTTTTTAAAGAATTGAATGATGTGATTGAAATTTTATAGTTTTTGAGACATTCAAGTATTAAATATATTTTTATTTAATATATTTTTCCGTAAAATAAAAACCAGGTTATTATTTATGTATAATCCGCCAACCTAACCCAACCCAACTCGTTCTTGATTGGGTCGGTTCGGGTTAAATGACAAAAATACGGGTTTAGAACTTAACCCAACTCAAAGATAATCGGTCGGATTTCAGATTTTTTCAAAACCAGCCCAACCCAACCCGCGTACACCCCTAAGTATTTGTATGGTTGTGTAGTGTGTTGATGTATGATCTAGTCTTATCTTGCTAGTACGGGTTGCCCTTTTGAGGCCCACAAGACATCAGTCTACATGTATGTCTAAGGTTTATATATAATTTTATGTTTTATTATTTTCATATGCTTAAGTTAGTTTTATTTTATTTTTTTTAATAATAATTTTGTAATTTTTGGGGTCGGAATTATTTGGGTTTCATCAAATAGAACTTGAATCGTCTCATGGATCTTGCTCAAAGAAGGGGTTTCCAAGAAATTATTGTAGAGAGTGACTCATTAATTGTCATCCATCCCTTAAGAAGGTTGCTTTGTGGGTGGTAGTGAAGTACCGATGTCAATCACAAGAAAGACGAGTTTGAATTGTGATTCCTTTTTTAAAAATTACTTTATGCTAACTCAAAATTAATCTTGGTTTCAAAAACAACAAATGCAGAACGTTCATAGTTAGTGAAATTAAAAGAAAATATTCCTACGTGATCTGTGCTTAGTGGGACAGAAATAATTAAAGATAAGGAGAAAAGGATCACATAGTAATGTATCCTGATTCACCCAAGGTGGGCTATGTCCAGTCCTCACAATATATGAGTTTTTCAACTAATGTGCTTAAACAAGAATGTTCTTGCTTTTCACACAAACTTTCTTGATCAATCTTGATCAGTTAAAATGTTTCACCTTTCGACCTTGAAATGATTTCCTACAGTTACCTTTCAGTCCAGAAAGGGTTTTCACCTTTTAATCACAAAAGGATTTTTACAAACCAATCAAACTATCTTTAAGAATATAGTTTTGAGTTTCAAATGAAATATTGAATGAAGGTTGATGGATCAAAATCTACTCAAAACTTGTTTGAGTTTGATTTTCAGCAGAAAAATCAGTAGAAAAATCCTTGAATCTAGTGAAAAAGAACTGGAGCTTTTGTTTGATTGAAGAGCTTAGATTTCTCAAGTATGATTGTTTAAGTGATTAATTGGTTGCACTTAAAACTCTTGCAATTATCTTGACCTTGAGGTTGCTTTTATAGGCACGAGGAGGGTCGATGACAGCTCATGTATTCGTTAGTAATCCAGCTGTTCAGATTGATCTTTTATTAGACATGTGTTCTATTTGATCAAGAATGTTCCTGCTTTATAACTAGAACATTCTTCGTTTCTGTTTTGAGTGGGTCCTGGACTGAGAGCTTTTTTGACAGCTGTTTGGTGTCAGTATTTTTCTGCTTTGTACGCAGACTGCCTTTTTGCAGAGGTGCAGTATCAATGTCTTATCCTTGTTGTCCTAGCTATACTTGTTTCATAGGCCATCAATCTGGAGATTTATTTTGTTATAGTTTTTTTATGTTTTTTTGTTTCTTTTAAACTTTTGTGATTGATCATCGTTCTGAGTTGCCTTGATGTTTAGTTCACTTGAGATAATGATCTTGTGCAAAGAAGGCTGATATTTTCACAAACCAGAATAATCTTGGTTTTGACTAGACTGAATGTTGTCAAAAGCTATAACGATATTGGTTTGAAATCTGTCAAAAACTAGAATGATCTTCATTTGTCTAGACTGTTGTTTTTATGAACCACTATATTAGGACTATATATTTATGGAGAGTTTTTGTATCTATTATAATGACATTATATAATTTATGATATAATATTTACACCTTGTGCTTAGATTAGATTTTATTAATATATTTTTCATTTTAAAAAAGTTAAATCATAACAATATGTTGATGTGCCAGTTAAACCACTTCATAATATATTTTGTTATCAGTTAACATATCTTAATATATATTTTTGAACTGAACATAGCTTAATCTATATCTATAAATATTTAGGAGAATGACATACATGTATATTAATATAGCAATTCATCTCATTTACCAAAGATTAACCTACGAAATTTGAGGTGTTATGGTTTCAACATCTTAGTAGCCTCAAGCAAGTATTTTGAATGATTGAGCAATTGGATTACACACATGGAAATTGGATTATATGAGGTACATAAACATCTAACTCTCTAACAATCATTCACTAATCTCCAAAAATTTAAGACTTGAGTTTTAATTTTGAGTTTTTCATGCTATGTTATGGTCTCTTGGTAAAACATATATGTGTGCATGTTGTCTTATTGTATTTCAATAGAAAATTAAGCACATATGAGATTATAGATGTGTCTACATGACTTAGAATATAAATAGAAACTCAAATGAGAACTACGATTCATAGATAATAAATGATGAGAGAAGACTAATGGTTTAATATGTTAACAATGTCAACCATTAAATAACATAACAAATCATTAAATAACCTCTCATCAAACATAATAAATGAAAAATATGATTTAAAATAATAAATCATTTTTGTCAATCTTATCATTTTTGGCACAATATATGTAATGGTATCTATCCAAATGCACACATATGTAAATAAAAATGTTTCCATTTCACATTAATGCAATATTAATTAATAGTCTATAAAACCATATAATCATAATGTCATTCAAAAATTCATTTTATAATTCTCTTATGTCATCCAAACCTTAACTCACTAAACCGTAAGTCTTTAAGTCCAATCCCCCTCCAAAATATGTACTAAGGATTGAATTGTAATTATGCACATAATATTTACTATCAACCTCCTAGATTTACAATGATGACTTTGTTGCCAGAAAAACATAAATGCAAATGCATGTCATGTGCACGCATAATAAGAAAAACCACTTTTTGCATCAATCTATGTACATCCATTATAAGACAATCAATGCAAAACAAATTAATACAACACAAGATTCTATGACACACACACAAGGCTATTTATGGTAGGATTCCATCACAGGGCTTTATGCCACATGTGCATCGGGAAATTACTTTTGCACCAATTCAGGTACACGCATAATAAAGACCATCACTAGGAAACCAATTAATGTAGTACAAAACTCTATGCCACACATGTAAGGCTCTTTATGTTGTGCTTGTAGTGCAACCTCTATGCACCACATGCATCAAAAACTACTTTTTGCATTAATCATGGAATTTACAGATAAGTCATTGTTGATCTCCCGCCCATACTCTTTCTCTTAATTTACTGTCTCGTTCCTCTAAATATTTTCACTATTGAAACCATTGTCTCCTTCATTCTTTTGCACCCTTCCTTTTCTTTTCTTTTCATATTTTGTAGCATATGAACGAGGTCTATGAAACATTGAAGGAGGGTATATATTAGGTATGTAATGGTGAAGTTGTGCGAAAATGAAGTTATTGCTACCAAAAGTGGATTTGTTGCTTATCTATTTCCATCTCCTAAAATCACTTTTCTCTTCCTAATCTTATTTCTTTGTATTTTTCACTTTTTTTCATTTTTTTCCTTGCTATTAGAGAATCAAGTTCATAGCATCATCTATATGCAACTATATTCACTTCCTTTGCAAATCATGTGAGTTGTTTTCTGCTTCTTCCATCTCTTCATTATCATTTTCTAGGTTTGATTATACTCAATTGATATTTTTTTTGTGGCTTTTTTTAACAAAGTTTATTTGTTTGAAGATTGCATAATTAGGAGAATATTTCATGGCCTTATGGAGTGTCATCTGGTATTGTCAAGGAGGAACCTACATGAACGATTGGCATCTCATAGCAAGATGTGTTTGATGTCCATTTTATTTGTTTCTTTTTAAATAATTTTGTATGCTCTTTTGTGTTGATTTAGGCATTAGTTCACTTTACTTTTGTTATTTTGAATTGGACATTTTGATGTTGTATTTTAAAATATTACCTTACTAAACCCTAAGTCCCCAAGTCAAAATTCCCTCCAAAACATGTGTCAAGGGGTGAATTGTAATTATGCACACAATCACACATTTTCCACAAGTTATTCATCTTTGTATTGTTACATTTCCCTTTGAGGCATATAATTACATATCATTAAATGAAATCTTTAATGTAAATGCAAATACACATTTTTCAATAGTTGTAATAAGTACTAAGACATGCATGTCATATATACATAATTGTTCTTCTGATTATGTCCATTGTCCAATAGGCTATTAGGATATGACGATATAACCTAATATTTTAACTAGGTTGTACTCTTCTATACTATGCGACTAATTAGTTACTTGCAGTCCAATATATGTCTACGCACTATTCAAGAATAAAAAACATCCAAAATTTATTAATATTAAAACATGTCATGTACCTATAATAATTATCCTCTTTTGTTAAATGTGCATTAGCCTAACTAGGTTGAATTGTTTTATGCTATGCAATTAATTAGTTACCTGCAGTCTAATACACCAAACATTTATCTCTCTACATCTCTTTCTCTATATATACACATGAATTAATCAACTCCCAATCAATTCTTAATATCATCACAAAAAAAAAAAAACTATCATGAAGATAAAGATTAAAGATATGGTTGATGGACATGATATAAATAAGTTATCATATCATGTTTGAATTTATTGTTTGATGAACCAAAGAGATATGATAAGTTAATCCAGAACTCTATCATATCATGTTTCTCTAGTTTAAAATTCTCTCTTGAATATAAGTTGAGTTAGAAACTAACATGATAAGATAAGAATAGTAATTTACTTAATTATCCTTATAAAATATAATTTAAATATAAAATTGAAATATAATAAAATATCAAAACAATTTATAAAATATAATCTAAAATATAAAAATGTAAATCTAATCAAATATAAATATAAAAATAATTAACAGAATTTGATATTAAACTTAAAAATGAAATATTAATAATTAATTTTAAAAATAATTATGATTTTATCACAAGGGTAGTTTTATCTTTTTATATAATTTAATAAAACATTATTCAAAGATATGAAAATTAATTGAAATTATAAACTAAATATAATTTATTAACAAGGGTATTTTTGCCATATACATATAATATATATCATATCTTTATTTACATTCTAACAAATAAAATAGAATTATTTGGTTACTCATGATTTAAAAAAATTTAAATTTTTTTTTTAGTAGTGTTAATGGAATGTTTTAAATATAAAATTATTTTATTACTTATTTAATTGGCTAAATAGCACCGTGGTCCCTTAATTTAATTTCAGTTAAAGTTTTAGTCATTTATCTTTTTTTTTCCAATTAGGTCCTTTATTTGAATTTTAAGTGCCAATTTGATTTTTTATGTTTTGAAAAGTCAACAATATTATCCTTTTTTTACCAAAATTCAAAAAATTCATCAAAAATTTTCAACCAAAACCCATAAAATTAATTATATTCTTTAATATAATACAAATTTCATCAAATTCGTAACTCAAAAATTTATTACCGAATAAAATTTTAAAATGTCACTTGTTACTGACAAATTCACCTGTCAATTGAGTTGCGATGAGAGTAGATATTTTTATTATATTAGATTGAGAAGTGAATGATGTGTGTAAGAGTGTTTAGATGTTATAATAATGATTTTATAATATACCTAATTATTTAATCACAATATATAATGATGATTTTATAATATACCTAATTATTTTATAATGATGATTGTGTAAAAGAGTAGATATTTTAATTATTCAGAGGCACAACTCCTTCACTTTCCTCGTTTCCCCTCCTCCTCCATGCTATTCCTTCTTTTTGCTTAAAAAAAAAAAGCAAGTGTTGGTTTTAAAAACAAAAAAACAGAACCCTTCATTTTCGTCTACATCAAAGCCTCCATTCAAGAAGTGTTAGGAATGAAAGTTACTCCCATCTACTAGGTGGTGCTTGTGAGCTAATTTATTTGAGGTGAGACACTTACTTCCTTTCCTTTTTTTTTCTTCTAAATTCAAAAATTTTATATGTGTGGGGGATCAATGAAATTTTGGAATTCTTAACCAACCCTTTGTTGTTGTTGTGTTGTTGTATGGTTGTTATTGATGTTGTTAGTAATGGTTAGAAATAAGAAATTGATTTTTGTTGTGTTCGAGTTATGTAATGAGTTATTTTCAAATAAATGAATTTGAACTGAAGTTGAAATTTTACAAGAAAATTTAGAGTTGTTAAAGTTGTGAAAAAGTTCAAATTTTAACTAAGTTAAAGAGTTAAAGTGTGAAATTAATATGTTTGGAGTTAAAAATGTTACTCTTTTAATTACTCTTGGACTGAGTTTAAAGGAGAAGTTTAAAGTATTTTATTAACTCAAATTTTTGGTGCTCTAATGGTTGAGTGATATAACTTGAAAAATGAAAAAATTTAATTTTTGGAATTTTGTTGTGGTTGGATAAATTTTAGTGGTGAACAAATTGTTGTGAATCATTATGTTTATGTAGTTAGCTCATCGAGTCTCGAAAAGGAATCGAGACCATTGACACTGAGTTAGCGGTGGGGAGAACTCTGAGATATTAACGTTGTTGTAGTGAATAAAGAAAAATGATTTTTCTTAGTGTATGTCTTTCCAGAGAATAGTCAAAACTTTTCTTAAACCCTTTTCGATGTTGGCGGTATACAGTGATATTTCTTCAAACTCAACTTACAATTTCTTGGTGTTGTATGGGTTGTTGAAAATGATAGAAAATATTGATCTATGTGATATTGAGATAGTCTTGAAAATATAGAAGTTTTATGATGAGTGTAACTTTTTATGCTTAGAAGTTTGATTTTTTGTATTAAAAGTATTAACCTTTGTGTTAAATAAGTTCCACCTTATATTGAAGTTTTTATCTTTATCTAAAAGTTTAAATTTTTATAACAAGAATTGAAAGTTTCAAGCATCATTTCCAATTTTATTGATTTTGAAGTTTGGTTTCATTTTCCCTTTTTTCCGATTTGGTACTTTTTGTAAATATACTTTAAGTTCAATTTAAAAATAAATAAATAAATTTCACTTGATGAAGCCACTGTTGTTGTTATTGTTACAAGATTTATAAGATTAATTTTTCTTCCCTTTCAAATGGTAGTAGCTGAACCAAAGTTAATATTTTGAAAAACAAATTTCTTTTTGAGTTTGTTGTTCTTAAAATTGATTTTGGAACTATGAGGTTTTAAAATTTTGTGATTAAATTCTTGATTTGAAACCTTGGCCGTTCGAAAAAAAAATGAGTTATGGTAAATTTGAGAAAATTTATGGTTATGAGAAAAATAATTTAAAACGTTTCGAATGATTTTTTTAGTGAATTTTCTGAAAAATTGAAGGATCTTGATTTCTAAAATATGCTTTTATATGTTGAAAGTGTGTATTGTGAATAATAATATTATTAGTCCTTACTCGTTTTAAACTTTTTAAGGGGATTAGGAGTAAGAAAGGGTTTGTAAGGTAGTTAAACTCTCCGGGACAAATTTTCAAAGTCAAACACTATTTGATTGAAGGTGTTGGTACGAGCGATATTTGTTGAAAAAACTATAATGGAGGTAAATGCTCCTTCCATTTTTTTATTTGCTCATAGGAACCTTATATGTGTAATTGATGTGGGAATATGTGATGATTAATATTGTTGTGATTATGCATTCTTGAGCGATAATATGTGTTACTACATGTTATGAATGAGAATGTGTCTTGAGTATGCTCTGTGAAAAGTATGAAAAATTATTAGTGTTTAATGAGTATTAAAAATAGAGTCTTTTAATAGCTGCATTTACATAATAATTTTTGTGAAAAGAGTTAGAGTATGCTCATGCATTTCATAGTTAGTGGTGACCGCGATGGGCCATAGGATGGTTCCATGAGTTGATTGGTCCATCTTATCCTTAAGAGGATTTTTTTGTGTGTCATGTAGGTCTGTGATAGATTGCTCTCTAGTGAATCATGCTGATCTGTGATAGGTAGCACCTCGGTAATTAGTACTAGTATGTGAGAGGCGGTACCTTTATCAATTACACCCCTCGATGAGGGTTGGGAATTATGGAATCATGTGCACTAGCATATAAGCATTGCATTAGGGGGCTTGGCACACGAGTCATGTTTGTTATGATATGATATATGTGTATACTTGTTCTATCACTGTTTGTTATCTTGCTGAAACTGCTAAGTGTTTACTTTTTGTCTTGTTGACATAATTGTTAATTGTTAACTGTTAATTTCGGTTGGTGACCCTTTACATTATTGTGGAAATTGGGTTTTGCCCTCAGATGATACCTGAGTTCGTTCCACCGACTATTACCCTGACGACAAAGCGTCGTTAGACTTCCCTGACCGACATTCGCCGACTGCTTGGGTATACGACCCCATCTCAAGTAGGGCTACATATACATGGAGGGTGGTGAGGACAAGTAGGAGAGCTGGGGCAGTGTCGCATGTGGAATTCACTCACGAGAGGATCGACTTTCTTGTACCTTCAGGATTAGTACTCGAGGTGAATGGGGTATGGGAAGATGCATAGGGTACTTTAGTCAGAGGTGAGACGGAGGCCACCGTAGGTGTGGTAACTCCCACTGTAGTAGTAGGGGATGTAGTGCTTGGACCAGGAACGAGCGAGAAGGGTAAGAGGCCGATGCCAACGGGAGAAGATATTCCAGGTCCGTCTAGTCTGGTCGGGGACCAGGGTTTTACTGATGGATCGTCGATACTTTGGTTGGTGTCACTGCGGATCGAGTCTGAACTTCCACTTCCGTTGAACAATCCCCTACCGATTGCCACTGAAGTAGTGGACTGTGTTGAGATTCCAGTGCCGCCGAAACCACCTATATCGTGGGTGGATTTGAATTCTGAGGAGACTGATCCTTCCATGGCTATTGAGGAGGAGGAAGTTACTTCGAGCTGCGTCAAATGGGACTTTGCAGAGTGTGGAGGTCACCCTTGTTACTGTAGTTGTTAGTCGATGATCAGATTAGTTTTCGTTGTATAGGGCCTTAGTGTCTTTTTTGTGGTTGTACTTTTTTTTTTTGGGATGATTGTACCTATGACGTTCTTTAACAGTTGACTTTTGTTGGTGGGTCCATGTTCCATTTTTTTGACGTGACCATGGGTGGATAACATTCTTGGAGCAGTACTTATGTGCAGGCGTCTGCCGAGAATACCTCAGGGGTATCTGATAGGTCTCATAGCTCCAGTGTATTTTCTATTTGTATATTTTGGATTATTGTCCCAAAAACTATTTTAGCTTGTTTGTATATATGATGTAATTATTTATTACTCTTGTCGTTTTGTGTTACGACATATTATTTTATTAAGTAGTTTTAAAAAAAAATGTACTCGCGCTGTAAAAAATCGGGGGGTTACATGTAACATCCTACATCCTACATCATTTATCTAGAATATAATGCAGATGATCACAATTTTATAAGTCAAGTAATCATGACATTCATAAAAAGGTCATAAGTTGTAATATGATATTACAAGTCATCATATCTATCTTAGGATTGCAATCATCCCAATATAAGATATAGGTTCAAAAGAACTACAACAAAACTATATCACAAAACAAAGTCTTCAACGTTAAGGTAAAATCTTGTACCTTACTTTTTATCTATGAAAAACATGATATAAGAGGGGTGAGATAAAAATCTCAGTGAGTCCTAAAATAGGAAGGAGAGAATTTTCAAAACATTTTTCCATGAATGTGAAAAGATACCATATAAATCAAATAATTAGTAAATCTTGAAAATTTGAAAAATCCATGAAAATATATATATATATATATATATATATATATATATATATATATATATATATATATATATATATATATATATATATATGTACATTTTGTATTTGTGAGTCAAGGCCACTCCAGTGTGTGTCCCCATAGAAATATCGATCTTTAAATAAGGTATGTCGTTGACCATGATCGTTTTTAGCATCCTAAAGATTGTTCCCTTATTAGAACCTCACTTTGAAGCACTATTATATGAAGGTGAACAAAACACAAGAAAAAGATATTTAAATTGTGTTTTTATTTTAAAAACTTTTCATAAAAACACATTTTGGATAGAAACTAAAGAACAAATTTAACAAAAGATAAAGACATAAGGGAAAAATATCACGAAACCAATTTATCATGGTTCACCACTAACATGGTAGTTACATGTAGTCCATTCCCTTTGAAGGATTTTATCCACCACATCAAATTGATATGTCACAAGCACTAGAACTTCTACTAGTCTCCTAACTATGTTATAATCTTCTTAAACTTTTAGTTTTGTACAATCAAGCTTTTAAGGTGTTTATGGGGTAACTCTTACAAGAGTTTATTACAATGAAAACACTATGATTATCTCAAGAACTTTTTCTCTTTTCTATATGCTAGAAATTGTTGCTTAGAAGTTTCACTCGAGGTATATATCTGAATTGCTACTCACACTTCTTTACATAGAGAAATTTGATGTCATTAGGGTTTTTGACCATTGTAGGAATTGTTGCACAAACCATATACAAAATGTAAGGATCGTACAATTAGTCAGATGTCTTGAATCTTCATATTTATTCTTGTCCATTCTTAGCTTTGCAATGATTTAGTGTATCTTAATCATTAACTCAAGAAAATCAGAGGATGCGCACATTAGAGGATCACATCACATTTGTTATTGATGTTCACATCAGATGACTAAGAGATAGTGAATGTTTGAAGAGTTGGCTTCTTGTCTAGTTTACTCAAAAGATGGACTTTTCACATAACATTAACAAGAAGATCAAATAAGTCTTTAGATCTGTTCAATGGAAGCAAAAGAATCAGAGTAGACATTAAAGCGCGTTGATTAGAGTCTTGAGAAAACGCGTTGATCAGAGTCTTGAGACAGTCACACTATGTAGGAGTGAAAAAACGTTTTTTACTCAGATGATGACTATCAAAGCTTGTGTTAGAGGATCTTCACATTTAGAAAAATACATTAAAATATAAATTATTCTCACACATAATTTTGTTATTATCAAAACAAGAGTTAAGGGCTATCGTCCTACAAACGATTCTAACACTATAACACCACGAAATAGAAATACTTCAATTAATTAATTGATAAATAATTGTAACATTCTTAGCTCATAATAAATAATACATTACAAAGTCATAATACATATTCATTAGAAATTGATTGGGTGATAAGTTTACAGTAATCCATAATATATTATATTTGTCAATACTCGATTATTTTCAACCCATATAAATAGCTAGATTTGCAGTGAAATATTTGTGTAGTAAATGAAAAATGTAATTCAAAAAGAATAAACCATGTGTGACAATCTTATCATTTTAGGTACAATATAACAAATACATCCATATACACATGTAATTTTGTTTTAAGAACTTGGGTGTTACTTGTTATTATTCATGTAAAATTTAATGATTAACATTCAATAGTCTTCTTCCTTTAAAAATCAATATTATGCATGTACACATGCACACAACAACGTCGTTATTTGTTTTATGATCATTCCCTCTTTTTCTTGAAACAAGTTTTGGCAATTATAAAATAAACCGCAACTAATAATTGTTATATTTAACCTCTACAATAACTTATCGTATACTATGCTCCCTCATACTTTCTGCACCCACTATCCACATTACTAATCCCTTATTCCTATTTGAAAATATTTTTAGTTATCAATATTTTTAAAATCTACACAAAACGTTACTAATCTATTTTGTCTTAATCTAGTTAGGTTAAAAGAACTAGCAATTTAATTAGGTTAAAAGAACAAGCAATGTTCTTTTAACCTTCACACGCACAATCTATATTTTTTTTTATTCCACAATAAATTTCCAAGCTATGGTATTTCTTATATGGTTTTGATTTTGTTTGACGAGATTTCTCAAAAGGTTTTAAATATCCATAATGTCTTTCATATATTGCTTGCAAAAATAAAACCCACTCCATTTTACATATTTTTAATCTTTCATCTATCAAACTTTGTTTCTCAAGGCGTCTAATTCTTTAATTAGTGTCCACTTCTTGTATTAATTTATCTATATATAAACTTTTTTCTTTTTATTTCAAGTTCTTTTTATCCTTTGTTGTGTGAAGGTTTGCTTATTTTTCACAAAACTCAGAGTGTTAAATCAACAACTCTTTTCCACTATACATTGTTCTCAAGTAAATAAAATAAACCAAATATAGTAAAATAAAAATAAGAGAATGTTGAAAACATACTTGAAAATTTGTGGTAGTGTGATATTATCTTATTTTAGTTAATTAGTCTTCTTGGTTATTGGAAGTTGTTTTAAGATGGTCGTAGTTGCTATAAGATGGTATTATCCCTTCTTAGGATTAAATAAATTTTTAGTCTCTATAAAATTTATGGTATAATAATCATTTCTTATGGTTAATGCAAAACAATGGCATTCACTAATTGTTTTTAATATATTTTATAATTATATTTGCATATAAAACAAGTCAACTTTAAAAAATAATTATTTTTCATTAAGAAAGATCAATAACAAAAAATAAAATTGTTGTCTTACATCTAAATAAAATATGTGTTGTAATAAGCTAGTCTTGTGAACGAGTTTATTCGAGGATAATAATTTATTTACTATTTTTACAACTTTTAATTCTAATGTTGTAACTTTTAGTTACGTGGATTTAAGAATTGAGATAATGACAAATTTTTTTCATATTTATATAAGAGAATAAAGTATAAATAATAAAGAATGAATTGTCTGAAAGAAATAAAATTGTAAATTTTTTAAAATTAATCTTTATAGTTGAATTTTTTTTTAAAATTAGATGTTTAAAACTGAGCAATTACTAATTAATCCCGAAATAAAATACGATGTAGACATTATGTCTACTTATTATTGATCTACTAACATAATATAAGGAAATTACTCTTCTGAGTCAGGACTTCTCAGCTCTCGACGTCTTTAGTGATTTCAGTATCTGAAAACAACATTTTAATGAGATATTAAATCCCAATGAATAATACACACAATTTTACAACAAGTATTGTTCTCAGTCGACGCGGTAATCGAAAAATCGATCATTATAACACTCACGTTCTTCCAAAAATATTATTTATAAATAAATAATAATGTAAATAATTTTTCTATAATAACTAATTACTTTCAATCATTAAAATAAACTCATCTACTTAAATTAACAATAATTCACATCTATGATAATCAAATACACATATTTATTTGCATAAAATAAATCAATCAATTCAATGATGTACTACTCTCACGAAGTGAGTATTATCTTATCATATGGAGCACCCCAGACCAATCCGTGTGAAGTTTAAAACTCATCTTAGGATATAAGATTTATCTATATGGAGCACGTACCTTATCAAGGTAAATTAACTATGGGGTACAAGACTCATCCAAATGGAGCATAAGCTTATTTCAAACACATACAATAAAAATAATTCATTTTTAACAATCAACTTCATAAAATCATATTTATAATATAATAATTCATTTAAATATAAAATAACAACAATAATTCAAGAACACGTGATAAAATAATCTTTTAAAGAATACGTCAAACAATCATAAATGAAAAGACAGTGTAACAAACAAAATTAGTAAATAAATCAATTCATAATCTAAAATTGTATTTCATAAAATCATAATATTAATAGAGTTAGGTTTTCGACAAAATATATTTTTTAAAAAATATATCATTTAAAATATCTAACTTTTTTCTTATCCCAAATTTCCAAAATAAATGTATCATAAAAAATTTAAAAGTGTGATTACTCATCTATTGAGTCAAATTGATCAATACTCCTTTGATTAATTTCCCTGCTTTTTATCTCTTTGTCTATAGGTGATTGTTATTTTTTTTTTTGAGATTATATTTAAGTGTAATTTTAGTGACAAACTAATACTATCACTAATGCAATTTAATCTTATTACCTATACGATTTCAGATTAGTTGTTATACAAAATTTAATAAATTTATTATTATCGCAAATTTTATTAAATCTATTATATCTTTCTAACAAACATTAAAAAAAAACTCCTAAATTAACTAAAAAAAATTAGAAAAACATGTGCCAACCCATGATCTTCATGCTTCGGTCTTCACCCTTAGGCGCGAACTCAACCTTCACCCTTCAGCGCTAGCGCTTTCATCCTTTAGCCTTGGGTGCGAACTTATCATTCACCCTTCAACGCAAATCGGATGAACTTCAGCTTTCAGTCTTCCTAAATTTTGTTTTCACTCCCTCCTTCGCAATCAACTGGTTAATTTTGTTTTCCCCTAAATTATGTTTTCACTTCCTCATTCACAATTAACACGTAAATTTGTATTTCCTTAAATTCTGTTTTCACTCCCTTCCTCATGCGCGAACTCTACAGCCTTCAACGCCGGTGACGAGTTGGTCCGGCGCAACATTTTCCACATCCACGTCGATGATGAGTTTTCTTTGTCTTCCTCTTCCATTTGTCGAGAAGTGTCATTTTTTTCACCATCGAGAAGTGTTTCCCTCCGTGAGCAAGTGTTTGTTGATTTCTCTGGTAATTTTCTAATAATTCTTGTTTCTTACTTAGCTATATAAAATTGTTTCACTGTTAATTGTTCTTATTATTAATCTTTAATTGAATTTTATTTTAGTAATATTTAAAATAATTCTAATGTAACTGATGGAGAATTAAATGGGAGTATTAAATTGTTTTATATAGTAGTAGTTAATTTAATTATTATTAATTATGGAAGTGATGGAGAAATTCGAGAAGTAGTGCTGCATGTAAAAAGCGATAGAGAAATTTGAGAAGTAGTAGTTAGTTTGAGTTTGAATCTTATGCATATTATTCCTGGTTGATTTATTTGTTCATGCAGATGCAGCATTTTGAAATATTATCCGATTATTCTGTTTCTGCTGTGAATGCATTTATTGGAACTATGATGTGTTGTTTATTTGAGGTGTATTTTCACAGTATGATAATGAAATATGCATGATCAGTAAGTATGATTTAACCAGTGAAGACATTATCTGCATGACCAGTGATGATAATGAAATATGTCCTACATGAATCACAATAAGTATGATTTAACCAGTGAAGACATTATCTGCATAATTAGTGAAGTTTATACCTTAGAAGAGAAATAGAAAGAAAAAGGTTGCAAGTCATAGTTCATACCATATCACTTGCAACAACAAAGAAAGGATGATTTGGTGTAAGCTGAACCGTTAACACCTCCGAAACAGCAATAACACCAATACTCTCACCCAAACTATCCCCTACACTCCTTGTAAAAGCAGCACCAGGAACCATTCCATTCTGAACCCACAATCGAGGAGGATCATCACCCAGACTTTCTTCATCACACGAACTCTGAATATCCAGATCCTTATGCCCTTCAAAGAAATGAACATTTGAATTACCTTGCAATTGTGTTTTAACACAGTAACAGTCTTGGTTTTCTTTATCAGGTGAATCAGGGTAGTAACCTCTCTGAGTTAGAATAGAATATTCCAAAGTGAAGTTGTGTGAAGGAACAACAACAATGTGCAGTGATCTCTGAGTGAGTTCCAAAATGCACATGTAGGTAGTAATAGGATTTGACTTGTCTTAGCAGGAGGGTTCATCTCTGAATAAGGATTATGACAGAAAAATTTGTGATGAGACAAAATGAAGTGTACTGTAGGTTGCTTTGAGTTTTTAATGTGTGATTGGTTTTGAGGTGGAGATGATAAATTTGATAATGTTTTTGAAATTGGATGAATGCTAATTGTTTGAGTCACCTTGGCTGCTCCCTATACCTTCTATTCTCATCATTTGTAGAGAGGTAATGCAATGTGTAATTCTTTACATCACAAGTTGAAGGTGCAACACAAGAAGGGGGGTTGAATTGTGTTTGACAAACTTTAATTCTTTTTGCTAATTAGTTGAATAATGAGCAATCAGAGTAAATAAGCAGTGGATAATAAAAGTTAACACCTCGAATTTATACTGTTCACCTTTAACTAGGCTACGTCCAGTCCATTCCTTCAAAAGACCTTTTCACTAATTCAAACTCCTTTGAATTACAACACCATTGACCCTTCAAGTCAGTCTTCCCAAACAGCCTGACAACATCAGACTTTTGAGGAACAACAACACCTTGACTATACCAGCCAAGTCTTCTCAAACAGTCTGACAACCCCAGACTTTTGAGGAACTTCACAACCTTAAACCTACAAGCTAAGTCTTTTTTTCTAACAACCTGACAACCCCAGATTTTAGAAGGAACTTCAACACTATAGGATTTTATACAAGGGATCGAAATTAAAACTCAGTAACTACTTCTAGAAAGTTGATGCTCACAATAAGCTTAACTTGAATTTGAGTGTTTGCTTCTGAAAAATTTATGATGACAATCAGCCTCACACTCTAAGAAAAGAACACTTAGAAAATATTTATCTTTTAAGCAAGTGTTTCTCTCCTTTGAACTCTTTCAATACTTAGAAATTTTTGCTTGAGTTCTTCTATTTTTCGATACATTATTCTTCCGCATTAAGCCTCTATTGATAGTTGAAATTAGAGCTTCACTTTGATCTGTTGCTTTACTTCTGGAGTGTATTTCGATTGATTCTGTTTTGAGAATATTCTGGAGTACTTTGCTCATATTCTATTTCTAAAGACTCTGATTCTGTTTTGAGAATTTTGCTCAGATTCTGTTTTGAGCATACTTTCAGCTAGATTTTTTTTCTGGAGTCTTTTGCTCCGATTCTGTTTTGAGCATACTTTCAGCTTCAAATGATGTAGCTTCTGATTTTTGCCTCTAATGAGATCCTCTGGAATTATCCTCCGACAGGATCCTCTGATTGTATCCTCTGATGGGAACTTCTGATTATATCCTCCGATGGGATCTTCTTATGATATCCTCTGACAGGTTCCTCTGATGATATCCTCCAGTGATATCCTCTGGTAATATCCTCTGATGATATCCTCTGGTGACCATCGTCTGGTGATCATCTTTTGGTGACTTCCTCTGGTGACTTCATCCTGCTTCTAACTTGTATCTTCTGGTGAAGTCATCTTCATCTTCTGGTGACGTTATCTTTTGGTGGCATTTTTCATTCTTCTTCTAAGTCAAATATGTTATCTTCATAAAATACTTTTGTTAACATCAAAACTTTACGTGAAAGAACCAACTTGGTTCCAACACAAGTTGAAGGTGCAAACACGAGAAGGGGGGTTGAATTGTGTTTGCCAAACTTTGAATCTTTTTGCTGTTTTGTTGAATGTTGATGTGATTTACTTGATGAATAAATAATCAGACTTAGCAGCGGAAAATAACAGCATAAGAACACATCAATTTATCCTGGATCACCATAAACTTGGCTACATCCAGTCCCTTCATCTAGAAGGCTTTAATCCACTAATTCAAAACCTTTGAATTACAGCACCTGACCCTCCAAGCCATTCTTCTCAAACAGCCTGACAACCCCAGACTTTTGAGGAACGAAAATAACACCTTGACTCTACAAGTCAAGTCTTCTCTTACCAATCTGACAACCCCAGATTGAAGAAGGAATCTACACCACTATTGGGTTTGATTACAAGGGTTTGGAACTTTGCAAATTTGTTTTTGGAAAGCTGATTGCTGCACTGATTCTTGAGCACTTTTGTTGCTTCTAGAAAGCTGATTGTTGCATTGAATTTCTCTCTCGAAAACAATTAGAAAATATTGCTTTTGGACTCAAGTGATTCTCTTTTTTGAACTATCGGATTGTGTTGAATATGGAGCTTGAGTTCTTGTGTTTTTTGATACTTGATGCTGCTGCCTGAAGCCTCCTTATATAACTGCAAATTGGGCTTTGTCCAAGCTTCAATTCGAAATAAATCTTGCTCAGATTTCCTTTGAAAATACTGTTGGCCAATCCTGTTTCACTTAAATAAAAATTGTATCTTTTTAGCTTCAGATTGCATTTGAAAATTCTATTGACCAATCTTGTTTCTTTTAATTTCAATCCATATCTTTTTAAGCTTCAGATTGCATTCCAATTTCTTCAAGTCTTCAGTGAATTTTTGAATCAAATCCCATTAATACTTTGATCAAATTTCTTTCAAAATTTAATCAAGTCTTCTTCGAATTTTAATCAAGTCTTCACTGATTTTCATCATGATTAAAATCTAGACCGTATGATCCTCTGATCTCGGCCAACTCTGGACCATATAATTTGATATGCACCAATTCTGTTATCCTCTGATCTTGACCAAATCTGGACCATGTGATCTGATCTGTACCAATTATGTGATCCTCTGATCTCAGCCATCACTGGACAATATGATTTGATCTGTACCATTTTGTGATCTTCTGATCTCGGCCAATACTGGACCATGATACTTTAATCTGAACATTTATCCTCTGATATTGATCTTTTAATCTGGAAATTTATCTTCTGATATTGATATTTTAATCTAGACATTTATTCTCTTATCTGGACCAAGTCTGGACTGAGTCTGGATTGAATCTAAATTAAATTTGGACTTAGTCTTATGTTCTAGACACTTATATCTTCTGATCTGGACTAAGTATGGATCAAGTTTTATGTTCTGGACCAAGCTATCTTCTGGACCAAATCATTTGTTCTAGACCAGTTATCTTTTGGTCTGGACAAAGTCTAGATTAAGTCTGGACTGGGTTTAATTCACGACCATGCTATCTTCTGGTCAGGACCAAGTCTGAACCAAGTCTGACTTATGTTTCCTTCTGGTTTGGAACAAGTCTCCTTCTGGACTCTGCTTCCTTCTAATCTGGGCCAAAAAAAGATATCCTCTGATGATGTTATTTGTCCTTTGATGTTTTCCTTTGATGACATCCTCTAGAGGTGTATCCTCTGGTGTCCTCTGGATGTTTCCTCTGGCCGAACCTTCTGGTGACATTTCTATCCTCTGGTTGCTTCCTCTGGATGTATCCTCTGGTGGTGTCATCCTCTGATTTTGCACAGCTTCTGATTTGTTCTTCTAAGTCAAAATACTATTTACATAAAATAATTTTGTTAACATTAAAACTTTGATTGATCGATCCAACTTGGTTCCAACAATCTCCCCCTTTTTTATGATGACAAAACTTTGTATTTTTTATAACTATTTTTCTTTCTTTTGACTTTGACTCCCCCTAGGACTAAGCTTTATTTTGACTTTTTCTCCCCCTAAGTCTAATGCCCCAAATTCTTTATCAATTACATAAATCTTTTCCCCTTTCTTTATCAGACAAAAAGGTTTGAAGGAGAAAAGGAGATCCTCTGGTTTTTTTTTATATTTAAAAACAATATATGACAATAAAAGTAAAATAACATACATAAAAGAAATTAAATTGAGCTATTTGTCAGGAATGAAAGTAAGATTAATGTTTTTCTTGATGAAGTCAAACTTATCTTCAGGTAGTGGTTTAGTGAATATGTCAGCCCATTGATGGTCAGTTTCTACAAACTGGATGTTGAGTGTTCCTTTTTGAACATAATCTCTGATGAATTGGTGTTTGATTTCTATGTGTTTGGCTCTAGAATGAAGGATAGGGTTTTTGGTTAGGTTGATGGCTGAAGTGTTGTCACAGTATAAAGGGATGTTGGTTTCCATGATTTTGTAGTCTTCCAGCTGATGTTTCATCCAAATAAGTTTAGAGCTGCATCCGGCAGCTGAAATGTATTCAGCTTCTACTGTTGACATGGCAATGGTGCTTTGTCTCTTGCTTTACCAGGATATTAAATTGTCTCCTAAGAATGTGCAATTTCCACTTGTACTCTTTCTTTCGAGTTTATCTCCAGCATAATCAGAGTCACAGTATCCACTCAGTTTGTATATAGGAGTTTTCTTGTAGAACAAGGTGAGGTTGGTAGTGCCTTTTAGGTATCTAAGAATTATCTTAACGGCAGTTAAATGGGATTCCCTAGGGCCAGACTAAAATCTAGCACATACGCATACACTGTACATAATATCAGGTCTTGAAGCAGTGAGATAGAGTAGAGATCCTATCATACCTCTATAGGATTTTTGATAAACTTTTTGGCCTGAGTCATCCTTTTCAGGTGAGCAGGTGGGGTGCATTGGGTATCCATAGGTTTGCAGTCACTCATCTTAAACTTCTTGAGAAGTTCTTTTGTATATTTTGATTGATGATTGTATATACCTTTTTGACTTTGCTGAATTTGAATTCCTAGGAAGAACTTAAGTTTTCCCATCATGCTCATTTGAAATTCTTGCTGCATCGATTTAGAAAATTCTTGGCAGAGAGCGCCATTAGTAGATCCAAAGATAATATCATCAACATAAACTTGAATAATCAGAATATCATCTTTTATTGATTTTCTAAAGAGAGTTTTGTCTACTTGTCCTCTTTCAAAGTCATTTTTAAGTAAGAAGTTACTAAGTCCATCTATATTTTCCTTCTGACTTATCTTCAGATTCATCCTTTGAAGATTTGTCGGGTTCTTCTGTTTTGCTTTCATCCTCCACCTATTCAAGCACTCTTGGTTTGTCTGCATCAGCTTCCTTTGATTATGGTAATCCTACAATATCATCATCTTGCTTTGACTTTTCAAGGTCAAGCTTCTTGTCATCAAATTTAACATGTATGGATTCTTCCACAATATTTGTTTCCCTGTTAAACACACTATATGCTTTGGATCTTTCAGAGTAACCAATGAAGGTACACTTTTGAGATCAAGAATCAAATTTTCCAAGATTGTCTTCAGTGTTCAACATATAACAAGTACATCCAAATTGTTTAAAATAAGAGATGTTAGGCTTTTTACCTTTCCATAGTTCATAAGGTGTTTTATTCAATATGGATCTAATATAGACTTTATTTTGAATATAACATTCGGTATTAATTGCTTCTGCCCAAAAGTGTTTTGCAACATTCATATCATTTAGCATTGTTCTGACCATTTGTTGGAGTGATCTATTTTTTCTTTCTACAACTCCATTTTGTTGGGGTGTTCTAGGAGAAGAAAAGTTGTGAGAGATTCCATTCTCATCATAGAAATTTTCAAAGAATTTGTTCTCAAATTCTCCTCCATGATCACTTCTAATTATTAAAATTTTAAGACCTTTTTCATTCATTATTTGTTTGCAAAAAGTGATAAACGTTTTGTGGGATTCATCCTTACTTCTTAAAAATTTTATCCATGTCCACCTAGTGTAGTCATCTACAATAACAAACCCATATTTCTTTCCACTCAGAGAAGCTGTTTTTACTGGCCCAAATAGATCTATGTGTAATAGCTCAAGGGGCTTTGAGAATATTTAGAATTTTTAGAATTTTTTGTTTGTTTTCCCTTTTGACAAGCTTCAAACATAATTTCAGTTTTGTAGCTTAGCTTAGGTAGAGCTCTCACCAGTTGAAGTTTATTTAGTTTTGAAACTAATCTAAGGTTAGCATGTCCTAATCTTTTGTGCCAAATTAATTTTTCCTAATTTACTGACACTAGACACTTAACCTGTTGTTTATCTAAACTAAACAGATTTATCTTGTAAATGTTGTTTTGCCTGTAACCTGTGAAGAGTATTGATCCATCCTTTTGACTAATAGATTTGCATGTTTTTTGATTAAATATAATATCATAATTACTATCACTTAATTGACTAATACTTAATAAATTGTGCCTAAGACCTTTGACTAGTAGTACATCTTTAATAGAGGAAGAAGTACCATTACCAACCGTGCCTCGACCAATGATTTTGCCTTTTTGCTTTCCTCCAAAAGTCACTGTCCCTCATTTGCTCAAAGTTAGTTCTTGGAACATAGACTTTTCTTGACCCACTTGATCAGGTACCATGAGTGGTGTTTCAACTTGATTGTTGAGGACATCTGCAACAAAGATAATTTTGTTTTTAGGTACCCAAATCTGGTTGGGTCCAGGTTTGTTAGTCCTGAAAGGTTTCTTGTCTTTCCTTGATTTTATCATGAGACAAGATGATTTAGAGTGACCTTTCTTAGTACAAACAACACATAAAACATCAGAGGGAATAAGTTTAGTTACAATTCCAGACTCATCAAATCCTATGCCTCTTTTACCATTGTTACTAACTCCATAAATCATAGAAGCATATTTGCTTCTTTCCATACCATTAACAATAAAGTCTTGTAAAACTTGTTCATGCATATCAGAATTACACACAATATTTGATGTTGAACAAATATTGCTTTTTAGAGTTAGGTTTTCAGATATAAGCTCAGCAATATCAGTTTTAAGAGTTGTATTTTTTGTTTTACATTCTGCATTTTGATTCTTTAAAACATCAATTTCTTTGCTTCTGGAAAGCTGATTATTGCACTGAATTTCTCTCTCGAAAACACTTAGAAAATATTGCTCTTGCACATTTGTGTTTCTCTCTTTGAAACTCTCAGATAACTTTGAATTGAAGCTTGAGTTCTTATGTTTTTTGATACTCCAATCTTCAGCATTAAGTCTCTATTTACAGTTGAACTTTAGGACTTCACTGATGCTTTACTTCTGGAGTGTACTTCGATTAATCTGTTTTGAGAATATACTGGAGTAGTTTGCTCAGATTCTATTTTGAGTCTTTTGCTCACTGATGCTTTACTTCTGGAGTGTATTTCAATTAATCTGTTTTGAGAATATTCTGGAGTAGTTTGCTCAAATTCTGTTTTGAGTCTTTTGCTCACAGATCTGTTTTGAGCATTTTGCTCCGCTTCTGTTTTGAGCATTTTTCTCAGATTCTGTTTTGAGCATATTTTTAGCTAGATTATGTTTCTCGAGTCTTTTGTTCCAATTTTGTTTTGAGAGTTTTTCTCTAACAGATTCCTGGGATGATATCCTCTGGTGATCATCCTCTGGTGACATCATCATTTGATTTCTGCTTCTGGTGACGTCATCTTTTGGTGACATCCTTTGGTGACGCCATCATCTGATTTCTGCTTCTGGTAACGCCATCCTCTGATCTATTCTTCTGGTGACATTTTTCATTCTTCTTCTAAGTCAAATATGTTGTTTTCATAAAATACATTTGTTAACATCAACACTTTAATTGCAAGAACCAACTTGGTTCCAACAATCTCCCCCTTTTTGATGATGACAAACAATGTATTTTTTATAATACTTTTTCTTTCTTTTGACTTTGACTCCCCCTAAGACTAAGCTTCATTTTATATTTTCTCCCCCTAAGTCTAATGCCCAGATATCATATCAAATACATCATACATCATCTTCTCCTCCTTTCAAATACATCATCTTTTCCCTCGGATATTTTATCAAATATTACATCTTATCCCCCTTTGTCATCAAACAAAAAGGATTGAATGAAGAAAAGAAATCCTCTGTTGTTTTTTTTTGTTTTAAATTGTAAAAGTACACGAAAAATAAAATAACATACAAAAAATTAAACTAAGCTATTAGGTTAGGGATGAATATAAGATTAAGGTTTTTCTTGATGAATTCAAACATATCTTCAGGTAGTGGTTTAGTGAATATGTCAGCCCATTGATGTTCAGTGTCTACAAACTAAATGTTGAGTACTCCTTTCTGAACATAATCTCTGATAAAATGGTGTTTGATCTCTATGTGTTTAGCTCTTGAGTGTAGGATCGGGTTATTGGTTAGACAAATTGCAGAGGTGTTATCACAATAGATGGGTATGTTGGATTCTAGTATTTTGTAGTCTTCAAGTTGATGCTTTAACCAGAGTAGTTGAGAACTGCAGCCAGCTACTGAAATGTATTCAACCTCTGCTGTTGACATGGCAATGGTGTGTTGTCTCTTACTGGACCAAGAGATCAAGTTGTCTCCTAAAGAGGTACAATAGCCACTGGTGCTTTTCCTTTCAAGTTTATCTTCAGCATAGTCAGAATCACAATATCCACTCAGTTTGTATGTAGGAGTTTTCTTGTAAAACAAGGTGAGGTTGGTAGTGCTTTTCAGATATCTAAGAATTCTCTTATCAGCAGTTAGATGAGATTCTCTAGCATCAGATTGAAATCTAGCACATACACACACACTAAATAAGATATCAGGTCTAGAAGCAATAAGGTAGAGTAATGATCCGATCATTCCTCTGTAAATTTTCTGGTCAACTTTTTTTCCTGATTCATTTTATCAAGTGAACAAGTGGGATGCATTGGTGTAGCCATAGTTTGCAATCACTCATCTTAAACTTCTTGAGAAGTTCCTTTGTATATTTAGTTCGGTGAATGTAAATACCTTCTGGACTTTGGTGAATTTGTATTCCTAGAAAGAACTTAAGTTCCCCCATCATACTCATTTAAAATTCATGCTGCATTAATTCAGAAAATTCTTGACAAAGAATGCCATTAGTAGATCCATAAATAATATCATCAACATCAATTTGAATGATCAAAATATCATTTTCTATTGATCTGCTAAACAAAGTATTGTCTATTTGTCCTCTTTCAAAGTTATTTTTAAGTAAGAAATTACTGAGTCTATCATACCATGCTATGCTCTAGGTGCTTGTTTTAACCCATACAAGGATTTTCTAAGTTTAAAGACATGGTTCGGAAACTTAGAATTTTCAAAACCTGGAGGTTGTTTAACATATACTTCTTCACTCAAATAACCATTGAAAAAAGCACTTTTAACATCCATTTGAAATAGTTTGATATTATTATTTGCAGCAAAAGACAATAAGATACAAATAGCTTCTAACGTGGCCATTGGAGCAAATGTCTCAGTGTAATCAATGCCCTCTTGTTGATTGTAAGTTTGTGCCACAAGCCTTGCCTTGTTTCTGACTACTTCACCCTTTTCATTTAGCTTATTTCTGAAGACCCACTTGGTTCCCACAATGTTCTTCTCTGGTCTTAGAACTAGATCCCAAACATCATTTCTCTTAAATCCATGTAACTCTTCCTGCATAGCAATAATCTATCCATCATCTGCCAATGCTTCACTAATAGATGTAGGCTCAATCGATGAGATTAAACCAAACAGACTTATATCTTTTAATGATGATCTGGTTTTTAAAGAATCACTTCCACTTCCAATGATCAGATTTTCAGGATGAGATGATTGATATTTCCATCCAGATTTCTCTTCTGATTTCTCATGACTGGTTCTGATTTGATCAGATTCATCCTTTGAAAATGTGTCACATGCTTCTGACTTGCTTGTATCCTCCACTTCTCCATGTTCTGCTGGTTTATCTGATTCTACTTTCTCTGATTCTTGTAAATCTAATATAGACTCTATTCTGAATGTAACATGCAGTGTTGATTGCTTTAGCCCAAAATTGTTTTGCAACATTTAAATCATTTAACATAGTTCTGGCCATGTCTTGGAGTCATCTATTCTTTCTTCTAACTTATCTTTAGGTTTATCCTCTGAAGACTTGTTGTATGCTTGCTGGTATCTTCTGCTTTTTCAAGTTCTTTTACCTGCATCAGCTTCTGGTTCTGGTAGATCTGTATCAGCTTCTGGTAGATCTGAATCAGCTTCAGGTTCTAGTAATCCTGCATCAGTTTCATCTTGCTTTGACTTTTCAGATCAAGCTATTTGTCATATAACATAATACAAATCAAATAATTTAAAAATGAACTGAATACAGCCAAACCATTAATTCTACTTCTCATGGTTTCTGCTTGTTTTTGAAACCATTGAAATACTATTTCTGTTGAAGTGTTCACATCACGTGAATCACTTGGTTCCTCTGACAGTTTGAAAACCTGCAGAATACTTATCTAGCTTTGATTTTTTAGATCAAGCTTCTTGTTATCACATTAAACATAAATATCAAACAATAATAGTATTTACAGCATGATGTAACCTCTATGTCAACAGTTTCAGTTTTACTATGAAAATCCTCTTGTTTCTGATTTTCAGATTGTGAATCTGTATGTTCTGTGATTAGATGGTTTGGATAATGGGATTTGAATTCCCTTCCTGGTTTGTAGTCTTGATGAATTTTATTGGAGTGTTTGAAGAACTCTCCTGATTATGATTCTTCTCTTTGTGCTGATATATCAGGTTCCTCTGATAATTCTGGAACTGATGATAATTCTGATTCTTCTGGTTCTGGAACTGATGGTAATTCTGATTCTTCTAGTAGTTCCAGGTTTGTTGATATGAGTGATTTCTTTGTCTGTTCTGATTTGTGTGATATGTGTGATTTCTTTGATATTTCTTGTTCCTCCTATGATTCTGGTTCTGATAGGTATTGCATTGACCAGTTCTTCTTCTGCCAAAGTCAATTAGCTTCAGTTTGGTAGATGTTGGAACATAGAACTTTTTCCCTTCATATATTGCCAGCATCCATTGACCAGACACCATGACTGGTGTTTCACTTTGGTTGCTCAGAACATCTGCAACATAAACAATTTTATCTTTTGTTACCCAAATCTGGTTGGGTCTAGGTTTGTTAGTCTTGAAAAGTTTCTTGTTTTACCTTGTATTTAGCATAGGACAAGACACTTTGAAATGATCTTTCTTGTAACAACCAGTACACACTATATCAAAGGGAACAAGTTTAAACATAGGTTTAGGTTTAATTATTGTTTCTTCAAATCCTATACCTCTATTTCCGTTCCTACTGACTCCATAAATCATATAAGCATATTTGCTTCTTTCCATACCACTATCAAGAAATTCTTGAAGAACTTGTTCATACATATCATAATTACTTGTGGTATTTTCAATTGCTGTTGAATTAGGATTATTTTTTAGATTTAAACTTTCATCTTTAAGTTCAGCAAAACAGTTTTTCAAACATACATTCTCTGTTTTCAATTCTGCAATATTAGTTTCAAGAATGACACTTTCTGTTTTAAATTCTGCAATCTGATTTTTTAAAACATTAACTTCTTCTGTTAGATTTGTATTTTCTTTCTTAAGAGTTTTCAGTTTTAAAGATAATTTGTAATTACTGTTTAAAAAATCATTCAGAACAGTAATCAAATCAGATCGAGTGAATTCAGAATATACCTCAGTTTCATCATCTTCTGATTCTCTTCCAGAATCAGATTCGGTATTGGATCTAGAGTTGGTCTGAGCCATCATAGCCAAATCTGCATGTTCATCTTCAGAAGATTCATCAGAATCATCCCATGTAGCTATCATGCTTTTCTTCTTAGTTCTGAAATCTTTCCTCTAGTACTTCCCTTTCTCCATATTTGGACATTCTGACTTGATACAGATTCATTGCATTCGTAGCAGATAATGCCTTTCTTGTCATGTGCATCATCACTTCCTTTGTTGGACTGCTTGGAATATCTTTGGGAAAATTTATTCCTTCTGCTGTCCCACATCTTTCTGAACTTTCTGGATAAGAAAGAAATATCTTCTTCCTCTGAGTTCAGACTTTGATTGTCTGAATCACTATCTTCTGATACTGATGTTGCTTTCAGAGCCTTCTTCTGCTTGGATTTCAGAGCTAGAGTTTTGTTCTTCTTCTTGGGTTCATCTTCTTCCAACTCAATTTCATGTGATCTGAGAGAGCTGATTAATTCTTCCAGCTTTAGAGTATTCAAATCTTTAGCTTCCTGAATAACAGTGATTTTTGGTCTCCACTTGATTGTCAGACTTCTAAGTATTTTCCTTACATGATCAGCAGTAGTGTAGCTATTTTCTAATACCCTTAATCCTGATATTAGATTCTGGAATCTAGAAAACATAGTTTCAATGTCTTCATCTTCTTCCATCTTGAATAACTTATACTTCTTGACTAGAATGTAAGCCTTTGCTTCTTGAACTTGCTTACTGCCTTCGTAAGTCAGAATCAGACTATCATAGATGCTCTTCGCTGTTTCTCTGTTAGTGCATTTGTCGAACTCATTGAACGTGATTGCATTGATCATGAACGTTCTGGATTTGTGATGCAACTTGAACATCTTCTTCTAATCAGCATCCATATCTCTTCATGAAATTTTAACACCATCAGCATCTTCTGGAACTGTATAACCATCTTCCACCAAGTCCCAAAGTTCAGGACTTTGTGAAACAAAAAAACTTCTCAGCCTGTCCTTCCAGTATTCAAATCGTTCTCCATCAAACAAAGGTGGTCTGTTGATTTTCCGCCAGTAGCTTTTTCATTGAATCCGGACATGTTGATCCCTTGGATCTTTCCTCAAACACTATAAAGTGCTCAGCCTTGAGACCAAGCTCTGATACCAATTGAAGGCGCAAACACGAGAACGGGGGTTGAATTGTGTTTGTCAAACTTAATTACTTTTGTTGTTTTGTTAAATGTTGATTTGAATTATTCGATAAATAACTAATCAGATTCAGCAGCGGATAATAATAACATAATACCACAGCAATTTATACTGGTTCACCGTTAACTAGGCTACGTCCAGTCCCTTCCTCCAGAAGGCCTTTTCACTAATTCAAACTCCTTTGAATTACAACACCACTGACCCTTCAAGTCAGTCTTCCCAAACAGTCTGACAACCCCAGACTTTTGACATGGCAATGGTGCTTTGTCTTTTGCTTGACCAAGAGATCAAATTATCACCTAAGAAAGTGCAGTTGCCACTTGTACTTTTCCTTTCCAGCTTGTCTCCAGCATAGTCGGAATCACAAAAACCTCTGAGTTTGTAGGTGGGGGTTTTCTTGTATAACAGGGTAAGGTTGGTGGTTCCTTTAAGGTATCTCAGAATTCGTTTGACAGCAATTAAATGGGATTCCCTAGGGTCAGCTTGAAATCGGGCACATACACAAACACTAAACAAGATGTCAAGTCTAGAAGCAGTTAAATAAAGAAGGGATCTAATCATACCTCTATATGTCTTCTGGTCTACCTTTTGGCTGGTTTCATCTTTCTCAAGTGAGCAGGTTGGGTGCATGGGGGTTGCCATAGGCTTACATTCACTCATTTTGAACTTTTTAAGAAGTTCTTCAGTGTATTTAGATTGGTGAATGAGTATACCTGATTTACCTTGATGAATCTAAATTCCCAGGAAGAACTTGAGTTCTCCCATCATGCTCATTTCGAACTCTTTCTACATTAGGTCAGAAAACTCTTTGCACAAAGTGTCATTAGTCGATCCAGATATGGTATCATCAACATAAACTTGAATAATCAAAATATCATTTTTAATGGATTTCCTAAATAGAGTATTATCAATTTGGCCTCTATTAAATTCATTCTTAAGCAGAAAGTTACTAAGTCTGTCATACCATGCCCTTGGTGCTTGTTTTAAACCATATAAGATTTTTTTAAGTTTAAAAACATGGTCTAGAAAATCAGAATTTTCAAATCCAGGGGGCTGTTTGACATAGACTTCCTCACTTATATAGCCATTTAAGAATGCACATTTAACATCTATTTGATACAACATTATATCATGATTAGCAGCAAATGATAAGAGGATTCTAATTGCTTCTAACCTGGCCACTGGAGCAAAAGTCTCAGTGTAATCTATACATTCCTGTTGATTGTATCCTTGAGCTACAACTTCACCCTTTTCATTGAATTTGTTTCTGAACACCTACTTGGTTCCAATAATGTTTTTGTTTGGTCTGGATACCAGATCCCAAACATCATTCCTTTGGAATTCATTCAGCTCTTCTTGCATTGCAAGTATCCAACCTTCCTCTACCAAAGCTTCATCAACATTGCTTGGTTCGCATCAACTTCTGGTTCTGGAAGATCTGTAACAGCTTCTGATTCTGATAAATCAGCTTCTGGTTCTGGTGAATCTGTAACAGATTCAGATTCTGGTAAATATCCAGATTTCTCTTCTGACTTATCTTGGCTGTTTCTGACTTGATCAGATTTATCTTTTGAAGATTTGTCATGTGTTGCTGACTTGCTTGTATCCTTTATCTTTCCAGGTACTTTTGTTTCTTATGTTTCTGCTCCCTTTGGTTCTGGTGAGCCTGCACATTAATTCTGCTTCTGGTGGTTTCTGCTTGTTTTTGAAACCCCATGAATATTGTTTCTGCTGAGGTGTTCAATTCGTGTGAATCACCTGATTCCTCTGACAGTTTGAAAACCTGCAGAATACTTATCTAGCTTTGATTTGTTAAGATCAAGCTTCTTGTTATCACAGTAAACATAAATATCAAATAATAATAGTATTTACAGCAAGATGTAACCTCTATGTCAACAGTTTCAGTTTTACTCTGAAAATCCTCTTGCTTCTGATTTTCAGATTCCTAATCCGTATGTTCTATGATTACATGGTTTGGATGAGGGGATTTGAATTCCCTTCCAGGTTTGTAGTCTTGATGAATCTCACTGGAGGGTTTGAAGAACTCTCCTTATTCTGATTCTTCTCTTTATGCTTTGGCTGATACACCATGTTCCTCTCGTGATTCTGGAACATGTTTTGGTTCTGGTAACTTTGGTGAATCTAGTGATTCTGATAATTAGAGTAATTCTGATGATCATACCTGAACCTTTGATACCTGTTCTGGTTTTGGTTCCAGTACTGATTCTGGTTCTGGTTCCAGTACTGATTCTGGTTCGGGTTCCAGTACTGATTCTGGTTTTGGTTCCAATATTGGTTCTGGTTCTAGTTCCTGTACCTCCGATACTGATTCCAGTTCTGGTTCCTGTTCCTGTTCCTCTGATACTGGTTCCAGTTCCTGTTCTGATTTGTGTCATATCTTTGATATTTCCTGTTCCTCCTATGATTATGGTTCTGGTTCTGATAGGTATTGTGTTGACTAGTTCTTCTTCCATCAGACTCATATTGCCTTTGTCTTGTTGTAGCAGGAACATAAACCTTCTTCTGCTTGTGCATTGCCAATATCCATTGTCCAAGCACCATTGTTGGTGTCTCCTTCTGGTTGCTCAGAACATCTGCAACATAGACAATTTGATCTTTTGGTACCCAGAACTGATTGGGTCCAGGTTTGTTAGTCTTAACAACTCTCTGATCTTGTTCAGATATTACCATTGGACAAGATAATTCAGAGTGACCTTTCTTAGCACAAACAATGCATAAAACATCAGAATGAACAACTTTACTTTCAATAATTGTTTCTGTAAAACCAAGACCTCTCTTTTCTAGTGTTACTGTTTCCATAAATCATAGATGCATATTTACTTCTTTCCATTCCATTAGAAATAAAATTTTGAAAAAATTGTTCATGCATATCAGATTCATAAACAGTTTTGGAAGTGGAACATATATTACTTTTGGGAGTTTGGTTTTCAGATTTGAGTCTTGCAACTTCAGTTTTAAAATCTTTGTTTTCAATTGCATACTCAGAATTTTGATTCTTTAAAACTTGGACTTCATTGGTTAGAATTTTCTTATCTTCCCTAAGAGTTTTTAGTTTTAAAGACATCTTATTGTTTGCATTTAACAAGTCTTTTAAAGTCTCAATTAATTCAGATTTAGAGAGATCAGAAAATACCTCACTGTCTTCATCTTCTGATTCTGTTCTAGAGCCTGAGCTGTATTCAGAACTTGAGTTGGTATGAGCCATCAGAGATAAAATTTCTTCCTCTGATGTGCTTCCAGACTTGCCTGAATGATTGCTTCGATCATTCTTCCTTCTGCCTGTTTTCCTTCTTGAATTAGTGCCTTTATGAGGTCCAGAAGCAGACCTAATGTGTGCCTTCATTGCTGTTTCTGCCTCTTCTTCATCAGAAGATTCTTCTTTTGATTCTGATACATCCCAGGCTGCCATCAGACCCTTCTTTCTGTATCTAGAACTCTTCTTGTGCTGTTTGCCTTTTTCCAGATTTGGACATTTTGACTTGATATGTCCAGGTTTATTGCACCCATAACAAACAATACTCTTCTTGTCAGATTCTTCCTTTCCTTTGTTGTTATGTTTCTTCTTGAAGCTTCTTCTCTTCCTGTTTTCCCAGATCTTAACCATATTTTTGGTTAAGTAAGCCATATCATCACAGTCACTGTCACTATCCTCTGATTCTAATGCTGCCTTTGCAGCTTTCTTCTGCTTCGACTTCAGAGCCAGATTCTTCTTCTTCTTTGGTTCATCTTCTTCCAGTTCTATTTCATGAGACCTGAGTGAGTTGATCAGGTCTTCAAGTCTTAAGTTATTCAGATCTTTGGCTTGCTGAACTACAGTAACCATTGGTCTCCACTTTTTTGGTAAACTTCTTAGAATCTTCTTGACATGATTTGTTGTTGTGTAGCTTTTCTTCAAGACCTTCAGTCCAGATATCAGAGTCTGGAATCTGCAGAACATTCCATCAATGTTTTCATCATCTTCCATCTTGAACATCTCATACTGTTTGACCAGTATGTTAGCCTTTGCTTCTTGAACCTGCTGGGTTCCTTCATAGGTCAGAACCAGACTGTCGAATATGCTCTTTGTTGTTTCTTTATCTCCTTGAATGTGATGGCACTAATCATGATGTTTCTGGACTTGTGATGAAGTTTGTGTAATCTGCTCTGATCTAGTTTCATATCATCCATGTCTAGTTTTTTTGTTGGATTTTCTGGATAAGTAGGTGCAGTGTATCCTTTGACTATCATCTTCCATAGTTCAGGATCTTGAGATATGACGAAACTTCTCATTCTGTCCTTCCAATACTCAAACAGTGGTGGTCTTTTGATGTTGCCTCCCAATTCTTCTCTGGATTCTGCCATGTTGAACCCCTTGGACCTTTCCTCAAACACTGTAAAGTGCTCAGCCTTGAGACCGAGCTCTGATGCCAATTGAAGGTGCAAACACGAGAAAGGGGGGTTGAATTGTGTTTGACAAACTTGAATACTTTTCCTGTTTTTATACTTTTAAAACAAAACTTGATGAATGAATAAAAACAGAGTTAGCAGCGGATATAAAGTAAAAAATAAAACACAGAATTTTTATACTAGTTCACCGTTAACGAGGCTACGTCAAGTCCCTTAACCTTGAAGGATTTCACTAATTCAAACCTTGAATTACAGCAGTTCTACTAACCCTCCAAGTCAATCTTCTCAAACAGTCTAACAATCTTAGACTCTTGAGGAATACAGCTCCTTTCTTCTCTTGCCAATCTGACAACCCCAGATTGTAGAAGGAATTACAACACTTTGAATCTAATTGCCAAGTAATCTGCTACCCCTTCTGACTCCCTCAGATTGTAGACTCTACTTCAACAACTTAGATCACACGTGAAAGAAAATAACAAGAGTGCTTGCTTCTTGAAAGCTGGAACTCACAATTGACCTCACTGAAAACTTGAGTCTTTGCTTTGGAAATGTATGGCTCTTTTTAATTTTCGATGCAAAGTATTCTGCCTTGAGCCTCCTTTTATAGATGCAGATTTGGGCCTCTTCCAAGCTTAATTTCGAGCTGAGTCTTGCTGGATTCTCTTGCAAAAATAACTTGACCAATTGGGCTTTATTTAAATAAAAAACATATCTTTTATTAAGCTTCAGATTTTCTTTCAAAATAACTGGCCAATCAAGTCTTTAGTTTCTTCCCGCCAACAGCTCCTGAGTTCCACAATACTTCACTTTATTTTTGTAACAAATCTTTTTAATACTTTGATCAAAATAAATTAAAATCTGCACCGTTAATCCTCATGATTAATTATGGACCATTTGATCTTCTGCGCTAGTCCACATCTGGACCATACTAATTGATATGTTGTGATCCTCTGATTTCAGCCATCCCTGGACCACACTTCCTAACCTTCTGATCTTCTGATCTTGGCCATCCTGGTCCAGCAAAATGATCTGTTGTGATCCTCTGATCTCGGCCACTGTTGGTCCACTCATTCTAACCTTCTGATTTCAGCCAACACTGGGCCATGGTCTGATCTTCTGATCTCGGGCAACACTGGGCCACATAATTAATTCTAAAACATTGATCTGAAAATCTTCCCTCTGATCTAGACCAATTCTGGACTTGGTCTAGATTAAAATGAAATTAAATCTGGACAAATAATATTTCAATCTGGACATTTTACCTTTGATTTTGGATCAGGTCTCGATCAATTCTGGAAATCATTTCTTCTGGTCTGGACTTAGTTTCATACCCTGAACCATGCTATCTTCTGGTCTGGGTCAAATCTGGATTAATTCCTTTGTTTTGGACCCATTAATTCATCCTCTGATTAAGTTTGGAACAAGTCTAGATTGTTTATCATTTCACTGCCAGACCATCTTCTGGTCAGAATAACTTTTGGAATAAATCTGACATTTGATTCCTTTTGGTCTGGAACAACTCTCCCTATGGCAGGCTTCCTTTTGGTCTGGTCCAGGTCTCATTCTGACTTTGCTTCCTTTGGATCTGGGCCAGCAAAGATATCCTCTGGTAGTGTTTTGACATCCTGGTGTATCCTCTGGTAATTCCGGAATGCATTATGGATGCATTTTCTGCTTCTGCAATCTTCAACTTCTTGTGACATTTGATTTAATAATTCAAGGTTCAAAATAAGATTACATGGAGTGCTTTTGTAAACATCAAAATCCTAAGTACTTAGAACCAACTAGGTTCCAACATGATCTCGACCAATTATGGACTATGTGATCTGATCTGTACCAATTCTGTGATCCTCTGATCTCGGCCAACACTGGACCATATGATCTGATCTGTACCATTTTGTGATCTTCTGATCTCGGCCAATACTGGACCATGATACTTTAATCTGAACATTTATCCTCTTATATTGATCTTTTAATCTGGACATTTATCCTCTGATATTGATTTTTTAATCTGGACATTTATCCTGTGATGTTGATCTTTTAATCTGGACATTTATTCTCTGATCTGGACCAAGTCTGGACTGAGTCTGGATTGAATCTGAATTAAATCTGGACTTAGTCTTATGTTCTGTACACTTTTCTGATCTGGACCAAGTCTAGATCAAGTTTTATGTTCTGGACCAAGCTATCTTCTGGACCAAGTCATTTGTTCTAGACCAGTTCTGGTCTGGACAAAGTCTGGATTAAGTCTGGACTGGGTTTTATTCACGACCATGCTATCTTCTGGTCAGGAACAAGTCTGACTTATGTTTCCTTCTGGTCTGGAACAAGTCTCCTTCTGGACTCTGCTTCCTTCTGATCTGGGCCAAAAAAAAATATCCTCTGATGATGTTATTTGTCCTTTGATGTTTGCCTTTGATGACATCCTCTGATATCCTCTGGAGGTGTATCCTCTGGTGTCCTCTGGATGCATCCTCTGGTACCCTCTTGGTGTTTCCTCTGGCCAAACCTTCTGGTGACATTTCTATCCTCTGGTTGCTTCCTCTGGATGTATTCTCTGGTGGTGTCATCCTTTGATTTTCCACAGCTTCTGATTTGTTCTTTTAAGTCAAAATACTATTTACATAAAATACTTTTGTTAACATCAAAACTTTGATTGATCGAACCAACTTGGTTCCAACACAAGTGTCCTTTATATCATCACCAAACTCATGCATCTAATTTTTTATGTATTAATGTATTGCTTTTCTTTACCTATGCTTTTTTTTTATAGATGTTTAATTTGCAACATGTTTCTGTGTTCCAAATAACTTTTATCGTGCCAATTTTACCAAAACAGTGAATTGAAATTGATGAACTATTAGTATTATTATTATTTATTCAAGAAATGATGCAGACAACAATTATTATTATTTATATAAAGTATAGGGTTTGAGTTTGAGCACTGTCACCTTGAGGATATATTATACATTGCAGATAGTTAGCTATTTTGATGAAATTATATATGAGATAAGACATTCATAAAAACCGGTACCAAACATAGAGATTTAAGGGAAATAAACAACTTTTATTGATGATACAATAGAATTACTCGATGGGTTCCCAAGAAATTTGAGAGTCTTGGGTCTCTCCCTTCCAAGAGTTCGAGAGCTTGGTCTCTCCCAACCCAATATCCAATTCCTAAATAATTGCCCACTAACATTTCCATCAATTTTTCTATTTATACAATTTATGCAATAATACTTGTAAATATAACTGCTACCTAATATTATAATAATAATAATCATATAATAACTACCTAAAAACATAACTGCTACCTAATATAATAATAATAATAATAATAATAATAATAACCATACTAATAAAAGGTCTAACAGACATCTATGTCAAATTCTTTTGACATAGATGTTTCAAAGCATTGTCAAAGTAACTTTTTATGTAGAAATATGATTCTAGTATTACATTCAATTGGTGTATTACTTATAATAGGAGAAAACAAAGAAGGCACAAATGATTTAGTCTCATAATAAATACCCTCACCTAATGTCTCATGGGGGATATGAGTTGTTTATTGAAAGATTGATGAATGAAAAATTAAAACAAAGACAAGAATCATCTGGAAATTCAATAGTTGCACCTCCATCTCCACCATCACGCTATGAAAAGTGGAAGAGCCTGACAAAAGCCATCGAGAGATTATTCATCAGAAGATGCGCGTGTCATTGCAGAAAAAATTATAAGTAATTGTATAACATAAATTTGCTATTATAGAAGGATAAAATCATACAGGTGACAAATTAAGCTAAATTGAACTTGCTAGATGGTAAATTTCCTTTTCTGCCGCAAATGTATAAATTTCAAATTGCTTGGAAAAGCTATAATGTTGAATTGCTTAGGTGGCTTAGCAATAAACTTGTAAGCACTTCTGTTCCTACCAACATTGGTCACTGTTCTTTGTATAGTTTTGGTGTATTTGAGTTTATGGATTTGTATTGATGGATAGTTGAGATCAAATGGTTCAGGAAATGAGTTTCGACAGTTATATGAAAGGTTTAAGGTTTGAGTTGTTTTGAGCTTACAAAGGTAAAGAATATAGTCCATGTAGGAAGCATCATAAATAAGTCCTGGATTTGTTGCTCTTTTGGGGTGGAAATGGCCAGAACCCATTGCAAAAGGTGTTGTTGGTTTTCCTGTTTCATCAGTAATTGGTTTTCCTGTGTTGTCATCTGTCCTTGCTGCAAGAATTAAAAGAAGAATGATTTAGAGATATGAGGAAATTAATGAAGTTGTTCTGTATGTTTTATATTTTCATGGTTAAACCAAAAGTAAGGAATTAATTTGTTTTACTTATCAACAAATAATTATAGATGATTAAGCAAGTGTTTGGATATACGGTGCGTTTTCTGAAACCTGTGGCAGAAATCCACGTTGTTGTGAAAGCTGCGTATTGTAGCTTCTTTGTTTTTGCAGTGGAATGGCATTGGAACGTGGAAAAGTGAAGTTAGACTAAAGAAAATGAAAATGAGTGGAAAAGTGAAGTCTTAATATGCGTTAGTCATTTACTTTTTCTTTTGCTTTACTCTTTAATCTATGTTACTTTGTTATGCCATTTGTTTTATTTTGTCCTAGTAGCCACTTCATTATATCAATGTATAATCAAAAGTTTAAGACTTCAACTTAGTTATTATATCACACTCTATGCTCTATGTTATTACTTTTTTTTCTCAAGAATTACCAATTGTAACTAACAGATCTTGTTCTTGACATCAAAATCTTATATATGAATAATTATTTGAGTAAATGTTAGCAGAACTATAATAGGTATAATCAAATTTACCTGAATTCTTTCATTTCTGGTTTTCATTACATGCACTGTTGTAATTTGTTGTTGCTTCACTACCTTTGCTTTTATTTGTTATGGTTTCATGCTATAGAGACTAATTAAAGCTTACATAACTTGGGGGTAGCTTTTTAATGTAGTACTTATGTGAAATTTTGTTGAACTTATTATTTGGAGATTTTTCCTTCCAAAATTAGCTTGTCAAATTCTAATAGTTTGGAGAAAACAATTGATGTCTAAGGCACTAAGCAAATAATTCTACAATAATTATGTATATTTTTTTTAGAATATGATTTATATGCCTTAGAATATGATTTATATGCCTTTATTTGGTTATGTTATGTGAGTCCAACCTAATTATTTGAGTCATTTTTTATTTACGTTTGTCTTTGTTAATTAGAAATAAGTGTATTCCATTTGATAGTGATTGTATCTATAAATTATATCTTGTAGGATTCATCGGTTGAACAAACGTCTCAAAGAACCTTTGTCCGACAACGTTGTACAAACTTGATTCTTGAACTAATTGAAAATGTTTGAAGCACTTGTATCATTTTAGTATCTTTAGACTGTTAATAGAAGATTTAGAAGTTATGATGAGAAAGAAATGAGGTATGAGAGGAGATTTAGAGAAAAAGAAAGAATATGTGAAGATTTTCATGAGGAGGAAATGAGGTATCAAAGGAGAGATAGAGAAAAAGAAAGAAGATATAGAGATTATGGTGAAGATGAAAGGATATATGAAAAAAGAGATATGGAAAAAACAATGAGGCAAAAAGATTTTGAGAGGGATGATATGAGATATGCAAAAGAAAAAAGACACATAATATAAAAAGGAGGATCCAGAAGAAAAAAAAAGGAAAGTATATCATATGAAGAATATATTAGAGATTTTGTATTGGATCCGAGTATGTGAAATATCTTTATGAAAATAAATATACAAAAGAGGCAAGAAAACTAGAGAAACTAGCCTTGAGAGAGAAAAAGAAAATTAAAGAAAAGAAAGAGAAAGAGAAAAAAAATAAGTTAGCCTTGAGAGAGAAAATGAAAATTAAAGAAAAGAAAGGTGAAGTGGGACAAAATTCGAGAGATAAAAAGCAAGAAATTGAGTCTAACTATTTGTCTAACTTTGTTGATTCTTATGTTTAAAAGCTTGAAGATAAGTCTCGAAAAGAGGAATGTTCACAATCCATTGAAATTAAAGGTGATTGGCCAAAAGTTTCTCAAAAGGATGCTTGCAAGGAAAGTCTTGGTTTGAATCCTAGCAACTTTAATTCTTCTACTACTTTAAGTCATGTTTCTCTTAAATTGGTTGATAAGTTTCTTCCTCCTATGCTTGATAGGTTTACAAATATTCATGTTGAAATGTTTCCATTAGTCTTATTTGAAAGTTGAATCCATGATGCATCAAGTGTTTAATCCATATTATTCTTCTAAACTTGATTTGAGAATTATGAGCCAAGACTTGAATGATTTTCTTGATAAATGTGTTGTTGTACTTTCTAAAGAAAATTTGGTTCATGACAAATTTTTTGAAGAATGTGTAGGGATTTTTAAGAAACATTTGTTTGCTAATGTGAATACTTACTCTTGTGTTAAAAATAAAATTAGTATTTTGAGATTTTCTATGAAGGGTAAATGTTTGCATGTGGAATTAATTGATAGTTGCACTACTATACCTCTCCTTACTCTTTCTGTTTTTGGCAAATCTCTTAAACTTCCAAATAGCACTCCTAATTTGTTTGACAAACTTGTCTTGCTTCAAAAAGAACTTTCATTTGTTTATGATGAATTGCATATCCATGAGGCTCAACTTGCTTTGAAGCATTTGGAAATACAAAGTAACTTTTTGTTTGTCACCATTTCCAATCCGAGGAAGGTAACATTGGTACTTAATGTTAATTTCAAAAGGTATAATTTTATCTTTATATTGAAAACTCCTTATATTGAAAATGAATATGTTGAATTGTTGAATGCAAAATATGGAGTTGTGCTTCACCTACTTGGCACATTTGGTGGTTTTTCACAATTTTCATTTGATCCCGGTGGTAGCGTTAACATTGTTTTTCATGTCTTTGACTTGTGTTTTTCTTCTTGTAGGTTATGATTGAGCTAAATTTGAGGTCGAAATTCTTCTAAGAAGAAGGGAATGACGAGGACCTAAATTGAGCTAATTAGGAGGAAAAACAAATAATATTTTAAGTCAAGACTTTAAAATAGTTTTTAGTTTTATTTGTATTTAATTTGAATTGTAATAATTTTAGTTAATTGATGTAAACCCAATATGGGTCTAAAGAATTCGCTTTTGGCCCATTTTAGGAATAGGTTAAATTCTTCTTTAAATATCTTATAAGAGTCTCATTTTGGATAAGTTTGAAATGAATTAGAATTTCTCTAATGAGAATTTTGAGTGAGATGTGTCTACTCTTTGAATTCTTGGATTAGAACTTGCTTGAATCTTATCAATGGTTTCCTTATCATTGTGGCGATCCCACATTGGCTTATCAATCATCTTTGATTGTGATACCTTTATTTCCGTATCTCCCGGCCACTTTATCACCTACTTTGATTTCACGTTTCTGTGAAATATATATATGAATCGTTTCTGGATTATAACTAGAACCTGCTTTTTTTTCTATCCATCTAACATCAATAACTCGGCCCCTACCACCTACAGGTAGTTTTAGACAAGTTTCCTTTGAGGTGAATACCTGAATCCCAAGTATAGCCCATAATAATCTATCTTCCGGGGCATATGAGGATTCTTTCGCCATTTGAGGCGTTAATTTACCCACTAAAATATCTCCCGTTTCTACCCAAGATCCCAGGATCACAATTCCATTTTTGTCTAAATTTCGGAGTAAATAGGCTTCTAGATGTGGAATTTTTATTAGTGATTCTTTCAGGACCGTGGCTTGTGACATGAGTTTGAATTTCATATTTCCTTATGTGAAAAGAAGTATAAATATCTTCATAGACCAGACGCTCACTAATGAGTACAGCATCTTCAGAATTGTATCCTTCCCATGGCATATAAGCTACTAATACGATTTTTCCCAAAGCGAGTTCACCGCCAACTGTAGCAGCACAGTCGGCTAAAATTTGTCCTTTTTTTACACATTTACCTTTCTGAACCTGGGATTTTTGATGCATGCAAGTATTTTTGTTGGAACGTTGATATATAATTAATGGAATGCTTAGAGCATTCCCATTTCCATATAAAACAATCTTGTCAGTATCGTCATAAACGATATTTCCCTCGTGTTCGACTATAGCGGGAACTCTTGAATCTAACGCGACTTGGCGTTCCAATCCAGTTCCAACAATGCACCTTTTGGACCGAGAAAGAGGAACTGCTTGACGTTGCATATTCGAACTCATTAAAGCTCGATTCGCATCATTATGCTCGATAAAAGGAATGAGGGAAGCTCCAATAGAAAAATATTGGAAGGGAAAAATACTTCGAAGATGAACTTGTTCCCATGCAATAGTCAGAAATTCTTGACAGTATCGAGCTGGAACAATCTGCTCCTCCTGAATACCTCGATTCAGTGCTAAAAAATTTCCCGTTGCTACCATATAGTATTCATCTCTACTTGGTGATAAATAAAGCATTTGTATTCTTTTTGATCTCTCAGAAATTTCATAAAATGGACTTTCTATGGATCCCCAATGACCAATCCTTGCGTGAATTGCCAAGGATCCAATAAGTCCAACATTGATTCCTTCAGAGGTGTCAATTGGGCAAATGCGTCCATAGTGACTAGGATGAATATCTCGTATCTGAAAACAAGCAGTTCGCCTTCTCCATTTTCTTCATCTAACCCTTATTTGTTTCTTTCTTTTCTCTTTTATTTTACCACTTTGTTTCAAGAAATCACTTGATAGATCATACGTGGAAGCACTCAAATCCACATCACACGTGGACAGGAACAAACAAAACAACTCCCTTCAAATATTGTGTAATATAATAATAGGTTTTGTTTGTTACAATATTAAAGCACATGTATAGGTACAAATAAAACAACTCCTTCAAATAGTGTTATCAATATTTCAAATTTTATCTTATGCTCTCATTTGGCAAATCGGTTGTAACATCTACATAATAATCTATAATTTAAATTATTTTAAAATTCTAATTATTTTTAATCTATAGTTTTAGGATCTTACAGATGTGGGTGTAAAACATATGTTTTTCAACTATTTAAACCTAGCTAGATATGCATATGTTTTAGGATCTACGAATTTATTGTTTTGTCTCTTGACGTTAAACAACTCCGTTAGACTTACTTTCAAGTCTTCCCTGCAAAATTAGTCGTGAAAACTCTTTCGCAATTGATATAAGGTTTGAATCGAGTCGGGTCCAAGTGTCAAAAACCACAAAAAGACATTTTTTTTGTTAGAGAACTTGAGAAAAAAAACTCAATTTTAGCACTTCGTCCATTGCTAGTTCTCCCATTTCCTTATGATGTGTTTGACGTTTGACTCTCTACAATCTCCTATGAACTTGGACGGTTTGGGATATTTGATACCCCGAGGAATCTCAACATGTTGCACCTATTTTGGGAATGGGAGAGTAAGAACCAGTTGGTTCGCATACTCTGCATTAAGGCCAAACCTATTTAACAATTGTTCAACTATTTGATTAACATTAAAGTTGACTTGGAAGGCTGCAAAATTATGTGGTAATGCTGCTACCGTCGGGTTCGGTTAATAACCTAAACCATTTCTTTGCAACAATTGTACATTTCTGTATTGCAATGGAGGTTGTCCTTACCACCAACATACAGGTCAACATCATTAAATTGATTGATAGCCAAGTTATCGACGTCTAATCCCTTTTGATCATTATTTGGCTCTTGTTCCAGATGGATTTGTGTAACACCCCAAAATATACAAACTTTATAAATTTCTTTTATAAAGCATGTATAAAATATATGCCTTATTTAAAAGCATGTATGAAATATAGCATGGTTTTATTTTGTTTGATGGATAAGAGTGATCTATTAAAAAATTTAGGGGTAGAATTAGGAAGCCCATTAGACATCTCAAGCCCCTAAAATAGTTCAAGGTTGGAAACATGATAGTTAAAAGACACCCTTAACTCCCTCCCTTGTCAGCAACCTCATGCCACTTACCTTCGATAAATCCATCTTATTTAAAAACATTCACCCATTTATCCCAATGGAAAAACATGCTTAATTGCACTTCTGACCCTCTAGTTTTTCAATTGTACGATTTTGGTTTCCCTAGTTTTTATTGAGCAATTTTGACCCCTCACATTCCTCCGTTTCTAATTTAGTAGCCCTCACTCAGTTTTCGTTTAAAATTTGTTGACGTGACTTTTTAATTTTACGAAATTTAATTTGAAACAAAAAATATAAGGTCACGTGACATAAAACCAGCCCTAACGGTTAAAAAATGTCCTTTATATTTCTCTCCATCTCAAATCAAATGAAACCCACATTCTTTCTCTTCCTCTTGATCTCGATTTCTTCTCTTCATCCCGATGTATTCTCTTCATCTTTCATTAACTCATTTTTTAGCAACATTAGAGTTTCACAACACCCTTGGTATTCATTTCTTCATTATTTATGTTGAACTCTAATTTTCCTCCTTTTCTCCTCTTCATTGTTACAAGTTCATCAATTTGAATAGCAAAAATGGTGGAGGCTTCTAAAAACTGCGGTAGCTCATCCCGTGTTTTTCAATCCTCACGTTACAACAAAATAAAGAGGTTGTCTGATGATTGTTGTTATGGTGTTTGATCACCTCTTTGTTTGTGGTAAGTACACTAGGGCTAAAAGGTTGGTATGCAACTTCCTTAAATAGTATGATGAAGAGTCTACTGAGAGGTACAAGAAAATCATTAATTCTCTGTTGAAGAAGAAGGACGAAATGCATTAAAGTGAAAAAACTTGTTCGAGTGATTGTGAGTCTTAGCCTTGTAGTATTGTTGTTGTTGTTGTTTGTGATTGTATTTGTTTAAGAGATTTTAGTTAAAGTGGTATGTAGTACTTGAAGTGTATCTGTGAGCAATTTAGTTTGTGTAATTTTCAACCGTTTAGTGTAATCTTTTCTCTTTTAATATCAATATAAGTATTGTTGTTGTTGAAATACCATTTTGGGTTAATATAAGTACTAAATTTTGTTAAATATCATTCTAACTATTGCAAATATTAAGTCTTCATAATGGTAAAATAAGTTTGTCCTTAATATATGCCAAATATATAATGCATAATGTTTAACACCTATTGTAATAGCTAAATGTAATGGCAAAATATCCATTCAAACTTCAACACGTGCCTTATGTGACATCAAAATGTTTATACAAACCAAAAAAACAATATCGAAACATATGGTAATGACTAAATATTGAAAACACAAATTTCAACATCAAATATTCAAACTACTTCAAAATAAAGCTTCAAACTACATCAAAATAGTGCTTCAAACTACATCAAAAAAGTGGTAAGATTTATTTGTTGATTGTTGTGTGCCATTTGCCTCTGAATTTTTTGTCTTCTTTCCCCTTTTGATTCCTATTCTTGGCTCCCATGTTTCAACAATTTGTTTTGCAGCTCATGACTGAGTCACATATTATGTTGTTCATGTAGATTGAGGTTGTGTAGATTCGGATAAAGATGACCATGTAGTAGAAGCTTGTGACGAAGTTGGTTGTTGGGATGAAATTGGTTGTATTCCAAGTTGTGTAACACCTGAGTTTGACTACACAATGAAACATAAAATTTAACAACTAAACTAAAGTAACAAACAATCAAAATAAGTAACAACAAATTAAGTAGTTTATGTAAGTCTTGTTTCCCCCTTTGGTATGTTCCTGACAGCTGTTGTCTTCCTCATGCAAGTTCTTTTATTTTGTACTAATTGTATTTTACAGTGCTTGAAGTTCTCTTTAATCTTTTAGCATTTTCAAACCCTAACCAAAAAGGATTTTCGCACAATCAAACACATTTTGTGCTATATAAAAGGAACTCTAACACATGGTTTGCAATATCTATCTCAAAGCTCTCTAACTATTAATGATTTTTGTGATGCAGATTGGGCAGGATGTCAAACCATTAGGCGAAGCACCACTAGCTATTGTATTTTCTTTGGATCAAACTAAACATCTCGGGCTTCAAAGATACAACCCATTGTCTCTCGTTCGAGCACTGAGGCTGAATATATGTCTTTAGCTATTACTATTTGCGAAATTACATGGCTTCAACATCACTCTTGAACGACGTTCACATCTCCTTTGTGGCAAAAAAGTGCTATTCACTTGTCTCATAATCTAGTGCTCTACGCTCAAACCAAACACATTGAAATTGATTACCACTTCATTCGAGAAAAAGTCATTGTGGGTAACTTTAAACTTCAATACATACCTACAACTAAGCAAATTGCCGATGTATTCTAAAGCTTTATGCAAAGACCCATTTGCCACTTTTCGTTACAAGCTTGGCAGTCATCAACTCTTGCTGTTAATCTTAGGCGGAGGTGTAAAGAATGTTAAAGATACCAAACCAACAAAATCAAAGAGATTGTTGGAAGAAAATCTGAATAAATGCATTGCCTACCAAATCATTTTTGAAATTTCTGGTAGACAAACAAAAGTTGAAAAAAACTTTTTGTTGGAACCAAGTTGGTTCTAAGTACTTAAGATTTTGATGTTTACAAAAGCACTCAATGTAATCTTATTTTGTACTTAGAATTATTATATTAAATGCCACCAGAAGATGAAGTCACTAGAGGCAGAAGATGAGTTACCAGAGGATAAAATCAGACTAGAGGATACACCTCCAGAAGATACCAGAGGATGCATACATAAGGCACCAGAGGATACACCTCCAGAGGATATCAGAGGATGTCAAAACATCATCAAAGGATATCTTTCCTGGCCCAGATCAGAAGGAAGCAGAACCCAGAAGGAGACCTGGTCCAGACCAGAAGGAAGCCTGCCAGAGGGAGACTTGGTCCAGACCAGAAGGAATCACAAGTCAGACTTGGTCCAGACTTTATTCTGACCAGAAGATAGCTTGGCAATGATTATAAAATTCAGTCCAGACCAGAAGAAATGATTGTCCAGATTTAATTCAGATTCAATCCAGACCAGAAGATAGCATGTCCAGATCAGAGGATAAGTGTCCAGATCAAAAGGTAAAATTCATGTCCAAATTAAATAATAAATTTCAGAGGATAAATGAAAAATGGTCCAGACTTAAGTATCATGGCCCAGTGTTGGCCGAGATCAGAAGATCATAAAATAGTCCAGATTAGTTCATATGATCCAGTGTTGGCCGAGATCAGAGGATCACAGAAGTGGCGCATGTCAGATTACGCAAGTCTAGAGTTGGTCGAGATCAGAAGATCATACGGTCCAGATTTAATCATGATGGTAATCAGTGGAAATTTGATCAAAGTATTAAGAGGATTTGATACAAAAATAAATTGAAGTCTTGTGGGAATTCGGAAGATATTGGCGGGAAGAAAGATATGGTCCAGAATTAACCAAGAACAGGATTGGCCAAAGTTATTTTCGAATGCAAATCTGAAGCTAAAAAGATATGTTTTTTTTTTATTTAAGTGAAACCCGATTGGCCAAGTTATTTTTGCAAGAGAATCTGGACAGATACAACTCGAATTTAAGCATGGAAGAAACCCCAATTATTCATCTATAAAAGGAGGCTCAAGGCAGAAGACTTAGCATCGAAAATACTTGAGAGTCATACACTTCCAAAAGCAAAATACTTGAGTTTTCAGTGAGGTCAATTGTGAGTATCCGCTTTCCAGAAGCAAGTACTCTAAGTTTTTCTTTCCCTTGTGTTAGGTCTAAGTTGTTGAAGTAGAGTCTACAATCTGAGGGAGTCAGAAGGAGTAGCAGATTACCTAGCAATTAGATTCAAGGTTATTTTCCTCAAAAGTCTAGGGTTGTTAGACTTTTTGAGAAGACTGACTTGGAGGGTCAATGGTACTTTGTAATTCAAGGTTTTTGAATTAGTGAAATCCTTCAAAGTGAAGGGACTGGACGTAGCCTAGTTAACGGTGAACCAGTATAAAATTCTGAGTTTTTATTTACTTTATATCCGCTGCTAACTCTGTTTTAATTCATATATAACAGGTTTTGTTTTAAAACTAAAAAGTATTCAAGTTAGTCAAACACAATTCAACCCCCTCTTCTCGTGTTTGCACCTTCACTTTTGCCTACCAAATTTTTTGTTTTTAAAATTTTTGATATGAAACAAAATTGATTTCGAAATTTATGGTAGACAAAAAACAAACTGTTGAGAAAAGTTTTTGCTTGCCAAAATTTTTCTTTTTCGAAATATCTGGAAGGCAAAAAATAAATTGACGAAATTTCCCATAGGCAAAAAAAATTGAGAAAAAGTTTTGGCTACCAAATTTTTCATCAAAATTTTAGGAGACAAAAATTGAAATTTCCAATAGCGAAAAGAAAGTTGAAAAAAATTCAAAAATCAGGAAATTCATTTTTCGAATGTTTCATTGGTTATTTTTCGAACCAGAAAAATTAAAAAATTAAATTTTTGATAATTATTTTGTTAATGGAAAAATTTGAAAATTAAATTTCTAGGTGGAAAATAACTATAAGAAATTTTCCAGTTAATAAAATAACCATCGAAAAATTCGAATAATGAATTTTTCGGTTTAAGTTACAGAAGAAAAAAATTACTTTTTCCGATGGAAGGATGTATGTGTGAATTGTCCGAATGTTTGTTTACTTTTAATATTAATCATGAGGATATTTTGGAAAGATGTGGAAGTATAAGTCTAAATGTAAATTTAAAAAATTCAATTTTCCCACGTCCTATCCAACAAACAAACTCCCATTTTTCATTTCATTACCAAATTTACACACAAACACTAACATTAGTCGGATCTTCTCTTCCAATAATATAAAATAGGCTAAATAGCACCCGTAGTTCTTTAACTTAATTTTAGTTAACATTTTAGTCTTTTATCTTTTTTTTTTCTTCGGTTTGGTCCTTTATTTTAATTTCAAGTGACAATTTGATCGTTTATGTTTTAAAATGTCAACAATATTATCCTTTTTTTACAAAATTTCATCAAAATTTTCAACAAAAATCCATAAAATTAATTATATTCTTTCATATAATACAGATTTCATCAGATTTGTAGCTCAAATTTTCAAATAAACTTATATTTTCATTCTTTATTTAACTTAAAATTAAAATAAAAGACCAAATCGGGAAGAAAAAAAAAGATAAATAACTAAAATGTTAATTGAAATTAAGTTAAGGGACCACATGTACTATTTAACCTATAAAATATTAGTAAATGTTAACTTTTTGATATTCCAAATTAATTTCATGGTTGTTACTAAATAAATTAAAGGTAATGCGCATATTGAAAGGATCCATAAAAGTACACGGTCTGAGATACTTTCTTGTTTTTAAATTTAAAGATAATGTTTATGTTAGTGTCCCTTCCAAATATGCTACACGGCAAATAACATTACTTGCATAAAATCCCAATATCTTAGACAAATTGGAAGTTCATGGGTTGAGTTTAACAATTTTGAAGATTTTCGATTTTGAGTTGAATAATTTTCATTTCTTTTTATAAATTTGTTTTAATGTTTTATTATTTGTTGTAAATGAGTTAGCTTGAAAAAATTGCAAATAAGTTTGTCAAATTCTAGTCACCACCATCACATTATTAGAAAATTGTCACATCAACATTTTTCAAACACAAAAAATATAAAGAGAGATTAAATTTTTTAAAAATGTTTTGAAATTACAAGTTTAAATCGAAAGAATTTTTTATTTTAAACCTTAAAATTTTTTCTTCTCATATGTTCCCTCCACTTTAAAGAATTATATTTGAGATGCGTCGAACATTAAACGTGGACATCTCTCTTAATTTAAACCCGGTTCACTATATTGTGTGAGTTTAGGTTTTTCTGCTAGACTCAACTCCATTGAATATGTAAACCTTAATTTAATAATTAATAATGTTTTATTTTACCCAAAAAAGTGTTGACTCAAATGCTACATCACAAATCTTATTGGAAGGAGATAAATGTAAATCACTTTTACCCCCTATGGTTATTCCTACCTTGAACTGGGATATCATCCTTTTAATCTAAATTTAATCTATAAAAAAAGTTACATCACTAATAAATATTGATTCTATATGACACGTAATATTTGAATAAATCCATGCAACCAAAAACCGGTAGTAAAGAGATATAATTTTCTTTTAATTTATATATACCGTTAGTGTAAAATATTTTTACACTATTAATCAATCACAACCATTAAATTATTAGTAATATTTGACTTTTGTGAATACTACTCCTAAAACCATGCACATTATTGATCATGATATATCGATTGTGTAAATTTTTTTTTACTGACCGTGCAGAAAAATTAAATTCATTTTTTTTTATATAGACTAAAACAAAACAATTATACACAAGATGCCTCATCTCTTCTCTAAAAAACCTTAGGTTCTCTATTCTTTTTCATCTATTAGAGGGGTGGTTTAAAAGCTTTTTTTTTTTATCCCTTCCAAATTATTATATTCTCCATATTATTTAACTAAGTGGTTTCACACATATTTAGTTTTTTTTTTTTTAGTTTTACCTATGATTTCATCGTCTGAATTGAAACATTGGTTTGTTCGTCATCATGATGTAGTATTGTTTGTTTTTTCATCTATGTGTGTTGTTCACAAAAGCAAATGACTTGTTTTGTTGATATCGTAGTTTAAGTAAGGAGTTTATGGAGGTTACCAAATTAATATATGAATCTTACAAATTAGTAAATACATTTATAAAATTGTAAAATAGTTATCAAAATAGTTTATATTTAAACTTTTATTGTTAGATATTATAACGTGACATGTTAATTGAATATTTGACTATTTCACATTGATCTCATATCAACATCATCACAACGCAGACTAATTTTTCTATAAAATTTAAACATTTCATAGATTAATTTTTTAATAATTAGTCAATGAACAATTATAATTATTCACAAATTTGTCTATGAGATAACTAAATTTCATTAGCAAATTTGTCTCAAGGAATATGACATTGATTTGGGATCAATGTAGATAAGACACATCTTCAATTATTCAAAAATTTATCTATTAGATACGACACATATTCAATTACAGTGTCATATCAAAATATCTAACAGCAAAAGTTTATAAAATGACTATTTTGATTGATATTTTACAATGTCATTGATATATTTGTCAATTCACAAAATTCAGAGATTAATTTGATCAACGTTTACAATTTCAATAACCAATTTGCACATTCATCTATTTTTATTTTTGGGTCAAATAAGTTTTTAGTCTCTATAAATAATCATATTTTATTTTTAATCCTCTAAAGTTTTTATTCAAAAATGGTCCATCAAATATTTTCAGTCAATAACTTTGGTCTCTAATCTTAAAACAATTCATATACATCACAAAAATTTATTTTTTTAACAAATTAAGAATTAAATATAATCTTTTAAGAATTAAAATTCATATTTTATTAAAAATTCTAAAAATATGTATAAAAGACTTATATAATTTTTTAAACATAAAAACAAAAATCATCAAAAAAATCCAATTGATAGAAACTAAAATTATTATTGAAAAATAATATTTGAGAGAATTTTTGTAAGGGAAAAATCTTGGACGAACAGTCTATTGCAGTTTATTTCCTTCTCCAGTCTCCACTAGCAAACTCAGTGTCCTTTTCTCTCCATTTGCAATTCCTCGAATTTCATGGCGCACAACCTTCGAAACGGTAACTTTTCACTATTTTTTAACGCTAACTTTGACTCTAAATTTTGAAACTTTGCTAATTCGATTTGTGAAATGTTAACCTTCAGATGATAATAATATTCTTAAGCAGTTGAGAGATGGTACTGCAAAATTTGAGATTGTTTCTTCTCCGGTGACTTCCGTTGTTTCTCGTTTTAATTGGAATAGAAGGTTGTTTGGAGTTGGAAATTGTAGCTCTCTGTTTTTCGCTAGAATTGGTTCATCAATGTGAGTTTGTCATCGCTTTTTCTCTTTTCTTGTTTTGCTTTGTCTCTTTTATTGTGCTGACATAAAATTTTAGTCTTTTTATTTTCACCTTTTAATTTTAGGGTGAATTATGGTTTTAGGTTGATTCTTGTTATGAAAATGAAATTAATTACTTTTTATGCTCATAGGCAGGTAGGATGGGCCCGTAATTTAGGCTTGATTACAATTTTTTCTTATAAGAATATGTTAGTAAGTTAGTGGTTATATTAATTTCTTAGATTTAAATCCGGGGTCAGTTGGGCCATTTTGGCCTGGCTCAGTTGACCTGCTGGTTCATGCTAGACCATTTATTTGCAATTGTTTGGAAAAATAAAATAATGTACTTGTTAAAAATTATAACAGAAATTGTTAAGAATGACTTAGAGAGTAATGAGTTGAATAGAGATATGGTTATGTGATAGAAAACTATAGTATCGTTTGATTCATGTAGCCGATCCTACCTAGGGGGATAAGACTTGGTTGTTGACGTCATCCTTGTTGAAAATTCATGCTTCATCCCAGCCTGGCCTGATGTATTTTGGGTTGAACTGGACACCTAATTTGTGGTCTAATGAAAGACAGTTCCCCTCCACACTCTGGACACACATCGGATGGGGGAAGAAACTGCCCTAATGAAACTATGGTTTGGCTTAGCCCGATGTTTTTCAGTTTGGCCTGCTGAGCTACAGTGGCCTAGCCCAGGTGGCTTGCTTTGACAGCTCTACCTTTGCATGAATGTGTTATTAGAAAGCAATCTTTCACTTTTCGTATCCCCATGGGCCTTTAGTTTCTAATTCTTCCAACAGACTAAAAAATGTATATCAATTTAGTTTGTTAGAGGGAGGGAGAAATGTTAGTAGCAGATATTGAACTCTGGACCTCCTGCACAATACTTCTTCGGTGTCCTTCGGCGACAGATTTGGTTGATAATGTTGAATATATAAGTCTTTCAAGGAAAGGAAAGAAAGCAAGATGTTTCTGAATTTTAAGGTGCTATATAGGTTCATTAATATTGTGTTTTTATGCTTAAAAAAGTATCTTTGTCAATAGTGGATCAAATTTGAACTTTTTCTTAATGGTTTAGAATTTTGATGAGTTATGCATTGCCTCTCCTTATGTTTTCTCACAGTGGTGGACAGTCTCCAGCAATGAAGAAACTTGAACGCTTTTCAGTTCAGAAGGTTACGGGGGACGGGCGGTGTCTGTTTCGTGCACTGGTACCATCTTTGATGCCTTTCTTTTAGATTTTATTCACTTTTCTGCCTTCTTTGTAGTTGAATACTGTTAGGCCTCTTATAACTAAATATTATAAGAGGAGGGTCAAGAGTTAGAATTTTAAGTGGAAATTGAATTTGTATGACAGTTATTTCTTATGTAGACAGCTATTGTGTCAGTTTAAGTTGTAAATCAGGCAGTAACTGCTGCTCTAGAGCAGTTATGATGCAAATAAAAGTAGGAAAATGAGAAAAAGGAAAGGAGGAAAATTCTGAGTGGTTATCGGGAAGGGAGAGACCAAGCTCTCAAATTCTTGGAGGGGATAATTCTGTAACAAGTTTATCAATTCTGCCTAAATAGAATTGTAAACACACATTCTGTTTAAATTCAATAAAGAATTCAGTTTCCCATTTCAATTATGTACTAACCAGTTCCAAACTGGTATCAAAGCAACAAAAATCCAGGAGAAATTCATGGTATTTACGCGCAATATGGAAGCACGCAGTATGGAAGCACGTATGGAAGTTCTGGAACGAGGGTTTGAAGGGTTGCTAGCTTTGCGGGAAACATGGGAAAAACATATGGAACAAGAGAGGGTGGAGCGGTTGGAAGCCAGGTGCCAATTGAATGACTTGGCTGATGCTGTCAGGCTAATTCACGCGAGGTAGGAAGATGATTCCAGCGATGGGAGTCGCGCTGCGTTGTGTGGAGAGAGGCCAGAAAATTCCCTAGACTCACGAAACAGGGTCGAAAGGTGGAGGAAATTAGAAATACCCGTCTTTGATGGTGAAGATGCGTATGGATGGACGACTAGGGTGGAAAGATACTTTGATCTGAAAGGAATGTCTGGGGCAGAGAAGTTGCAAGCGGTAATGGTGGCTATGGAGGGAAAGGCTTTGACATGGTACCAATGGTGGGAATTTTCTGCTCAACATCCTACTAGGGATGATTTTCGTGCTGCTGTGATTAAGCGTTTCCAACCATCTATGGTTGAAAGCCCTTTTGAATTGTTACTAAGTCTCAAACAAACAGAGTCAGTCAAAGAGTATCGAGAAAAGTTTGAACTATACGCAGGCCCACTCAAATGTGCAGAACCAACATATTTGAAAGGAATTTTTTTGAATGGACTTAAGGAAGTGATAAGGGCAAAATTAAAATTACACCCAGTGGAGACTTTTGCGGAATTAATGGACTTCGCTCAGAGAGTTGATGAGAAGAACAATTTAATCAACAAGGGGAGCAGTTCCGCGTCTTCTGGAGGTAAACCAATAAGAACTTTCAATAATACTAGAACGGTGACATGGGAACCAGGGGTAAAGCAACAAACGCAAACTACAACGTCAGGAGTTGGAAGTTCTTCAAGGGAAGGAAGTGTTGCAAAGCCCGCTGGAACTTTCAGAGGCAGAGGATTCAGAAGGTTAACCGAGGCTGAAATGCAAGAGAAATCACAAAAGGGATTATGTTTTCGCTGTGATGAGAGGTTTAGTCCAGGCCATGTGTGTGTTAACAAGCAGTTGCACGTGCTGGTTTTGGGTGAGGAAGATGAGAACTGTGAATTGCAGGAATCGAATCTAGTGGAAGTGGAGGAAGAATTGAAAGACCTCAAATTGTCTATGTGTAGCATTGCTGGTCTCACTTCGAAAAAAACCATTAAGTTATGGGGAATGATTGGCCAGGAACATGTTATGGTCCTTGTAGATTGTGGAGCTTCACATAATTTCATTTCAGCCACTTTTGTGAAGGAACATAATTTGCAAATGTTTGCAACCTCCATATACACGGTGGAAGTAGGAGATGGGAGAAAACTTGATTGTGAAGGAGTGTGTCCTCAATTAGAATTGGTGATACAAGGACTCAAAGTGCAACAAGATTTTTATGTCTTTGATCTTGGAGGAGTGGATGTAGTGTTGGGGATGGAATGGTTGGCTGGCCTGGGAGAAATTAGAGCCAATTTCCGTGAGTTGACACTTAAAGTGAAGAATATTTCAGGTGGACTTCAAAACTCATGGGACTGGACTTTGAAATCCATTATAGGCCTGGAAAAGAAAATGGCGTAGCTGATGCACTTTCTAGAAAGATGACATTTGCAGCTTTATCTTCAGTTCACTTTGAAGAGGTGGAAGATTGGGAGTCGGAAACTTATCGAGATCCTAAGTTACAAAAATTGATACATGATCTAATCCAAGATCATAATGCTCATCCAGGCTATACATTTCAAAATAAAAAATTGCTATATAAGGGGAAATTGGTACTACTGAAAGGATCTTCAAGGATTCCCATTTTGCTACAAGAATTTCACAACTCCGCAGTGGGGGGACACTCTGGTTTTTTCAGAACCTATACAAGAATTTCTGAGGTTGTGTATTGGGAGGGCATGAGAAAAGATATCCAGCAGCATGTGGCTAATTGTGAGGTGTGTCAACTGAACAAGTATCAAGCTTTGTCTCCTGCAGGCCTTCTTCAACCACTACCTATACCTAATCAAGTTTGGGCTGATATATCTATGGATTTCATTGAAGGATTACCTAAGGTTCAAGGTAAAAATGTCATTCTCGTAGTGGTGGACAGATTGACTAAATATGCTCATTTTCTAGCACTTAACCATCCTTTCACTGCAAAAGATGTTGCTGAAATTTTCCTTCAAGAGGTAGTAAAGTTACATGGTTTCCCCTCTACTATTGTGTCTGACAGAGATAAGATTTTCCTGAGCCATTTTTGGTTGGAGTTGTTCAAAATGGCGGGTACGAGACTCAAATTTAGCTCTGCTTACCATCCTCAAACAGATGGACAAACCGAAGTAGTCAATAGATGTTTGGAAACATACTTGAGATGCCTCACAGGCACTAAGCCCAAACAATGGCCAAAGTGGCTAAGTTGGGCAGAATTTTGGTTTAATACCAATTATCACAGCTCTCTAAAATTAACCCCCTTTAAGGCACTATATGGTCGAGACCCACCTCATCTCCTAAAAGGGACTACTATTTCTTCGGTTGTTGAAGAAGTTAACATCATGACACAAGATAGGGACCAAATGTTGCATGCTCTAAAAAGCAATTTGGTCACAGCTCAGAATCAGATGAAAAAGTACGCTGATCAGTCCCGGCGTCCTATTTCACTAGTGGTTGGAGATTGGGTTTATTTGAAATTATAGCCCTACAGATTGCGGTCCTTGGCTAAGAAGAGAAATGAGAAATTAAGTCCTCGTTTTTACGGACCATATCAGATTTCAAAGCAGATTGGAGCTGTTGCATTTGAGTTAGCTCTTCCACCAGAGAGTAAGATACATCCCGTGTTTCATGTGTCCCTACTTAAGAAGGCCATCTCTTCTTCAGCTACCCCTCAACCTTTGCCACCTATGTTCTAAGAGGAACTAGAATTGCAAGTTACTCCAGCTGCTGTACAAGATATCCGCAATGCTCCCAGTGGCATAGCAGAAGTGTTGATTCAGTGGAAGGACCTACCAGATTTTGAAGCAACATGGGAACCTGTTGAGACCATTATGGAGCAATTCCCTTCTTTTCACCTTGAGGACAAGGTGACTCTTTTGGGAGGGAGTATTGTTAGGCCTCTTATAACTAAATATTATAAGAGGAGGGTTAAGAGTTAGAATTTTAAGTGGGAACTGAATTTGTATGGCAGTTATTTCTTATGTAGACAGTTATTGTGTCAGTTTAAGTTGTAAATCAGGCAATAACTGCTGCTCTAGAGCAGTTATGATGCAAATAAAAGTAGGAAAATGAGAAAAAGGAAAGGAGGAAAATTCTGAGTGGTTATCGGGAAGGGAGAGACCAAACTCTCAAATTCTTGGAGGGGATAATTCTGTAACAAGTTTATCAATTCTGCCTAAATAGAATTGTAAACACACATTCTGTTTAAATTCAATAAAGAATTCAGTTTCCCATTTCAATTATGTACTAACCAGTTCCAACAAATACACATACTGATTGGGTTTATTGTACCTTTGGTTAATTTTTATCTTTTGTTATTTTAGTTCTTTCTTGACCTTTCAATATTTTGAATTTAAGAAAATCTTACTCAACTGCCTAGATTCTAGAGTTAGATTTTGATTGATCTCTGAAAACATTTTCAAGTATGATTTTGTTAATTGAAATATCTTCCATTGCTTTTAAGTCTTTGGTATCGGTCAAAGAGAATGGTTACCATGATGTCACTTCAGCAAGGAAACATGAAAGCATCATAGATTTTTTAGCCTTCAGGAAGTTGAAATTCATATGTTATAGACCTATTCTTGTCAAGACCATGAAAGGTGATAGGGTGTTATCTAAGCCCAACTCAAATGAGGGTGATGTGTTGGTGGGTGTGAACCACGCTAAGCCTAAAATTTGGAGAGTATGTGAAAGGAAGAAGAAGAGAGAGAAGGAGTAGTGGCCACCTGGTAGGCAGTTAGTATTTTTCCCTAATAAGAAAGGAGTACGGGGAGTGGGGGAGAGGTTATGCATCAACCAATTTTTATTACCTTAGCAGTTAGGCAATGAGGGAACAGTTTTTCTCTCTACTGAGGAGCCTTTGCTCTAGTTTTCTCATTGTAATCAGTTTCATATTTCGATTTTAATTAAATACTATTCCATTCACTATTAATATTTCTACTCTGCTCTGTCAATTAGTCCGACCTGCCCTTGTTCATGCCCCCTAAAATGACTGAATGAGTAACCGCCGTGGAACTCTGTTTGGAGAGTTGGAGTTTGGTTTTGTGTCGCTCTGTGAAACGGTTATTGCAGAAATTCGCAATGAGATTCGCATCACGTTGGTGCAGGGCACACCTGAGCACAATGCAGAGACAATCACTCTCTCTCTCTCGACGAATTCTGTCTCTCTGCAAAGAAGGTGGAATTTCCTTCTTTCAATGGGGAAGATCCTGTTGCTTGGATCACCCGTGCCGAAACTTATTTTGAAGTTCAACGCATTTCCGAGGCAGTTCGCATTCAACTCACGAAGTTGAGTATGGAAGGCCCATCGATTACTGGTTTAATTTATGGAGGGATTCAACAGAGTCCTTGACATGGGAAGATTTGAAGGAATCCATGATGCTGCACTTTGGAGGGGGTCGTCTGGATAACCCTTTCAAAGAGCTTAAAGAACTCAAGCAACAAGGTTCTGTGTAAGAGTATGTTGCAGAATTTGAATTGTACTCTTCTCAGTGCAGACGCCTTCCTGAACAACAGTTCCTTGGCTATTTTGTGGGTGAATTGTGTCACAATATCAGGTCTCGTGTTGTCTCTGTTCGGACATTCAAACCTAGGACTCGTTACCAGGCTATGTAATTCGCACGTGACGTGGAGAATGAGTTTGCTATTTTGACGCAACCGGATCAGACTCAAGGAGTGCGCCACAGATTGGGTCAACCTCTTCCTTGGGCTCGTAATCAGAAGTCTTGGGCCCAGCATGATCCCGCCCCCAAATTCGGGCTCGTCCACTTTTTCGGGTGCAACTCGACCCACTTCCTCTACTGCTAGTTCGCGCGGTAGTAACGGCGAGGAAGTTCGTCGTTCTCAGGGCGACCGCAGCCGGGGTTCGTCATTTGCTGTTTCAGAGATTCACGAAAAGAGGGCGAAGGGGTTGTGTTTTCGGTGCAATGAAAGGTGGCACCCACTGCATCAATGTGTTGAAAAACATTTGTGATTGGTTATTTTGGGTGATGATGGGACGATAAATGGCGATGGAGAAATTGTTGTGGTAGAGGCTGAGTCGGAGGAAGAAAAGAATCCAGAGGAACTGGAATGTAAGGCTATGGGGTTTTTCGAACTCCACAATGTGAATGGCGCTCATGCTCGCACAATGAAATTGGAGGGTTTTGTTGATGGCGTGTTTGTTCTCGTGCTCATTGACAGTGGAGCGACTCATAATTTTGTTACACCTACGGTGGTGGAGGCTTTGGGCTTATCAATGTTACAGACGACTCCAATGGGTGCTCGATTTGGGGATGGTCACCGTATCTTGACATTGGGAAAATGTGAAGGGGTGCCCTTGGTGTTGGGAGGTATCACCATTACTGTTGAAGCTTATGTGCTGGGTTTGAGTGGAGCTGATTTGATTTTAGGTGTGGTGTGGTTGGAAACCTTGGGAAAGGTCACTATGGATTAGAAGGAGATGTCCATGGTGTTCAATCATGGAGAGCATCCAGTTCAATTGCAAGGCCTGTCTGCAGAGGGCAGGGCAGCAACTCTGCAAAGCGTGATCAGGAATGATAGAGAAGCTGATGGTGGGGGCTGGTCTACCTCTATGGAGGTTGGTGGAGGACAAATACATAGGGGGCAATCCAAAGATTTACAGCAATTGTTGAGTCAGTATGCTGCAGTGTTTAAGGAGATCCAAGGCCTTCCTCCTGTGAGGAACACTTCTCATGCCATCGTTTTACAGCATGGTGCGGGACCGGTCTGTGTGAGACCTTACAGGTATCTACACTACCAAAAAGATGAGATAGAGAAGCAAATTAACACACTGCTCCAACAAGGGGTAATTCGCAACAGCACTAGTTCTTTCTCTAGTCCTGTCATTTTATTGAAAAAGAAGGATAGTTCGTGGCGTATGTGTGTTGACTATCGTGGGTTAAACAAGGTTACCGTACAAGATAAATACCCAATTCCAATAGTAGATGAATTATTGGATGAGTTGTTTGGCTCGAGGTATTTTTCTAAGTTAGATTTGAAATCAGGGTACCATCAAATTAGCATGAAGGAGGACGATATTCACAAAACTGATTTTCGTACCCACAAAGGCCATTACGAATATTTGGTAATGCCTTTTGGATTGACCAACACTCCGGCCACATTCCAATCCGTGATAAATGCAATATTCAAGCCTTTTTTACGTAAGTTTGTATTGGTTTTCTTTGACGACATCTTAGTTTATAGTTTTGATTAGCAAACACATATCAAACACTTGGAGCAGGTTTTGAAGGTGTTGCACCAGCACCAGTTTGTGGTGAACAAACAGAAATGTGCTTTTGGGCAGCGGCAGGTGGAATATTTGGGCCATGTAATTTCATAGCAAGGTGTGGCAGTGGACCCCTCGAAGGTAACTAGTGTAATTAACTGGCCTACTCCTAGAAATGTGAAAGGGGTACGTGGATTCCTTGGATTGACAGGTTATTATCGCAAATTCATTGCCAACTATGGTAAAATTTCCAGCCCTCTGACAGAGCTAACCAAGAAAGAAGGTTTTGTGTGGAACGCAGCTGCTGAGACTGTATTTGAGCAATTGAAGGTAGCAGTCACTTCTGCCCCAGTTTTAGCACTTCCAAATTTTGAACTTCCTTTTGAAATTGAATGTGATGCCGCTGGAAAAGGGGTAGGTGTTGTGCTGATGCAATTAAAGCACCCTATTGCATATTTTAGTAAAGCTTTTTCTGCCAACAAGCTGTCCAAATCAGCCTATGACAAGGAACTAATGGCACTAGTGCTGGCCATTCAACATTGGCATCATTATTTGTTGGGTAGGAAGTTTGTTGTTTACTCTGACCAAAAAAGCTTGAGGCATTTGATTCAACAACGGATTGCTACAGCCAATCAACAAGAGTGGATAGCGAAATTGTTGGGCTTTGATTTTGAGGTAGTATATAAGGTAGGCGTGGAGAACAAGGCTGCTGGCGCCTTGTCTAGGCAACATGAGAACTGTGAAGTTAAAACAATGATGTCTTACCCAATCTGGCAGCAAGGGGGGCAGGCAACTACAGCAAGAGGTGCTCCAAGATCCAGTGTTAAAGGGAATTATTGAGGCTATCCGAAACTGTCCTGGATCTAAACCAGGATATGTTTTGAGAGGAGGTATCCTTTTTTACAAGGACAGATTGGTGCTTCCTGCTCATTCACCAATTATTGAGGAGTTATTGAAGGAATTCCATTCTTCTCCTAACAGGGGACACTTGGGGTTTCTTCGTACATATAGGAGGATGGCGGGGACGTTGTATTGGCATGATATGATGAAGAGGGTGTAGGAATTTGTCAAGGCTTGTGATACTTGTCAACGTCAGAAATATGCTGCAACCACTCCAAGCGGCTTGCTGCAGCCACTTCCCATTCCAGTGTTGGTTTGGAGTGAAATCTCGATGGATTTCATTACTAGCCTGCCGAAGAGTAATAGTTATGAAGTTATTTTGGTGGTGGTGGATCGGCTATCCAAGTATAGTCATTTTATTCCTCTGAAACATCCATTCACAGCACGTTCCATTGCAACTATTTTTGTGAAGGAAGTGATACGGTTACATGGCGCTCTTGAGTTGATTCTTAGTGACCGCGACCCCCTGTTTGTGAGTATTTTCTAGAAGGAGTTGTTTAAATGGTTGGGGACAGTGTTGAAGATGTCATCAGCTTATCATCCCCAAACGGACGGACAAACAAAGGTGATTAACCGTTGTTTGGAGGCATATTTGCGTTGTTTTGTGGCTGACCAGCCTAAGTCTTGGTCTCACTGGGTTCCGTGGGCAGAACTGTGGTACAACACCACTTTTCATGTGTCCACTGATTTCACACCATTTGAGGTGGTGTATGGCAGGAAACCACTAGTGTTGGTGCATTTCCTTGAGGGAGAAACAAGGGTGGAAGCGGTGGCACAAGAGCTCAGAGATCGAGATGAAGCACTGCGTCAATTGAAGTATAACCTCACAAAGCTCAGGAGTACATGAAATATTATGCGGATAAGAAGAGAAAGGATGTGCAGAATGCTGTTGGAGATTGGGTTTTCCTCAAATTAAGGCCCATAGGCAGCAGCCAGTGGTTCGGAGGATCCATCACAAGCTGGCCCCTCGGTTTTTTGGACCATATCAAGTGGTTCAGCGAGTCGGAGAAGTTTCTTACAAGCTACATTTACCTAAGAATTCCAAAATCCATGCCATATTCCACGTCTCACAATTGAAAAAGGCTGTTGGGAATTATCAAGTCACGCCTGAACTGCCACTAAATTTGGAGGCTGATAAGGGAGAAATTCTGCCTGACAAAATTCTGTCATGGAGGGACGGATTTGAAGCTGGACAACATAGGAGAGAGTTGTTGGTTCAATGTTAGGGACTTGATGTGGGTGAGGCTACGAGGGAGGAAGAACTTTTGCTAAAAAGTCAATTCCCAGATTTGAGCCTTGAGGACAAGGCTGTGTTTGATGGGGGGGTGATGATAAGATGTTATCTAAGCCCAACTCAAATGAGGGTGATGCGTTGGTGGATGTGAACCACGCTAAGCCTAAAATTTGGAGAGTGTATGAAAGGAAGAAGAAGAGAGAGAAGGAGTAGTGGCCACCTGGCAGGCAGTTAGTATTTTCCCCTAATAAGAAAGGAGTACGGGGAGTGGGGGAGAGGTTATGCATTAATCAATTTTTATTACCTTAGCGGTTAGGCAGTGAGGGAATAGTTTTTCTCTCTACTGAGAAGCCTTTGCTCTGGTTTTCTCATTTTAATCAGTTTCATATTTCGATTTTAATTAAATACTATTCCATTCACCATTAATATTTCTACTCTGCTCTATCAAAAGGTCCCTAATACTTGGCTGAGAGCTAATGAAAAGCTCTCTATTAGGCATTGAATATTGTCTATATGGTTGTAGCTTCATTTAAACCCAATCTCCAACTTCCTATTGCATTTCTACTGTTTATTAGGATAGAACTTCAAGTGGGAGCTTTGGTGAGGTTTTGCTGGATTATTTAAGAAATCTGCTATCTTGTTTGCAAGCTACAGTCAACAACATCTACTGATGAATCTCTAACCATATATGGAGGGCTTTTATGATATTCAGTGTCTTTGAAGATCAATGTCAAACAATTAGAGGTTGGACAGAGGGAGAATTATCTCTTCTTTGAACATGATATATCAAAAGCTCTTTATGGCTACCCACACCCACCTCATAATTGTGCGAGAGAATTCTCTTCTCTGGGGAGATTTGCTATGGGATTACTGAGGATTATTTTATGCAATAGTTCTTCTTTTCAATCAATAATTAAGTTTCTACTTTATAAGTGTGTGATCCTATCAATTGGAAAAAATACACAACGATCTTATCTTCCCAACATACAACTAACTACCACATCATCCATAATTTCCTAACTCCGCTGTTCAACCTATTTGTTGGGCTTAGGTGCAAACCTGGTAACTTAACATAAACTTTGATACCATCTTAATATTTGGGTAGGGCGTAATTCAATCCTACAAAGTCGACATGGAAAGTGAAGGAGGGATGCCTCTCACTTATATTAACACATTTTCAAGCCATATCTCATATGACGTGGGACTCTACAGAATCAATAGATATTCATTTGTCATGTTTAAGTTGAAAAAACACAATCCTCCATATTTATCCAAAATACAAATTTGAAGTAGGGTAAAGAGATCTACATATCAAGTTTCTAAAAATATTGTAAAATGGCTGCAAAATGTCATACATTATTTCAGCTCTGCTCCACTCATCACTTGATGGACAACACTTATAATTCGTATCGTGCAAACTTTAGCTATAAAAAGCATGACGACGATTAATTGCACATTTAAGAAAAATATAAGTTGAGTTCCATCAAATGACACAATCCACCTTCAGTCCAATTGGTGTATCGATCTCGCCAAGTCTGTTAACTCCATTCAATTCTGTTATATATAAGTTACCAAGTCCTTCATTAGTTTGAGCTTCCACCATAGCAAGTTGTTCAAATTAATTTTAGAGGTAAGTGGTAACAGTTAGTTCAATGAAATCAGGTCAAAGGAATGGCTTACAACAAGGGAATTCCTCTAAACCAACGCGAAGAGAGAGAAAATGCAGGTGCGCTGATATACCCACCACATGGATGAAGATACCCTTCTGTTTTGCTTTAAGTTAACAAAATGTTCATTATGTAACACAAAGCTTGTGCATGATAGTTTTGCTGGCTCAACTATTAAGTTGAGATACTTATCTTCATATCTTGTTTTATCTGTTTTTTACGCCTTATAAACTTTGTTTTCCCATTCACTTTCTTTTCTTTTTCAATGTTTTGATGACACAGATGAATTGAGAATGGCAGTCAAAGAAGCTATATGTGAAAATGTAGGAGATCGTAAGTTATATGAAGAAGCCATCATTGCCGTCACGGTTGATGAGCCTTTACAACGGTATGTTTTAGAAACATTAACGGAAGATGAAGATCTTGACATATGTTTTAAATTTGTATTTAGTGCCATGATTGGATGTGTTGTTTTGCAGTTACTGCAAGAGGATTTTGAGACCTGATTTCTGGGGAGGAGAATCAGAACTATTGGTTAGTGATGTTACTTCTTAAATACTGCTTGCTATTTTATCTCCTAAGGAGAAATAGATTTTCTAATCTGGATTTTTGTTAATAGAATTCTAAATTATGTAATTTTTTTGAAAAAATGGGAAAGGGGAAATTATTATTAATAACGGTGGCAATAATGATCATTTTACAATTGTCCTATATGGGATTTGAACTTTTTCCTTTGACATTAGAATATAAGTCCTTACCACTAAGCTGACAACTTGGGGATATATAATAATTTAACTATGTGTTGAAAATTCAAATAATGACCATTGTCCATATGCTTGCAGGTACTGTCAAAGTTATGCAAGCAGCCAATTATTGTGTATATACCAGAGTATGAGGTATGTCTTCAACAATACTTAGGTTTATCCTTTGATCTATCTAATATTTTATGAAATTCATTATGTTGCACCGTTAGTGTAAAACTTTTGACGCTGTCAACCAATCACAAACCATTTTTTATATGATTTTTTAATAGATATGATTAAAGTCAAAATATTTTTAATGATCCAACGATTATGATTGATTGGCATTGTAAAATAAAATTTACATTGACGGTGCATATCAATTTATCTGCTAACATATCTTGTTGTCTAAATGAAGCATAGAGGTGGTGGTAGGGGATCTGGTTTCATTCCCATTGCAGAGTATGGAAGTGAATTTATAAAGGGTTCTAGCAGAAAAGCTGTGAGGCTGTTGTTCAGTGGTAACAACCATTATGATCTTCTGTTATGAGGAGTTGTATGGATTCAGAGTTTCACTTCTGTCCTTCAAACCTTATTTTCTAAAAAGAATTAGTCCCTTTGTTTTTTCAAATGTTACTCTTGATTCTTTAGAAGTTATCTTTTTACTTTTATTATTTCAGAAATTATATTTATATAGTTGAAAATTCGACACCCGACTGCATTAGTCTTTGGTTAGACTTTAATTAACTCCTAGCTGAAATCAAGAATACTAGAGACCATCTTCTGTAGGAATTGGATAGTTAATACTAATGATCAGAAAACTGAACCGGTGGAGGTACCGATTTAAGGTTTAAAGGTTCAACTAGGGTTCAACTGCGGTCAAACTGGTGATGAGAGGCCAATAGGACTGAATGAGAGGCTGGTTCTCGGGTTAATTGGTTGAACAATCTGATCTGGTCTGAATTTTAGAACATTGGTTAAAACTAAATTTATTCTTGTGTCAAGTTCAAAATTGGGATAAATGACATTGAGTTTGATTAATGGGTATGCACCATGCATCTCATACACAAAGTGAATAAATTTAAAAATAATCAAAAGTGATGCAGATATGGTCCTTAATTAGGGTCATTACAAGAGTCTATAGTCTAACATACGGTAGACCCAATGGCGAATAAACCTCTCGAGTCTTTCTCACCAATGTCCTTTAATGGTGTTGTCTTCTAGACACTATGTTTTTCGCTCAATTACAATAAAGAAAAGAGTACGTACAAATAGATAATATTGAAATCATGTATTACAAATTATATTTTATTTATTTATTAAACTTACTGTATAAATGTTTGATCTGGAGATGATAGTTAAATATTTGTAATGCCATGATGCCATATAAATTATGTACACCTTGTAGAACCAGTCTTCTTTTTCATGATAGTTTTCTTTTATGTTATTCATGACTCGTGCACCATTGTTTGGGTTCTCCAAGCTTTGTTTTTCGAAGCCATCACCAACGATGTGGTTGGTGGCAAACCTAAGTCCCAATTGTTGAATCTAGGCGATTGATAAATTTGGACAATTAATAATTTTGATAATGATAATATCTTAAGTGAATAATTTATCATGCGTTATTTAATAAGTTATTTTAAGTGTCCAAATTTTGATTTCAAATGAGAAATCTATTTAATATTAATTAGATGAAGAAATCTACAAAGCAAAAGTATAGAGGACATCTTGGACAGTTGGTCTTCTAGTTAGATTTTTTCTTATAGATAAGATGATATAATATCATAAAAAAACTCACACTATTAAAAGATATCAGATTTGAATCTGAAATATAATGTTCAACTTAACAATATTAACATTTTGTCAATTATCATCTACTTCTAATGCACAAAGACTTGCATCTGACTTTGATTATCAAATCATAATAAGACTTAGGTTATCAAAACTATCTTGTAATAAACTAACCAAACATCTTATTATTAAGATCGTAATAAAAAAAGAAATACATTAATCAAGACTATCTCTTTTTTTTTCCTCTTAACATCATCTGATTATTTTCACTAAAGTCATTTTATGATCAATATTCTATAACATATTTAGTAAAGCTTCACATTTTCAATGTAGGAGGAATCAATTGATAAAAGATAGAGGCAAAAAGAATACTTTTGAAATATTTGTCACATCACATATAAATGTGAAATTAAAAAACAAGACTGAACAATGCAAGTTGTATTTGTACAAAGACAACTTCACTACTTAAAAAGGACAAAAAGAATTGACAAAAGTTTCAAAGGTCTTTGAATCACAACAATATTATGTCATGGAATGACTATATACATTCCAGCATAACATATATTCATATGGGAAATTATCAACATTCAAGAAACACAATCTACATAGAAATTTAGAGCTTTAATTTGCATATTCTTTCTTATTAGAAAGTTATTATTTTTCACCTGAACTTTTAAGTTCCTTGATTATGTCGTGTTGAGAGCCTAAGAGAGAGGGAGAAAGAGGAGAAGAGAGCAAGGTTATCAAAATCGCTTATCAATATGTAAATTCGTACATATCTAAGTGTAAAAACATATTAACTCGTTAGCAGATTCAAAAATCCGTAAATTCGTTTTGAAGACCAAATTAACATGTGTAAATTTGTGAATTTACAGTAAATTTAGGTGAATTTAGCTTATACACTGATTTTATCCTAATTTTAAAATAGGTCTAATTTTTTAACCCTAATTCAAAAAACCTCTCTTTTTTCACTCTTCTCTCTTGCACGTTTCAAACTGACGTTTATTCTTTTTAGACTCAACTAAATCATTCTATTTCTCTTGCTTTGAACTCGTGTGCGACTTCATCTTCACCATCATCGTGAACTGTCAACAAGTTACGAACAACTGACGAGTCTTAAATGGTGATATAATTTACATAGTCTAATTTGATACTAATTTGTGAGTATGAAATATTATGGTGATTTTAAATACTTTTGCTTTATAATTAAGTTAAAAGTTTGAATTGTTGATGAATTTATAGTATTATAAAAGTATATATGTCCTTTATATATTAATTTTAATATGAGATAAATTCAAAGAATCATATAATTTTTTTCAAAAAAGAGTATATGTAATTATATTACAAAGGGTTTCATATCAAAAACCTAATCAACATGTGTTTTGAAACCATATTTGCTCCATGTTGTTATGTGATAAGTATTAGATTAGTAAGACACTCTATAACACTCATTTCTTAACAAACACTCTCTTATTAATTGAAATTTAAATGAATCTTATAAAATTCATTCAATACTTATTTGATTTTTTTAAGTATTTTTTTAAATACTAATTTTTTCAAATACTAATTCATTCAATACTAAAATGTATTATGTAATTTTATTTGAAAAAAAAAAGTATATAATTGTTGGACGATGATAATTTTGTTATTTAAATATGATATATATTTTATCTTGTCTGATGATATGTGTACCGAACACATGATAAAATAATATTAGATTATTTGTTATCATGTGTGCATCAAATACACAATGAAATAATTTTATTTTATCACTATTATATAATATTTTTATCTTGTTTTATATTTTATTGTGTCTCTAGTCTATCATGCACATCAAACGAACCCTTAATGAATATCAATTACCTCCAAGATTAATCTCCACAATTGAGTATTGTGATACCTTGGTTGGGATATCAACTAAACGATGATGGACATTCCTCGTCTCATGGAGTTTTTTTCCCTTTTCCATCCACGTGAATCCTCTCCATCTTCGCAGAGATCCATGAACACAAAAAAGATTCTATTATTTTTAATCAAATGAGGAGTTAAAAAAATTAAATATAATACAAAAGAAATATTAAGACAGTATTGTGAATTTTGTGATAGCAATAAATATCATATATAAACTAATCTTATATACATATTATGTGAAAATACAAATAAATATAACATCAAAATATTTGTATATGTACAATGTGTTTTGGCATTCTCGCCGTTCAAATGAACACTTTCTTCCATGGAAAAAAATTTATGCTTATGGGGTTCCAAATTAGACGGTCTCAATAGAGATCCGCGCAATTACGAATATAAATTGATATTTTTATATTTTTCTAGATAAATATTAGTAATTAATTTATTAAAGATGAGGAAATGTTAGAGCACCTCCAACGAGAGATCTACTCTAGGTTTGTAGATGGAAAAAAAACAGTTTTTCCATCGTTGCTTGGTGAAGCAATGTTCGCAAGGCAACTTCTTACACAACCACATAAATTTAAACAAATTCTAAGTGTAGTAAGGTTATATAAATTGTTGTATTTTGAGTTTGAAAAAACTATTTAAAATTTACAATTTGTGTCACCGAAGATATTACTGGATTGATTCGCGGACTAGCTTGCTCTCTTTAAGATGTTTCGCGGCATTGTCGAAATTGTGCAAGGCAGACTATCAACCACGACGTCTCCAGGATAAAATAGTTCAGATTCACTGTATCAGAGTTCCACTGCACCGTAGAAAACCATTCTAGAATTACACTCTCAATATGGCTATTAAAGCCATTCTCAATATGACGGTTAAAGTCAATCTCAATGAGACGGTTAAAGCCTCACAATATAGTACTATGACCACTCATAAATCAAAATGACTATACTCTAAAGGACTGCTGTAAGACCCTGAATTTTAAATTAAATTATGGATTTAATATCAAATACATTTTGAGATATTTGTAAAATATTTAATATATGTATATTTATATATATATATATATTTTTGAGATTGGCTTAAATTATTGGACGAATGATTATTTAATTTAATTACGAGTAATTAAATATCGACAGTTGATCAAGATTTTATCTGCCAACAGAGTTGCGACGGGAGTATTTAGTTACTTGAGGGTCAAATTTAATTATTATATTATATATATACATATTAGGTGGCAAGAGTATGTGTATATATATGTTTGTGTGTGAGAGGCAAGAAAAGGCAAAGAAATCAGAAACAGAAACAATTTCCCTCTCATTTCAGCTGTGTACCCTTCTTCTTCTTTCTTCTTTCATTCTGTTTGTGTGGGTAAGGAAAAAAAAAGGGATACTCAAATCCTATATTACTTGGAAATCCAAGCCTCGAATCGAAGAGTGTCAAGAGGGAAAGTTATTCCTCTAATCTTTACGGTGCTAGAGAACCAACTTTGGTAGCGACGACGCGAGCGAGAGTTTAGCCGGTTTTAGTCGCGGTAACGTAAACGAGCAAGTAAACGTAACGAAGGTAAGGGGCTCCTTCCAACTTTTTAGATTGCATGTAGGGACTGTAAATACATGTTTGATGGATTGATTATTATGTTATGTTGTTAACAATCGGGGATGATCATTGTTGTGTTGTTGGAGTTAAGATGCATGCATGTTGTGGGGACTGTTGTTGCTGTCTTGTTGTTGAGATGATGATGTTCTTGTTGTTGTTGTTGTGAAGGAAGTTATTGTGTTGATTGTGTTGTTGATATTCTAAGTTTTGGTGTTTAAAGAAGTTGTCATAGTGTTTGTGTTGATTTTCAAGAAAGGAGTTTTGAAACTGAAGTTAATTTTCAGGAAAATCTCACTGTTTTCGAAGTTGTAGTCGAATACGGCACTAGCGTATTCGAATACACTTCTGTAAAATTTCAGTTTTTATTCAAATTTTGAACCTCGTATTCGAATACAACACTCCGTATTCGAATACAAATACGTGATTTTTGCTACTGACTTAGCATTTGTATTCGGCTACGACCCTGTTGTATTCGAATACAAAATTGCTGATTTTGCCACTGTTTTAGCATCTGTATTCGACTACAAGGAAGCTGTATTTGAATACAGATTGTTTTTTTTCAAAAATTCTATTTTTAAACATTGGTTTATGCACTTAATTATTTGAGAAACATTTGTAAGGCATATGATAAACCATATGAAGTTCTTGAGATTGGTTGAGGTGGTGATGGAGTGTCTGGGTTCTAGTTTGCATTTGCATACTGTTTGCAGTTAAGAGAAACATAGCATGCTCACGTATTGCATAGTCAGGTGGTGACCGCGATGGGCCACAGAGTTGATGCGGTGACCGTGATGGGCCGCGAAGTTAAGTAGTGACCGTGATGGGTTATAGAGTGGTTCCGCGTGTATTAGACGGTCCATTCTATCCGGGCTACGGAGTGGTTCTGCGTGTATTAGACGGTCCATTCTATCCGTGCGAGGATTTAACTTCTATGTGTAGGGCCTGTGAGAGGCTAGCACACGTAAATCGTGCTAGTCTGTGAGAGACTGCACCTTGGTAATTAGTACCTTGGCCTGTGATAGGCGGTACAATTACGATTTACACCCCTTCGAGGAGGGTTTTGTTGGTGTGTGGTTACCGTGATGGGCCACGAAGTTAAGTAGTGACCGTGATGGGCTACAGGGTGGTTCCGCGTGTATTTGACGATCCATCTTATCCTTTCGGGGATTTAACTTATGTGTGGGCCTGTGAGAGGCTACACAATAAATCGTGTTGGTCTGTGATATGCGGTACAATTATGATTTACGCACCTTTCAAGGAAGGTTTGCATCCTGGTAATTCCAGAGTTGTTTACATTGGCATAGACACATTGCATTGGGTTGGTTGACTTGATAGTCATGTTTGTTATGAATCGATGTGTGCAAGAATCTTAAGAATTCTAAGTTTCTAATGAGTTGTTGTGATTGTTGATTGTATTTGTACTTGCAACATGATTTATATGTTAAATTGTTGTTTCTAAAAAAAATGTAGATGTAATACATGTTAATAAGTGAGCATACTTATTTATTACTGTTATCGTAGTATTGAAATATGCCATGTATGTACATTGTTATCTTTGACATAACTGCTATTTGGTAATTGTTAATTTCGGTTGTTGACCCTTTACAATTATTGTGGAAAATTGGGTTTTGCCCTCAGATGATACCCAAACCCGTACCACCGACGATTACACTAACGACGGAAACGTCGTTAGTTTTCCTTGATCTTCACGTATGGAGTATTTGCGGACGACGCAGAGGGTCTGACAACTGGGATGGAGACGAGACTTGTAGAGAACGCCGCAGAAACCCATACTACTGCAGTTTTAATGCATGATCAGAGCTGACTAGTCTTGTTGTATAGGGCCTAATGCTTCGATGGCTGTATTTATTTCTTTTTGGGATGACTGTATCTATTACGCACTCTGATAGTGATTTTAGTTGGTGGGTCCATGATCCAAATTTTTTTGGTGTAATTATTTAATTACTTTTGTCGTTTTGGATTACGACTCTTCACTATTTTGAATGGTTTAATTTTAATTTATTTTAAGTGTTTAACTTTAATTTCTTTTAATTCTTTTGAATTAACTTGAAAATTCTTTTATTTGTTTTGTTTTAAAAAAAAGTACACTCGCGCTGTTAAAAATTGGGGTGTTACAACTGCGGCATAAAAACCACTCTAAAAGACTGCGGCATGAAAACCACTCAAAATTGATAGTGATATTATGACCACTCAAAAATCGACAGGACTACGGTATAAAACCACTCTAAAAGGATAGTGGTATTAGGACCACTCAAATACTTGACGGAACTATGACATAACAACCGCTCTAAGATATCGAATGGACTACGGTATAACAACCGCTCTAAAATATCAAAGGGACTACGGTACAATACCGCTCTAAAATATCGAAAGGATAGAAAGAAATGGGAGAAGTGGCTCGGTAACAATCGAGCAGAATATAAGAGGGAGAAAAGAAAAAGTTGGGAAATGCATCTAACTTTGGTGTGTTTTTCACAATAAATTGACATTCTTTATACAGTGATGGAAGCAAATCCACATATGTTTTCTAACCAATGTGGGACTTTAACAAAATTTTGAGAATATTTATATAGTGATTAAAACTATTCAAAATGAGAGTTTTTCAATGTGGGACTTCAACAATTTTTAAATTCACACGTTATGTTCCAACAATCCCCCACTTGAATTAAAAAAATGTTTCTAAAATAACGTCAAACGCTTCTATAAGATTGTGCATAAGCAAATGTGTCTATGACTTGAACCTTTGCATAGCAAGTAAGATTCTGATTTAACAAGTGACTCGTAGTCTTGAACTCTATCTCGGACATCAAACCCACACACAAACTTTTCATTGGGTGTATTCTAAAAAACTCATGCATTTATGGTCATGCATGTAAGACCCTTGAATTTAAAATTAAATTATGGATTTAATATTAAGTGTATTTTGGGAATATTTGCAAAATATTTAATATATGTATATTTTTTTTATATATGTATATACAAATATTTATTTTGGAGGTGGGATTAAAATTATTGGATGAAGGATAAATTAAATTTAATTACGAGTAATTAAATATCGGACAGTTAATTAAGATGTTATCTGTTAATTACGACGAAAGTGGTTAAGTGCTTGATGGTCAAGTAATATTATAATATTAATGTGTTGGGTGAGGTGGCACATATATGCCTATATATATATGATTGAGGAGCAAGGAAATAAGGCAGAAAACATTTCCCTCCTTCCTCACTGCATGCGCCAACCTTCTTCTTTCTTTCCCCATTCTGTTTTTGTGTTAGTGGTAACAAAAGAGTATCCTCAAAAGTCAAATTACTTGGAAATCCAAGCGCCGAACCAGAAAGTGTCCAGAACAAAAGTTGTTCCTTTCATCGTTACGGAGCTAGATAACTAACTTTTGTAGCGGCGACGCGAACGGGAGTTTCGCCAACTTTTGTCGCGGTAACGTGAACGAGTGCAGCAAACGTAACAGAGGTAAGGGACACCTTCCACTTTCTAGATTGCATTTAGGGCTGTAAATGCATGTTGATGTGTGATTATATCTGATTTTTCTGGTCAGAAAACGAAACTGTGGTGCATGTTGTTATAAATGATGAAAATGCATGATGTTGATGTTTTTGATGATCTGTGTTGCTGCTGTTTTGGTTGATACATCAATGATGTTTTGGTTGTGTGTGGATACTGGAAAGTGCTTTGCATGTCGTTTTGGGGATGATCAAAATGCATGAGTTGGAATGTGGTTGTACTGTTGTGTTGTTAACATTCTGGTGTTGGTGGTTAAAAAAGTTGTGATTTTGTTTTGGTGTTGATGGTGGTTTTCAAAAGAAAATGATTTTAAAATGGGTGGAGGTTTTCTGGAAATCTGTTGTTGTTGTGTTGATGAGTATAATCATTTATATGTGTTGAGAAATGTTCTGAGTTTTGTGGTTCAAAAGAATTGTGATTATGTTTTCTGTTGTGTTGTAACATTCTGGTGTTGATAGTGGTTTTCAAAAGAAAAGGATTTTAAAATGGGTGGAGGTGTTCTGGAAATCTGTTGTTGTTGTGTTGATGAGAAATGTTCTGAGTTTTTGTGGTTAAAGAAGTTGTGATTATGTTTTGGTGTTTGTGTTGGTTTTTCAAAGAAAAGAGTTTGAAAAATGTTGAAGTTTTCTGGAAAATCTCATTGGTTTCGAAGGTGTATTCGAATACGGCACTGGTGTATTCGAATACATTCCTGCAAAATCCTTGTTTTACTTAAATTTTGAACTTGTATTTGAATACGGCCCTCTGTATTCAAATACAAATAAGATATTTTTGCTTTTGACTTAGTATCTGTATTCGAATACGACTATGTCGTATTCAAATACAGGATTGCAATTTTTGCCACTGTATTCGCATCTGTATTCGACTACGACCCTGTTGTATTCGAATACAGATTTGCAATTTTTGCCACTGACTTCGCATCTGTATTCGGCTACGACAACCTCGTATTCGAATACAGAATGCTGATTTTTCACTGTTTTAGCTTATGTATTCGAATACAAGGAAGCTGTATTCGAATATAGATTGGTTTTTTCAAAAATTCCAGTTTTAAACATTGGTTTATGAACTTAAAGAGTTGGGGAAACATTGGGAAGGCTTGTGATGAATTAAAATGGAGCTTTTGAGATGGTTTGAGGTGGTGATGATGAGGTTCTTGAATTCTTTGTTGATGTGGTGATAATGAAATTGTTGAGATAGTTTGAGATGGTTTGAGGAGGTGATGGAGTGGCTGGATTTTCAGCTGGTATTTGCATACTGTTTTCAGTGAAGAGAAAACATCGCATGTCCATGCATTGCATAGTCAGGTGGTGACCCCGATGGACCACAAAGTTAAGTAGTAACCGTGATGGGCTACGGAATGGCCGCATGTTCGTGATGGTCCATTCTATCCGTGCGAGGATTTAACTTTTGTATGTTTTGGCCTGTGAGAGGCTAACATACGTAAAACGTGCTGGTCTATGAGCGACTGCACGTGTGCTGGTCTGTGAGAGACTGCACTGGTGCTGGTCCGTGAGAGACTGCACCTTGGTATACGTAAAACGTGCTGGTTTGTGAGCGACTTCTCGTGTGCTGGTCTGTGAGAGGCTGCACTGGTGCTGGTCTGTGAGAGACTGCACTCTGGTAATGTTTGGCCTGTAAGAGGCTAACATGGGTAAATCGTGCTGGTCCGTGAGAGACTGCACCTTGGTAATTCCAAGAGTTGTGTACATTGGCATATACATATTGCATTGGGATGGTCGACCGGTGAGTCATGATTGGATATGATGTTGACGGGTGGAAATCGTTGTGTGCAAGTAACTTATGAACTCTAAGTGCTGAATGAGTTGTTGTGTTTTTGTTGAATGTATTTGTACTTGCAACATGACTTATATGTTAAACTGTTTGTGTTTTCCAAAAATGTCAATGTCATTCATTTTAATAAGTGAGCATATTTATTCATTCTTGTTGTCATAAACATTGGAACATGCCATGAATATACTGTTATTGTTGACATAAATGATATGTGGTAATTGTTAATTTCGGTCGGTGATCCTTTACAATTATTGTGGAAAATTGGGCTTTGCCCTCAGATGATACTCAAACTCGTACCTCTGACGGTTACACTAACGACGGAGACGTCGTTAGTTTTCCTTAATCTTCACGTACAACGTATTTGTGGACAACGCAAAGGGACGGACAACTGGGTGAAGACGAGACTTGTAGAGGATGCGGTGGAAACCGTGCTACTGTAGCTTTAGTGCATGATCAATTTAGACTTGTTGTATAGGGTCTTGAGCTCGGTGGATGTAATTATTTATTTTGGGATAATTGTATATTTTTCCGCACTCTGATAATGTTTTGGTGGGTCCAGGATACGATTTTTTATGTATCTTTATTTTAATATATTTTGAAGATCAATTTCCCAAAACAAATTTACTCGGTTAAAGTTATGATGTAATTATTTAATTACGTTCGTCATTTGAATCACGACGTACTATTTTATGAAATGACTTAATTTTAAGTTCTTTTTAATTATCTGGAATTGATTCGAAAATTCTTTTATTTATTTATTTTGGTTAAATAAAAATACACTCGCGCTGTTTAAAAACTTGGGGTGTTACAATGCACGTCTATCCAAGTATAGTGAACGCTCTAGGAATTTTTGCCCCGAAATTCCATCGGAAACGGCGCCATTTCCACATTCACATAGGTGAGTCTATCAAGAGTACTCTTGTAGCTAGGTACTCCCTCCATATAGAGTATAGATCTCATTAAGAGTTTCTATTATCTCAGCCTTCCATCGCTTTAGGAGCCATGCTTCTGTTAAATATAATAACATGTTCATCTTATATCACTATAACTTGTTATTACCCATTGAACCTAATTCTTGGGATCTCCAGTCTTTTAGGCCGGGTTACCATCATAAGTGACTCAATGATCTATAGGAAATAGTCCCATCCTTTTGGATGTATTTATGACTTTCTCTCTAGTCAATCCTTTCGTCAAAGGATCTGCTAAATTATCATCAGTGCGTACATGATCCACTATTACAACTCTTTTAGTAAGTAATTCTCTAACTGTGTTGTGCTTACGACGTATTTGTCGTCTCTTACCGTTGTAATAACAATTCTCAATTTTTGCAATAGTTGCGGTACTATCACAGTGGATCAACACATTTGGAATAGGTTTTTCCCATAAAGGGATCTCAGCTAGCAAGCATCTCAACCAGCTCGCTTCATCACTAGCAGTAGCTAGTGCTATCATTTCAAACTCTATAGTGGACTGAGCCAATATCGTCTGTTATTCGATTTCCAAGATACATCACCATCGGCTATACTAAAATTATAGCCATTGGTTGCTTTGGAGACATCTGACAAGGTGTTCCAATCAGCATAATTGTATCTTTCAAGGACGGTAGGAAATCTTTGATAATGTAATCCTAGACTCATGGTCTTTTTTAGGTATCTCATGACTCTTTCGATAGCGTGTCAATGCTCTATACTAGGTCTACTGGTAAACCTGCACAATAGTCCCATGACGTAGGCAATGTCGGGTCTAGTACAATCAGTGACATACCTGAGGCTGCCAATGATGCTCGCATATTCAGTTTGTCTAACACCTTCACCAGTGTTCTTAAAAAGTTTCATACTTGGATCATATGGTGCGCAAGCAGGTTTACAGTCAAAGTATTTATATTTATTTAGGATCTTTTCAACATAATGAGATTGATCCAAAGAAATTCCCTTTTCTGACCTAGTAATCTTGATTCCTAATATTACATTCGCTTCTCTGAGGTCTTTCATATCAAAGTTGTTACTCAACAATGATTTCAAAGTATTTACAGCATCAATGTTTGAACCAAATATGAGTAAGTCGTCTACATAGAGACATATGATAGTGCAAATGCCATTTTCATATTTGTAATAAATACATTTGTCACTTTCATTCACTTTAACCTTATTCGATATAATTAAGTTATAAATTTATCATGCCATTGCTTAGGAGCTTGTTTAAGACCATACGGAGATTTATCTAACTTACATACCTTGTTTTCTTGTCCATGAATTACAAAACCTTCAGGTTGTTCCATATATGTTTCTTCTTCTAGATCACCATTTAAAAAAAGTTGTTTTAACATCTATTTGGTGTATCACCAAGTTATGAATAGCTGCTAGAGAAATGAGTACCCTAATGGATGTTTTTCTAGTGACTGGTGAAAAAGTGTCAAAGAAATCTATATTTTCTATTTGCCAAATAAAACCTTTGGCTACAAAGCGTGCCTTGTATTTATCAATAGTTCCATCGGATTTTAGTTTCTTTTCCAAAATCCATTTACAACCTATTGGTTTGCAACCAGGAGGCAAGTCTACTATATGTCAGGTCTTGTTAGATTCTAGTGAATCCATTTCATCGTTTATAGCTTCTTGCCAAAGATCTGCATCCAATGATGACAAGGCTTCTTTGACATTTGCAGGATCCTCTTCTAAATTATAGGCCAAATATTCTAGTCTATAATCTTTAGCAACTTTGATTATCTTACTTCTTCGAGTTTCCAATTCACCTTGTTTGTTGCTTTCAGTGCTTCTTGTCACATGAGTATGACTTGGTTTGCTGCCCCCACTATTTCTCGATTTGAAAGGGAATTTATTTTCATAGAAGTCAACATCATTTGACTTTATGATCACTTTCGCATTTAGGTCATAAAACCTATAAGTTTACTGTTTACTGCATACCCAATGAATACACATTCGTAGGCTCTACTGGTGAGTTTAATTCATTTGGGATCGGGGATTCTGACATAAGCCAGACAACCCCATGTTTGAAGGTAAGACAAGTTTGGTTGTATTTTCTTTATTATCTCATAAAGAGATGCTTTCCTTTTAGATTTTGGAACTCTATTCAAAACATAGCAAACAGTCAAAATAATTTCCCTCCACCAATGAGATGCAGCACCAGAGTTAAGCATAATAGCAACAACTAGTTCAATTAGAGTCATATTCTTTCTTTCAGCTTTACCATTCATTTCAGGTGAATAAGGTGTTGTGGTTTCTGAAGGTGCAAACACGAGAAGGGGGGTTGAATTGTGTTTGTCAAACTTGATTACTTTTGTTGTTTTGTTGAATGTTAATGTGAATTATTCGATATATAACTAATCAGATTCAGCAGCGAATAATAATAACATAATAACACAATAACACAGCAATTTATACTTGTTCACCTTTAACTAGGCTACATCCACTCCCTTCCTCCAGAAGGCCTTTTCACTAATTCAAACTCCTTTAATTACAATACCACTGACCCTACAAGCCAGTCTTCCCAAACAGTCTGACAACCCCATACTTTTGAGGAACAACAACACCTTGACTATACCAGCTAAGTCTTCTCAAACAGCCTGACAACCCCAGACTTTTGACGAACAACAGCACCTTAACTAAACCAGCTAAGTCTTCTCAAACAGCCTGACAACCCCATGCTTTTGAGGAACAACAACACCTTGACTAAACCAGCCAAGTCTTCTCAAACAGTCTGACAATCCCATACTTTTGAGGAACTTCACAACCTTAAACCTACAAGCTAAGTCTTTTTCTAACAACCTGACAACCCCAGATTTTAGAAGAAACTTCAACACTATAGGATTTAATATAAGGGATCGAAATTAGAACTGAGTAATTACTTCTGGAAAGTTGATACTCACAATATGCTTAAAGTGAACTAGAGTGTTTGCTTCTGAATAATTTATGATGACGATCAGCTTCACACTTTAAGAAAAGAACACATAGAAAATATTTATCTTTTAAGCATCTGTTTCTCTCCTTTGAACTCTCTGAATACTTATGATTTTTGCTTGAGTTCTTCTATTTTTCGATGCTTTATTCTTCAGCATTAAGCCTCTATTTATAATTGAACTTTAGGGCTTCACTGATACTTTACTTCAAGAGTGTATTTCAATTAATCTGTTTTGTAAATATTCTGGAGTAGTTTGCTTAGATTCTGTTTTGAGTCTTTTGCTCACTGATGATTTACTTCTGGAGTGTGTTCCAATTAATCTATTTTGAGCATTTTGCTCTGCTTCTGTTTTGAGCATGCTTTTAGTTAGATTCTGTTTCTCGAGTCCTTTGCTCCAATTCTGTTTTGAGCATTTTTCTCAGATTCTGTTTTGAGCATATTTCTCTAACAGATTCGCTTGATGATATCCTCTAGTAATATCCTCTGGTGATGTCATCCTCTGATTTCAGCTTCTGGTGACGTCATCTTCTGGTGACATCATCCTCTGATTTCTGCTTTTGGTGACGTCATTCTCTGATTTCTGCTTCTGGTGATGTCATGTTCTGGTTTATGCTTCTGATGACATCTTCTGATTTTTCATTCTTCTTCTAAGTCAAAAAACGATTTTCATAAAATACATTTGTTAACATCAAAACTTTAATTGCAAGAACCAACTTGGTTCCAACAATCTCCCCCTTTTTGATGATGACAAACAATGTATTTTTTATAATACTTTTCTTTCTTTTGACTTTGACTCCCCCTAAGACTAAGCTTCATTTTATATTTTTCCCCCTCAGTCTAATGCCAGATATCATATAAAATACATCATACATCATCTTCTCCTCCTTTCAAATACATCATCTTTTCCCTCGGATATTTTATCAAATATTACATCTTCTCCCCCTTTGTCATCAGACAAAAAGGATTGAATGAAGAAAAGAGATCCTCTATTTTTTTTTTGACTTTTTTTTTAATTATAAAAGTACACGAAAAATAAAATAACATACAAAAAAATTAAACTAAGCTATTAGGTTAGGGATGAATATAAGATTAAGGTTTTCCTTGATGAATTCATACCTATCTTCAAATAGTGGTTTAATGAATATGTCAGCCTATTGATGTTCAGTGTCTACAAACTGAATGTTGAGTACTCCTTTCTGAACATAATCTCTGATAAAATGGTGTTTGATCTCTATGTGTTTAGCTCTTGAGTGTAGGATCGGGTTTGTTAGACAAATTGCAGAGGTGTTATCACAATAAATGGGTATGTTGGATTCTAATATTTTGTAGTCTTCAAATTGAAGCTTCATCCAGAGTAGTTGAGAACTACAGCCAGCTGCTGAAATGTATTCAGCCTCTGCTGTTGACATGGCAATGGTGTGTTGTCTCTTATTGGACCAAGAGATCAAGTTGTCTCCTGAAAAGGTACAATAGCCACTAGTACTTTTCCTTTCAAGTTTATCTCCAGCATAGTCAGAATCATAGTATCCACTCAGTTTGTATATAAGAGTTTTCTTGTAGAACAAGGTGAGGTTGGTAATGCCTTTTAGGTATCTAAGGATTCTCTTAACGACAGTTAAATGGGATTTCCTAGGGTCAGAATGAAATCTAGCACATACGCATACACTAAATATGATATCAAGTCTCGAAGCAGTGAGATAGAGTAGAGATCATATCATTCCTCTGTAGGATTTTTGATCAACTTTTTGTCCTAAGTCATCCTTTTCAAGTGAGCAGGTAGGTTGCATTGGAGTAGCCATAGGTTTGCAATCACTCATCTTAAACTTCTTGAGAACCTCTTTTGTATATTTTGATGGATGAATGTATATACCTTTTTGACTTTGCTGAATTTGTATTCCTAGGAAGAACTTAAGTTCTCCCATCATACTCATTTGAAATTCGTGCTGCATTAATTCAGAAAATTCTGGCCACTGAAGCAAAAGTCTCAGTGTAGTCAATATCTCCTTGCTGACTGTAACCTTGTGCCACAAGTCTTGCCTTGTTTCTGACAACTTCACCTTTTTCATTTAGCTTATTCCTAAAGACCCATTTGGTTCCAACAATGTTCTTTTCTAGTCTTGGAACTAGATCCCAAACATCATTCCTCTTAAATTCATTTAACTCTTCTTGCATTGCAATAATCCATCCATCATCTGCCAATGCTTCACTAATAGAGGTAGGCTCAATCGATGAGAGTAAGCCAAACAAACTGATGTCTTTTAGTGATGATCTGGTTTTTAAAGAATCACTTCCACTTCCAATTATCAAATTTTCAGGATGAGATGATTGATATTTCCATCAAGGTTTCTCTTCTGATTTCTCATGATTGGTTCTGATTGGATCAGATTCATCCTTTGCAAATGTGTCACATGCTTCTGACTTGCTTGTATCCTCCACTTCTCCATGTTCTGCTGGTTTATCTGCTTCAACTTTCTCTGGTTCTTGTAAATCTAATATACACTCTATTCTGAATGTAACATGCAGTGTTGATTGCTTCAGCCCAAAATTGTTTTGCAACATTTAAATCATTTAACATAGTTCTGTCCATGTCTTGGAGTAATCTATTCTTTCTTCTAACTTATCTACAGATTTATCCTCTAAAGACTTGTCGTATGCTTGCTGGTATCTTCTGCTTTTGAAGTTCTTTTGCCTGCATCAGCTTTTGGTTCTGGTAGATCTGTATCAGCTTCATCTTGCTTTGACTTTTCAGGTCAAGCTATTTGTCATATAACATAATACAAATCAATTAATTTAAAAATAAACTCAATACAGCCAACCCATTAATTTTGCTTCCGGTGGTTTCTGCTTGTTTTTGAAACCACTGAAATACTATTTCTGTTGAAGTGTTAACATCACGTGAATCACTTGGATCCTCTAACACTTTGAAAACCTGCAGAATACTTATCTAGCTTTGATTTTTAAGATCAAGCTTCTTCTTATCATAGTAAACATAAATATCAAACAATAATAGTATTTATAGTAAGATGTAACCTCTATGTCAACAGTTTCAGTTTAACTCTGAAAATCCTCTTGTTTCTGATTTTCTGATTATGAATCTGTATGTTCTGTGATTAGATGGTTTGAATGAAGGGATTTGAATTCTCTTCCTGGTTTGTAGTCTTAATGAATTTTACTAGAGTATTTGAAGAACTCTCCTGATTCTGATTCTTCTCTTTCTGCTTGTTTTTGAAACCATTGAAATACTATTTCTGTTGAAGTGTTAACATCACGTGAATCACTTGGTTCCTCTAACACTTTGAAAACCTGCAGAATACTTATCTAGCTTTGATTTTTAAGATCAAGCTTCTTCTTATCATAGTAAACATAAATATCAAACAATAATAGTATTTATAGTAAGATGTAACCTCTATGTCAACAGTTTCAGTTTAACTCTGAAAATCCTCTTGTTTCTGATTTTCTGATTATGAATATGTATGTTCTGTGATTAGATGGTTTGAATGAAGGGATTTGAATTCTCTTCCTGGTTTGTAGTCTTAATGAATTTTACTAGAGTATTTGAAGAACTCTCCTGATTCTGATTCTTCTCTTTCTGCTGATATATCAGGTTCCTCTGATAATTTTGGAACTAATGAAAATTCTAATTCTTCTGGTTCTGGAATTGATGGTAACTCTGATTCTTCTGGTAGTTCCAGGTTTGTTGATATGAGTGATTTCTCTGTCTGTTCTGATTTGTGTGATATGTGTGATTTCTTTGATATTTCATGTTCCTCCTATGATTTTGGTTCTGGTTCTGATAGGTATTGTGTTGACCAGTTCTTCTTCTACCAGAGTCAATTGGCTTCTGTTTGGTAGATGTTGGAACATAGACCTTTTTCCCTTCATATGCTACCAACATCCATTCACTAGGCACCATGACTGGTGTATCACTTTGGTTGCTCAGAACATCTGCAACATAAACAATTTTATCTTTTGGTACCCAAATCTGGTTGGGTCCAAGTTTGTTAGTCTTGAAAAGTTTCTTGTTTTTCCTTGTATTTAGCATAGGACAAGACACTTTGAAATGATCTTTCTTGTAACAACCAGTACACACTATATCAGAGGGAACAGGTTTAAACATAGGTTTAGGTTTAATTATTGTTTCTTCAAATCCTATACCTCTATTTTCGTTCCTACTGACTCCATAAATCATAGAAGCATATTTGCTTCTTTCCATACCACTATCAAGAAATTCTTGAAGAACTTGTTCATGCATATCAGAATTACTTGTGGTATTTTCAATTTTTGTTGAATTAGGATTATTTTTTAGATTTAAACTTTCATCTTTAAGTTCAGCAAAACTGTTTTTCAAACATACATTCTTTGTTTTCAATTCTGCAATATCAGTTTTAAGAATGACACTTTCTGTTTTAAATTCTGCAATCTGATTTTTTAAAACATTAACTTCTTCTGTTAGATTTGTATTTTCTTTCTTAAGAGTTTTCAGTTTTAAAGATAATGTGTAATTACTGTTTAAAAAATCATTCAGAACAGTAATCAAATCAGATCGAGTGAATTCAGAATATACCTCAGTTTCATCATCTTCTGATTCTCTTCTAGAATCAGATTCTGTGTTGGATCCAGAGTTGGTCTGAGCCATCATAGCCAAATCTGCTTGTTCATCTTCAGAAGATTCATCAGAATCATCCCATGTATTGAAGTAGCAAAATTGATTTACAAGGAAGGGGGTTTGAATTGTAAATCTCCCTTTTTAAATTTTCCAGAAAAACTTCAGTTTTAAGCTCAAGAAAGTTCTTGGTTAAGGAAGCAAAAAAACAGAGAACGTTCTTGGTTTTATCAGAAAACGGAGAACGTTCAGTTTAGTATGTAAAATAGAAAAACGATTTTGTATTTCAAACTTAAAAAAACAATCAAACTTGATAAGGAGGTTAGGGATAAGAAATACGACACGCAAATATATCCTGGTTCACCCAAACTTGGGCTACGTCCAGTCCTCACGAAGTGAGATTTTCCACTAAGTGTTTAAAACAAGAACCTTCTTGGTTTTACAGCACCTGGTCTAGATCAACCTTGATCTTTGTTTTCAGAACTTAAACTAATTCCTATCCAGAAAAAGTTTAACCAAATCACCTATCAATCTTGATAGGATTTCTTACAATCTACCCAAACTATCTTTTACTCTTATAGTTTGAGCTTACAATGATGATGAGATTGATTTTGTTTAGAATCTGTGAATTCTCAACTCTTGTTTGAGATTCGATTCTTTACAGATAAATCAGAATATATATCAGAGTAAAACAATTTAACTAAAAACTGATTCTGTAAGAGATTTTCAGAACTTCAAGTATGAATGTGAATGATTTTGATAGTTGTGTTAGCACGTGAACTTCTTATGTTTCCTTGAGCTGTGGCCTTCCTTTTATAGGCTTGAGAGCCTTGAATAAAGGCCAATATAGCCGTTGTAAAGGCCTTGTGTCAGACTGGTCCAGTGGCTTTATTTCTAATTAAAAATAATCCTTTTATTTTCCTGATCAGTCTTGAGCTGTAGTGTTTTGGATCAATCTTTCTTGAGTTGTTAATGATCTTCTGAAGCTTCTGATAAGTGGCAATATTGTTGTCTTGATTTGAGGCTTTGGATCAATAAAAACAGATTGAGATCAATCACGAATAGCTTGATGTAAGGAGCTTGTACTGAAGCTTCTAAAACTGCCTGGAGATTGATGATCGTTTTGGACGTTTGTTCTTTAGGTATCCTCTGTTAAATTCCATAATGTATCCTCTGGTAATTTCCAGAATGTATCTTCTGGTAATTTACTTCATGAGGTATCTTCTGGAGTCTGATAATTACTGTTTCCAGAACAGTCTGGACAGGCTTGTTTGAGAGTCTTTGTCTTTCTCAATTCGAAAGTTCTCTTGATCTGAATTGATCCTATGTGTTCTCTACCATGTAGTGATCATATCCATGTAACTTCCAGAGCCAACAACTTCAATTAAGTGTTGGAGAAAGTTTGGTCTTTATGGTGTCGTGGTCTGGCAAACATTCTCCGTTTTCCAGAATGTGGAGAATGTTCTCTGCTGCTGTTTTCTTTGATTCTTTTGAAACTTGTCTATGATTTAAAACACTCAAAAGCACAGGTTAAATTAACAATACATTTAGAATCATAATTAAACAATCTTTAATTAACCTTTGTTTGTTTTCATCAAAACATTAAATTTGAGAGTTTTTCTTAACAGTAGCCATCATGCTTTTCTTCTTAGTTCTGAAATCTTTCCTCTGGTACTTCCCTTTCTCCATATTTGGACATTTTGACTTGATATGTCTAGATTCATTGCATCCGTAGCAGATGATACCTTTCTTGTCATGTGTATCATCACTTCCTTTGTTGGACTGATTGGAATATCTCTAGGGAAATTTATTCCTTCTTTTATGCCACATCTTTCTGAACTTCCTGGATAAGAAAGCAATTTCTTCTTCCTCTAGGTTCAGACTTTGATCGTCTGAATCACTATTTTCTAACGTTGCTTTCAGAGCCTTCTTCTGCTTGGATTTTAAGGCTAGAGTTTTGTTCTTCTTCTTGGGTTCATCTTCTTCCAATTCAATTTCATGTGATCTGATAGAGCTGATTAATTCTTCCAGCTTTAGAGTATTCAGATTTTTAGCTTCCTGAATAGCAGTGATCTTTGGTCTCCACTTGATTGTCAGACTTTTAAGTATTTTCCTTAGATGATCAGCAGTAGTGTAGCTCTTTTCTAGTACCCTTAATCCTGATACTAGAGTCTGGAATCTGGAAAACATAGTTTCAATGTCTTCATCTTCTTCCATCTTGAATAACTCGTACTTCTTGACTAGAATGTTAGCCTTTGCTTCTTGGACTTGCTTAATAAATTTGTAACTCAGAATCAAACTATCATAGATGTTCTTCGCTGTTTCTCTGTTAGTGCATTTGTCGAACTCATTGAACGTGATTGCATTGATCATGAACGTTCTGGATTTGTGATGCAACTTGAACATCTTCTTTTGATCAGCATCCATATCTCTTCTGGAAATTTTAACACCATCAGCATCTTCTGGAGCAGTATAATCATCTTCCACCAAGTCCCAAAGTTCAGGATCTTGTGAAATAAAAAAACTTCTCAGCCGGACATGTTGATCCCTTGGATCTTTCCTCAAACATTGTAAAGTGCTCAGCCTTGAGACCGAGCGCTGATACCAATTGAAGGTGCAAACACGAGAAGGGGGGTTGAATTGTGTTGGTCAAACTTGATTACTTTTGCTATTTTGTTGAATGTTAATGTGAATTATTCGATATATAACTAATCAGATTCAGCAGCGAATATTAATAACATAATAACACAATAACACAGCAATTTATACTTGTTCACCTTTAACTAGGCTACGTCCAGTCCCTTCCTCCAGAAGGCCTTTTCACTAATTCAAACTCCTTTGAATTACAACACCACTGACCCTACAAGCCAGTCTTCCCAAACAGCCTGACAACCCCAGACTTTTGAGGAACAACAACACCTTGACTATAACAGCCAAGTCTTCTCAAACAGCCTGACAACCCCAAACTTTTGAGGAACAACAACACCTTAACTAAACCAGCTAAGTCTTCTCAAACAGCCTGATAACCCCTGGCTTTTGAGGAACAACAACACCTTGACTAAACCAGCCAAGTCTTCTCAAACAGTCTGACATTTCTAGACTTTTGAGGAACTTCACAACCTTAAACCTACAAGCTAAGTCTTTTTCTAACAACCTGACAACCCCAGATTTTAGAAGAAACTTCAACACTATAGGATTTACTATAAGGGATCGAAATTAGAACTGAGTAATTACTTCTGGAAAGTTGATACTCACAATATGCTTAAAGTGAACTAGAGTGTTTGCTTCTGAATAATTTATGATGACGATCAACTTCACACTATAAGAAAAGAACACTTAAAAAATATTTATCTTTTAAGCATGTGTTTCTCTCCTTTAACCTCTCTGAATACTTATGAATTTTTGCTTGAGTTCTTCTACTTTTCGATGCTTTATTCTTCAGCATTAAGCCTCTATTTATAGTTGAACTTTAGGGCTTCACTGATACTTTACTTCAGGAGTGTATTTTGATTAATCTGTTTTGAAAATATTCTGGAGTAGTTTGCTCAGATTCTGTTTTGAGTCTTTTGCTCACTGATGCTTTACTTCTGGAGTGTATTTCAATTAATCTATTTTGAGCATTTTTCTCTGCTTCTGTTTTGAGCATGCTTTTAGCTAGATTTTGTTTCTCGAGTATTTTGCTCCAATTCTGTTTTGAGCATATTTCTCAGATTCTGTTTTGAGCATATTTCTCTAACAGATTCCCTTGATGATATCCTCTGGTGATCATCCTCTGGTGATGTCATCCTCTGATTTCTACTTCTGGTGACATCCTTGGTGACATCATCCTCTGATTTCTGCTTCTAGTGACATCATCTTCTGGTGACATCCTTTGGTGACGTCATCCTCTGATTTCTGCTTCTGGTGACGTCATGTTCTTGTTTATGGTTCTGATGACATCTTCTGATTTTTCATTCTTCTTCTAAGTCAAAATACGATTTTCATAAAATACATTTGTTAACATCAAAACTTTAATTGCAAGAACCAATTTGTTTCCAACAGTTTCATGTATAATTCCTTGAGTTTTATAAGACTCATTAAATAAACTAGAATCATACTTTATTCCTCTATACTATGAAATCTCTTAATCTTTCTACTAAATTGATTTTCAATTTCAATTACAAAGATTCTAAACATGTCAAGCACTTCACTTTTATTTTTCATTAGATATACAAAAGTATAGTCAGAACGATCGTCAATAAAAGTGATAAAATAACAATTTTCATTTCTTATTAACGTCTCATCAAATTCACATATATGATAGTGTAATAAATCTAAAGACTCGGATTTTCTAACTATAGATTTATGTAAACTCTTTGTTATTTTAGCTTGACTACAAAAATCACAATTTTTTTAATCATTTAAAGATAAAATTGGTATTAAACATGAGTTACTTAAGTTTGAAATAACATGTGTTCACATGACAAAGTCTAGCATGTCAAATATTAAAATCACACAACATTTAACAGAAGTAGACGTTCTGAATTTAAACATTTAAATTTAAACATGCCTCGGATATAAGTAAACTCTGCCTAATTTAGAAAAATAATAAACAACATTTTTTTTCTCTAGACAGGTTGTCATACTCTTTAGAGAAAATCATTTTGTTTTAAGAATTCTTGAAATCTTTCCAAATATAGGCAGTTTGTCGATAATAACAATCAATTTGAAATTCATCTAAAGTCATACCTTTGAAGTGGCAAAATTGATTTACAAGGAAGGGGGTTTGAATTGTAAATCTCCTTTTTAAAATTTCCTGAAAAAACTTCAGTTTTAAACTCAAGAAAGTTCTTGGTTAAGGAAGCAGAAAAACGGAGAACGTTCTTAGTTTTATCAGAAAACGGAGAACGTTCAGATTAGTGTGTAAAACAGAAAAACGGTTTTGTATTTTAATCTTAAAAACAATCAAACTTGATAAAGAGATTAAAGATAAGAAATACCACACACAGATGTATCCTGGTTCACCCAACTCGGGCTACGTCCAGTCCCCACAATTGTGAGATTTTCCACTAAGTGTTTAAAACAAGAACCTTCTTGGTTTTACAGCACCTAGCCTAGATCAACCTTGATCTTTGTTTACAGAACTTAATCTAATTCCACCTGGTATCAGATTAATCAACTCACCTATCTGTCTTGATAGGATTTCTACCTCAAACTATATTAAACTCTTATAGTTTGAGTTTTACAATAATGAGATTGTTTAGAATATGAAATGTCTCAACTCTTGTTTGAGATTTCAATTCTTTTACAGATAAATCAGTATGAATATATCAGAGTAAAATGAATTTAAATACAACTGATTCTGTAAATGATTTGCAGAATTTCAAGTATGTGAATGTGAATGATTTGGAGAAACTTGTTAGAACTTGAGCTTCTGTGTTTTCCTTGAGTTGTGGCCTTCCTTTTATAGGCTTGAGAGCATTTAATAAAGGCCAATATAGCCGTTGTTAATGCCTTTATCTGACTTGACCAGAGGCATTATTTTTAAATAAAAATAATCCACTTTTGACTCTTTTTATTTTCTATTTAGGCTGAGCTGTATGTTGCGTTTTGAATCAAACTTTCTTGAATATTTAATGATCCTCTAATGCTTCTGATAAGAGATAATATTGCTAGTTTGAGCTGAAGCTTTGAACCATTCAAAACAAATTGAAAACGATCATGAAAGCTTGATGTAGAAAGCTTGTACTGAAGCTTTTAAAACTGACTGGAGATTGCTGATCATTCTGGACTTTTTGTACTTTAGGTATCCTTGGAGGCTGATAATCAATTTGAACGTTTTTGTGGCCATATTGGAAACGGACTTTAACTTCAAGATTGTTTTAACAGTCTTGACAGTCATTTCCCAGAATTGTCTGGACAGGCTTGTTTGAGAGTCTTTTTCTTTTGCAATTCGAATGTCCTCTTTGATTTGAATAGATCCTATGTGTTCTCTGCCATGTAGTGATCATATTCATGTAACTTCCAGAGCCAACAACTTTAATTAAGTGATGGAGAAAGTTGGGTCTTTATGCTGTCACAGCCTGGCGAACATTCTTCGTTTTCCAGAATGTGAAGAATGTTCTCTGCTTTTGTTTTCTTTGATTCTTTTGAAACCTATCTTTGAATTAACACACTCAAAAGCACAGGTTAAATTAACAATATACTTAGAATCATAATTAACAATCTTTTAATTAACCTTTGTTTATTTTCATCAAAACTTTAAAATTGAGAGTTTGTCTTAACAATCTCCCCCTTTTTGATGATGACAAACATGTTAATTTAGATTTTAATTTTGATTCTAATTTTGAAAGAGCTTGAAAGCTCCCCCTCAATTTGTGCAGTGATTTAAATTTAACAGAAGATAAATCATGCAATTTCAAAAGATAAATCAATTCAGCAAATGGATTCATAAAGACATTTCATTAGATGTCAATGACAATTACATAGTGAGATTAAGTCAGAAAATATACAGAAGTACCAAATACGAAACGACTTCTATCTAATTAAGGACTAAAACTTAATCTAAAATCTTCAAATTAATTCTCCCCCTTTGTCACAACAAAAAGGTAGGAGAAAAAGATCCTCATATGCCAAGGATGGTGAAGATCCTTCTGAAGATGAGGACTTGGCAGGATTTGCAACAGGTGGAGGAGATGGAGAAGGATGAATAGGAGGAGGAACAAGTCCAAGCTTTGGAGCAAGTTGTTCTTTTATCCATGTGCGCAGGAGGGTGGACTCTAAATCCTGCTGAGTTTGGCGTGACATAATAGTTTGTAGGGCAGCCATGATCTCAGAGTTTGTAGGTTCCTTTGGTGGAGGAGGAGGCATAGCAGAAGCAGGATGAGTGGAAGTTGGAGGAGTGGAGGCAGAAGGTGAGGGATTGGTTTTCTGATTAATGGATGGTCCAAGAGTATCAGAAAAAGTCAAGAATTGACTTATCCCAAAGAGATAAGGATTGGTTTTCTGTGGGGAAATGAAGAGGGGTGACATAGAGGAGACGTGCTGATGTGGTAGGAGAGTGCACATGTCGTCTATGGGTGAATGGATGTGGTGGAGAAAGTCTGTGGAGGACAAGGTTGTAGTTGGGGGAAAAACGGAGAAAGTGTGAGGAAGGTTTTGGGAACTTTCTCTATTTTCAACAGAATGTTCTTGAGCAGTTTCAGCTGCTTCAGGAAGGTCTGGAGATGGTTGTGGGGAGGCTGGGATTGGAGCAGGATCAGCAGCTCTTTTCCTTGAGGAGCGCTTTCTTTTTAGTGAGGATGGAAAGGATGAGGGAGCAGCTGCCTCAGAAGAAGCTTTCTTCATGTGAGAGATGTTTTTTGAAGAAAACTTGGAGATTTTGATCAAGCTTTTCTCATTACTGAGAGGGATTTGAAAATGCCTGAATATCTTGGTCAAAATCATCCCATAAGGGACAGTATTGTTCCTGTAATCCTTGTTGGCTGCAGTAATCATATGATGAATGATTATGTGAGGAAGGTTTAGACGCTTGCAGTTTAAAAGGTGATGGATTACAAGGGCATCATTATCAGAGACATACTCATGACTTCCACAGTGGGGAAGTATGGTGTGATGACTGATGCTATTGAAAATTTTGAGAAAGGATTTGAGGAAGGTTGAGAGTTTTCGTGTAGACCCTTCTAGGAACAGATCAGAGAGTACCTCTGTCTTGTTCAGGTTTAAAGCATTATACCATTTTTCTCTATAAATGGCAGGCCCTTCAGTGGGAAGATTCAGAATTGTGGCAAGAGTTTCAGGGTTTAGGATGATTTCAATCCCTTTAACTTTGGAGATGATCAGGGACTTATCAGAGAAAGTCTTTGCTTGGCAGTAGAATGCCCTGATTACATCTGAGTAATAGCATTCTGATGTCTGAAGGAAGGAAGTCCAGCCTAAAACATCAGTGTGATGTTTTATAGCATTTCCATCAACGACCAGATTGTCAAACATGACAATCCGTCCTACTCCAATAGGACGATCAGCCCATTTTTCTTTGAAAGTTTTAGTTACAGAGAGGGGAATCAGAGGGATGTTATGAGAGTCAGATGGAGAACGGTGGGGAGCAGAAGGAGTAGTGGAGGGGCAGAAGAAACAGTGTGGGGGGCAGAAGGAATAGTGGGGGGTCAGAAGATACGTTTGGAGGGGCAGAAGGAGTGGTAAGGGGGGCAGAAGGAAATGGCTTCTTTTTGAGCTGTTTTGGTGCCCTTGTTTTACTTCTCTGGGGAATCTTCAAATTCTTCCTAGCTAGGTATTGAGAGAGGGTTACAACAGATTTTTTCTTCATGGTTTTAGAGGGGGGTTGAGATGGTTTGGATGGAGAGGCAATTTCATTTAACTTCTTTCTCTTCTGATTGGGAGGAGTTGTAAATGAAGGTTCAGGAGTTTGCTGTTGTGTTTGGGATGTTTTTTGTTGAGAGGTTGCTAGAACACTGGAAGGAGGGACATCCATTTCTTCCTCATCAGAGTCAGAAATTATAAACACGGAAGCATCAGTGTTTTTAGGGTTTGAAGTCCCTATTCCAGAAAGAATTCGCATAGACCTTCGTTTTGAGGGTTTAGTGGTGTTTCTCAAGTGAGGAGGAACTTGAGCAGTGTTAGGTACATATCGAGGGTGAGAAGGAGGGAAAATCGTTGCCAGTGGTCTAATGGGGAGAGGGATAGGGCTTCATTCCCTTGAAGATGAAGATGAGGATTCTGATGAAGAAAAGGGCATTTTGATGGGAGAGGGTCTGGGTGGTGGAGAAGGTGAACGATTTCGAATTGGAGAAGAAGGTGGTGGTGATGGTGATTTAGCCTGTGTATTTTTACGAGCACTGGATTTTGTTCTGGCCATTGGAGTTTTTTCAGAAGGGTAAAAGGATTTAAAAGAAGACGAAGGGAAGGATTCTGAAGGGTTTGTGAGAAACTGCAAACGCAGAATTACCTTTTTAGAGAGAATAGATAATGATGAGTGAAACCTAGGGAAGGAGGTTTTGAAAAGATGTAACGCCACAACTTTGAAGGGGTGTCAGGGCATTTTTGGAGGCAGGGGACAAGAGCATTAAATGCCAAAACTCCTCTTTTCCTTTTTGCATGCGTAGACAGGAAGTGACACGCAGAAGACAAAGTTAATTTAAAAAAAACGGAGAAAGCTGCCTGAAACACGGAGATTGATAAACGTTCTCCGTTTTCTGCAGAAGCAGTTTTTAATGAGATTTCACTGGATTTCTCATGATTTTCAGTCTTTCCTTTATTGAATTAAAACTCTCCTCAACAAGAGGCTTTGTAAATACATCAGCAAGCTGATTTTGGGTATCAACAAAGATTAATTCAATGTTTTTCTTGCTAACATGATCTCGAATGAAATGATGCTTGATTTCAATGTGCTTAGATCTAGAATGTTGAATTGGATTTTTAGACAAATTTATGGCACTGGTATTATCACAGTAAATTGGAACATTAGAATAACTTACAGAGAAGTCTTCAAGTTGATTCTTTATCCAAATTACTTGGGAGCAACAATTTGCAGCTGATACGTATTCAACTTCAGCAGTTGATAGTGCAATTGTGTTTTGCTTCCTACACGACCAACTGATTAAAGCTTCTCCCAGGAACTGGCATGAGCCACTTGTGCTTTTTCTTTCAGTTTTATCCCCAGCATAATCAGCGTCGCAGTAAGCTACAAGATCAAAATGTGAACCTTTTCTATACCAAAGGCCAAGATCAGTGGTACCAACAAGATATCTAAAAATTCATTTTACAGCAGTTAAATGAGATTCTTTGGGTGCAGATTGAAATCTATCACATAATCCTACTGCAAATACAATATCAGGCCTACTTGCAGTTAGATATAACAAAGAACCAATCATTCCTCTATACTCTTTTTCAGAGACAGATTTTTCATTTTCTTCTTTGTCCAATGAAGAAGATGGATACATGGGAGTAGTCATGATTTTGGCTTCATTCATTTTATATTTTGTTAAAAGATCTTTTGTATATTTTTCTTGACAAATAAAAATGCCATCATCATGCTGCTTAATTTGTAAACCAAGAAAGTATCTCAACTCCCCCATCATGCTCATTTCAAATTCACTTTGCATAAGATTTGAAAAGGCATCACACATTTTTTCATTGGTGGAACCAAAGATTATATCATCAACATACACTTGCACTATGAGTAAATCATTTTTATCATTTTTCTTAAAGAGTGTAGTGTCAATGTTTCCTCTGGAAAAACCATTTTTGATTAAAAAAGAACTTAATCTTTCATACCAAGTTCTTGGTGCTTGTTTCAGACCATATAGAGCCTTCATAAGTTTATAAACATGGTCTAGTTTTGATTTATCTTCAAAACCAGGGGGTTGTCGTACATAAACTTGCTCATTTAAAAAACCATTTAAAAAAGCACTTTTTACATCCATTTGAAAAAGTTTTATGAGTTTATGAGATGCATATGCAAGAAGGATTCGTATAGCCTCTAACCTTGCAACTGGTGCGAAAGTTTCATCATAGTCAATACCTTCTTGTTGATTGTAACCTTGAGCAACCAGTCTGGCTTTGTTACGAATGACCTTACCTTCTTCATCCAGTTTGTTTCTAAACACCCATCTTGTTCCTATGATGGTCTGGTTTTGAGGATCTGGTACAAGATTCCAGACTTCATTCTTTTCGAACTGATGAAGTTCTTCTTTCATCGCATTAATCCAAGATTGATCAACAATGGCTTCTTTGATTGACTTTGGTTCGAGTTGGGAGATCATTGCCATGTTGTTGTTGTCATCCACTTTGAAAGACATTTTGGTTCGAATTCCATCAGCTGTATTTCCAATAATCTGATCATGGGGATGATCACTGATTGTTTTCCAGCTTTTTGGAAGAGAATTGAGTGGAGACTGTTTATCAGTCTGTTTCCTGGGGAACATTCTGCTGCTGCTGTCCAGAATGTTCTTCTTCTTCATCATCTTTCTTGCTCATTACCAGATCATCAAATTCATCAAATAATACATGTATACTAATTTCAACAACCTTTGTTTTGACATTAAACACACGAAATTCTTTAGATTCGGTTGAGTATCCCAAAAATATGGCTTTGTCTAATTTAGCATCAAACTTTCCAAGGTTTTATTTGTTGTTCAAGATGTAACAATAACAACCAAAAATGTGAAAATATGAAATGTTTGGCTTTCTATTTTTCCAGATTTCATATGGTGTTTTGTTGATGATTTTTCTTATTGTCACACGGTTTAAAATGTAGCATGAAGTGTTTATGGCTTCAGCCAAAAAGTATTTTTCAACATTTGATTCTTCCAACATTGTTCTTGCCATTTCTTGCAATGTTCTATTCTTTCTTTCAACAACTCCATTTTGTTGAGGAGTTCTTGCACAAGATAGATTATGAGAAATGCCAAGATCTTCAAAAAAGTTTTTAAAAGAGGCATTTATGAATTCTCCTCCATGATCACTTCTTACAGAAATGATTTTGGAATCTTTTTCATTTTGAACCTTCTTACAAAAGTTTTTGAAAGCATCAAATGCATCATCTTTTTGTTTTAAAAATAAGACCTATGTATATCGAGAGTAATCATCAACAATAACAAAACCATATCTCATTCCACCTAGACTTGTTGTTTTAATAGGACCAAAAAGATCTATGTGAAGCAGCTCAAGGACTCTATTTGAGGAAATAAAATCTTTTGGACGAAAGCTACTTTTAACTTGTTTTCCTTTAGCACAGGCTTCACATATTTTATCTTTATCAAAATTGATTTTTGGTAATCCTCTAACAAGTTCTAGTTTTGAAATCTTTGAAATAGTTTTCATACTGATGTGTTCTGTCCTCTTCTGCCAAATCCATTTATCTTTGTTTATGGACATGAAGCAGGATTCATCAGGTAATTCTTCAAGGTATAAAACATAAAGATTTTTCTTTCTTATACCTGAAAAAATGAGTTCGCTAGTTTTGTTTTTAACTTCACAGAAGTTTGGTTTAAAGATAACCTCGAAGCCATTGTCACATAGTTGACTTATGCTTAAGAGATTATGTTTCAGACCTTCTACATATTGAACATCAGAAATTTGAGCTGAGTTTTTCTTACCAATGGTTCCTTTACCTTTGATTCGAGCTTGGTTGTTGTTACCAAAGGTTACTGAACCTCCTTCTTTCTTTTCAAATGTCATGAAACAACTTTTATCTCCTGTCATATGTCTTGAACAGCCACTGTCCAAGAACCATGGCTTTTTCTTGACAAGTTGAAATTCATTCTGCATAAGGTGTTACATTAACTTTAGGTACCCACTTGGTCTTGGGTCCTTGAGAGTTAGATTTGAGTTTGGATTTTCTTTTGAAATAACATGCTGATTCATTGTGACCATATTTAGAGCAATGAGAACATTTTAGTGTTTGAGATTTTCTTAAAAACTGAGGTTTGATAGGAGTTGGTAAAATCCCAGAGTGTTGTCCCTTTAAAACTTTTGGAGAATATTTATGTCCAGAACGTTCTCCCTTTTTCAGGTTGCCTGGGGAACGTTCTCCCTTTTTCTGGTTTTGAAAACTGTCACTTTTTATTCCAGATGTTTTCAGATTTGTAAAATTTCTTTTGTTTTTGATTTTATAATCTCTCTTTTTGAAATAACATGCAAATTCTAGATGTCCTATTTTATTGCAATATGAACACTTTGTTTTACATGTATTTTCTTTTCTTTCTGGAACAAAGAAATTTTCATATAATTTCATTATTTGTGTTTTATCAAAACCAAGTCCTGCTTTATGAAAGATGCCTACTTGAGATCCCATTATTTTTTGAAGGGTTTCAGTAGCTTTGATGAACTGTAATAAATCATTTTTCAGAATTTCAATTTCAACTTTAAGGAGAACGTTCTCCTTTTGTGTTACAGAACATTCTGGTTTTTCAAGATTTTCAGTTTTGTAACTTTCAAACTGACATTGTTTCAGATCTTGAATAATTTCTTTAAGTTCATTATTCATAGTCTGAGCTTTCTCTTTCTCTTCTTTTTCTTTATAAAATGTTCTTTCAAGGAGCTACATTTTTGAATAAGAAGATTTGAATCATTAAGTAGGTTATCAAACTCATTTCCCATTTGTTCACATAGAGAGCAAGGTTCAGATTTATTTACCTCATTTTCTTTTGTGCATGCCATTAGACATATGTTGGCTTCTTCTTCTTTTTCTTCTTCTGTTTCTGATTCTTCTGAATCATCCCATGTGGCCAACATTGATTTCTTTTTAAAATGGAATCTTTTTGGTGTTTTCTTGTTTAATGGACATTCTGCTTTGTAGTGTCCAAGTTTGTTGCAGCCAAAACATGTGATCTGACTCTTATCTACTTTTGTCTTGGGATTTTCTTTTCTGCTTGGAAATCTCCTTTTTAACTGATCTCTTCTTCTCATCATTCTCTGAATCTTTCTGGTGAGTAGAGCTACTTCTTCATCAGTATCTTCATTTTCTTCTAAGTCCTCTTCTGTTTGTGATGGTGAATTTTGATGTGCTGCTTTTAATGCTATTGCTTTATTCTTCTTGATTAGTTTGTCTTCTTGTAACAATACTTCATGTGCTCTTAATGTACCAATCAATTCTTCTAGTGCCAATGCGTCAAGGTTTTTGGCTTGACTTATGGCAGTCACCATTGGCCTCCAGATTGTTGGAAGGCATCTCATGATTTTTCTGACTCTATCTTGCACTGAGTATGCCTTTCCTAAGGAGCGCATCTCAATTACAATGGTTGTAAACCTTGCATACATCTCATCAATGGTCTCACCTTCATTCATTTCAAAAAGTTCGAATTTCCTTATGCCTATGTCAATTCTGGTTTCTTTAACATGGCTTATTCCTTCATGATGAGTTTGCAATGTGTCCCATATTTCTTTGGCAGTATTGCATTCATCAATTCTTTCGCTTTCTTCCCTGCTTAAAGCACATGATAAAAATAATTGAGCTTTAGAGTTTAAGAGTACCTTAGTTTTGTCTTCAGCTGTCCAGTCAGCTTCTTTTTTTCCAGATGATGCTAGATCATCTTGATTTATCTTTGGAATGTAATCTCCATCAGTTATGATACGCCACATTCCTATGTCATAAGATTTTAGAAAAAGCTTCATTTTGTTTTTCCAGAAATACTAGTATGTCCCATCAAAGTAAGGTGATCTGTTTGAGGACCCTCCTTCAACTATGTATTTAGCTTTTGACATTTCCTTCTGGATCTTTTCTCTAACACTGTTTAGGTGTTTTAATCTTAGAGACCGTGCTCTAATGCCAATTGAAGTGGCAAAATTGATTTACAAGGAAGGGGGTTTGAATTGTAAATCTCCTTTTTAAAATTTCCTGAAAAAACTTCAGTTTTAAACTCAAGAAAGTTCTTGGTTAAGGAAGCAGAAAAACGGAGAACGTTCTTGGTTTTATCAGAAAACGGAGAACGTTCAGATTGGTGTGTAAAACAGAAAAACGGTTTTGTATTTTATTCTTAAAAACAATCAAACTTGATAAAGAGATTAAAGATAAGAAATACCACACACAGATGTATCCTGGTTCACCCAACTCGGGCTACGTCCAGTCCCCACAATTGTGAGATTTTCCACTAAGTGTTTAAAACAAGAACCTTCTTGGTTTAACAGCACCTAGCCTAGATCAACCTTGATCTTTGTTTACAGAACTTAATCTAATTCCACTTGGTATTAGATTAATCAACTCACCTATCTGTCTTGATAGGATTTCTACCTCAAACTATATTAAACTCTTATAGTTTGAGTTTTACAATAATGAGATTGTTTAGAATATGAAATGTCTCAACTCTTGTTTGAGATTTCAATTCTTTTACAGATAAATCGGTATGAATATATCAGAGTAACATGAATTTAACTACAACTGATTCTGTAAATGATTTGCAGAATTTCAAGTATGTGAATGTGAATTATTTGGAGAAACTTGTTAGCACTTGAACTTCTGTGTTTTCCTTGAGCTGTGGCCTTCCTTTTATAGGCTTGAGAGCATTTAATAAAGGCCAATATAGCCGTTGTTAATGCCTTTATCTGATTTGACCAGAGGCATTATTTTTAAATAAAAATAATCCACTTTTGACTCTTTTTATTTTCTGTTTAGGTTGAGCTGTATGTTGCGTTTTGAATCAAACTTTCTTGAATATTTAATGATCCTCTAATGCTTCTGATAAGAGATAATATTGCTAGTTTGAGCTGAAGCTTTGAACCATTCAAAACAGATTGAAAACGATCATGAAAGCTTGATGTAGGAAGCTTGTACTGAAGCTTTTAAAACTGACTGGAGATTGATGATCATTCTGGACTTTTTGTACTTTAGGTATCCTTGGAGGCTGATAATCAATCTGGACGTTTTTGTGGCCATATTGGAAACTGATTTTGACTTCAAGATTGTTTTAACAGTCTTGACAGTCATTTCCAGAACTGTCTGGACAGGCTTGTTTGAGAGTCTTTTTCTTTTGCAATTCGAATGTCCTCTTTGATTTGAATAGATCCTATGTGTTCTATGCCATGTAATGATCATATTCATGTAACTTCCAGAGCCAACAACTTTAATTAAGTGATGGAGAAAGTTGGGTCTTTATGCTGTCACAGCCTGGCGAACATTCTCCGTTTTCCAGAATGTGAAGAATGTTCTCTGCTTCTGTTTTCTTTGATTCTTTTGAAACCTATCTTTGAATTAACACACTCAAAAGCACAGGTTAAATTCACAATATACTTAGAATCATAATTAACAATCTTTTAATTAACCTTTGTTTATTTTCATCAAAACTTTAAAATTGAGAGTTTGTCTTAACAACCTTAAGATTATCTGTTGAGTTATCTTCTGAATTTCTCCATGTATTTGTCATCGGTAATCTGATACTTGAGGTAGCAGCTACAACACACTTTTTAGCTCGAAGTTCCTCGGTATCATATTTCTTCTTTATAGCATTTCAGGCTACAATCCACTTTTTAGCTTCAAATTCCCCTTCTTTATAGTATCTCATACTTGTCTAGCACTATTGTTGGAACTGTAATATTCATACAGATCACCAACAAGTCTATTAAGAATATAATTCTTATAAAGGTAATCATTACCCTCCCATGGGTTAATTCTCCAGCCTTCTTATCCTTTTCTGTTTGCCTCAAATAAACATATCCAGTAATGTCTTCGTTTGACATGGCAGAAAAAACGTCTTAAATTGTTGTATTTTGAGTTTGAAAAAACTATTTAAAAATCACAATTTGTGCCACCGAATATATTACTAGGTTGAGTCGCAGACTAGGTCGCTCTCTTTAAGATGTTTCGCGGCACTGCCCAAATTGTGCAAGACAGACTATCAACCACGACATTCCCAAGATAAAACAGCCCAGATTCACCGTGTCAGAGTTCCACTGCACCATAGAAAACGGTTCTAGAATTACACCCTCAATATGGCTATTAAAGCCACTCTCAATATGACGGTTAAAGTCACTCTCAATAAGACGGTTAAAGCCTCGCAATATGGTACTATGACCACTCATAAATCAAAATGACTATACTTTAAAGGATTGCGGCATAAAAACCACTCTAAAGGACTGCGACATAAAAACCACTCTAAAAGACTGCGACATAAAAACCACTCAAAATTGATAGTGGTATTTTGACCACTCAAAATTGATAGTGGTATTATGACCACTCAAAAATCGACGGGACTGCGTTATAATATATCGAATGGACTACGATATAACAACCGCTCTAAAATATCGAAGCGACTACGGTACAATACCACTCTAAAATATCGAAGGGACAGAAAGAAATGGGAGAAGTGGCTCGATAACAATCGAGCATAATATAAGAGGGAGAAAAGAAAAAGTTGGGAAATGCATCCAACTTTGGTGTGCTTTTCACATTAAATTGACATTTTATATAGTGATGGAAGCAAATCCACATATGTTTTTTAACCAATGTGAGACTTCAACAAAATTTTGAGAATATTTATATAGTGATTAAAACTATTCAAAATGAGAGTTTTTGAATGTGGGACTTCAACAAGTTTTAAATTCACACATTATGTTCCAACATAAATGAAATACTAATATGTGGTTTTGTAATTGCAATTCAATTAATGACCGCAAAAACATTGATACGTTGAAATTCGAGTTTAAATTTGAGATTTTTCATTTCTTTACACTTAAAAGTGTGTGAGTCAGCCACTATCTACTTGAAAAAAAATATAATAGATGAATTAAAGTTGTAAAATCCAATATAAATTCTTAAGAGTTGCATTATTAATAAAAAGTCAGTGAATTTCTTCAAGATGCATGGTGTGACGATAAGGACCGTACCTAAAATACCAATGATTTTGAAAATGATCTTAACAGTAGCAAAGATCAAAATCCTAATGTCCTTCCATTAACGAATCTAGAAAACAATCGTATGGGCGGCTGAATTTTCTTTTTTATTAATACATATTATACAAAATTATTATGATATTGTTAAAAAATAATATAATTATATTAATATACTGGCAAATTTGTATTCAGGAAGTGGCTGTAAACATCCCTTATAGTGTGTTTGATTTGGAGAGGTTTGAAAGAGATGAGATGTAATATTTTAAAACAAGTGTGTTCGCTATAAATTTTAAGAGGGGAGAGGAGCAAAATTTAAGGGTGTTCACGATGCAGTTTGAAGAAAAATCCATTCAATCCAAATATAAAATTATATACGGTTTAATTTAGATTGAGGTTTGCAAATGTAAATATCAATATTTTAAAAATACAATAAAATAATATATTTGATGTAAAATATAATATATTTAAATTTAACATTACAGAATAATAATGATGATTATATTTGAAATATATGAAATAGCAACAAAATAGATTAAATTAAATTAATAAGTATTATTAGAAAAAAAATTAAAAACCAACAAATAATATATAAATGCAATATGTCATACTAATAAAAAATAAATAAGTATTAAAATTGGTGGTTGCACCTTGGTTTGGTTTTGAAAAATGAATTTGCAATTTGATCTGATCCGTGCGGTTTTCACAAAAGAATATCGAAAAATTGTCCATGCGGATTAAGTTTTTGTACAATTGTTGATTTTTTGTATTGGTTTGTAGATTTTTTTGGATCTATTTGGATGTGAACACTGCAAACAAAATTCCTCCTTAAGTGATTTTTGATCTCCTCCGTTTTGGGGATTTGGATTGGAGGGAAGATATAACTTAAAATTCATTTAAAATCTCTTCTGTCTCTTAAATCAAATACAAAAGAATTAAAAATCTATATCTTTCTTCTCATCTCTTCATCTCTTTTAAATCAAATATGTTTCAACTTTTTCTCTCTCAGTATCTCTTCCCCTTCGTAGAAAGTCATTTTCTTCTCTCATTTTCGTTCATTAGTGTAATTAAACCTTGTTAGATCGGTTACTTGTCTGATCTAACATCAAGCGTTGTAATAAATAGTTAATTATAAAATCGGCTAAGATGATAGATGTAACAAGTCAAAACATTGATTTATTACATCGGTTAAATTTGAACCACTAAGATTACATTGAGTACTTTTGTAAACATCAAAATCCTAAGACTTAGAACCAACTTGATTCCAACATTTTTTAGTGTATGTGTGTTTTTATTTTTTGATATCTAATTTGTCTTTCTTGTTTGGTTTAGTGTCTGGGCTTTCAGGAAGTACAGAAACTACTCAAAGTCAAGTATCTGTTGGAATGGGACTGTTAGCTGGATCAACAATGCTGCTTCTGACTATAATATGGGGAACTTGTGTTATTGTTGGCAAGTGTGACATTGAGGATTCAATTGCAATAGATTCACAAGACACTAGAGGCTTCAGTTTAACTGGTATGCCATTTGATATTCTTCATTGTTCTATTTTAATTTTTTTGAGAGTCAATGCATAAAACTTATTTCTGCCATGTCATTCAGATTATAGTGTTTTCTTTCCTCATCTTTGTGGTCATTCAAGCAATCAACTCTCTTCTAAAACATTCACTGTGTTTTGTCTTTCACTATTTTTATGCTGGATACTTATTTGTTAATTGGATTGTTCTTTGAGGAGTGTCATGACTCATGAACCATTGTTAGAGTTTACGCTATAACGTCTCTAACACGTTCTCTCATGCTAGAGCCCCTTGGCTCAGAGCATGCGCAATGCACTGGACCGCCTACTTTATGCTTAGTTTCATCTCTTCCTCTCCCTCTCCCTTTTCTCCCTTCTCTCTCTTTATATATATATATATATATATATAGGATAATAGGGATGGTGAGTATTAAACTCTAGACTATATGTTAGACTCTTGTATCATGTTATGAACCAACTATTCTAAAAGCTTAAAAGCCATTTGTTGTGAAAGTGGGTCGGGGCTGAATTGTTGTATTGTTCATTGCTATCCCCGCTATTTAATAATGGGGCTGAGATAGCGGGTCGCAATGATAGCAGGATTTGTGGCCGGGAGCACCACTACCGTCCAACGCGTTTTTCCGGTCGGTGGTGTTGCAGCCAGCCCCTCCACCGCACTGGGATCTCGTCGGGATTTACCACATAGACTGTAAGAGACACAAAAGCACTTTCTTTTAATCCCCTTAATGTGTGTTTAAAATTTTCAGATATCATGGTGATATTGCACATTGGGAAGCAATAAATTAGAGCTTCATGATATCACAGTCAGAATTACCACTGCTTTAAAAGAAAATAATGAAAAGTTAAAAGAACTATCACAGTAATATAATTTTCACTACTCAATTTACCATTAAGGACCATATGTTTCTTGCCTCAACTTGATCATAGGGTCAATTATTAAGATGGCTGCCATATATATACATGAAAGCCAAACTTTATTTTCTCAACTATAATTTATAATCTATATATAAAGAATATACTGTTATATTATATATAATTATAAACCATCAACATATACATAGTCACTATGTTAATTCAACTACTAATTTTACCTAACACTTCAAATTCAATCCAATAGTTTGTGTACTACAAGCTATCATCTAGCTTCTCTACTATAGTTAGCTTATCGGTTATCCACAACTTTTTTTATCAAATAAAGCCTTTGTCTAGGAAGAGAAGTATATGTCTTATAATTCACAATAATTCTATTGGTTTGGTGCCAAAATCTAATTTACATATGAAAGCACTGCCTGCATATCAAATATCAGATATAAAAAACACAATATATGAATTATCATTGTTCATTATTGTTGATGACTAGCTTGTTGAATATACCAAAATACTCAAAAATCTTGCAATTTTTTGTTGTGGAATTAGTTCTAGTGTTGAAGATCCTGGAGAACTGCTAGTGTTCTTACATTTGCTTTTCTTTTTTTAAGTTGACAGTGCATCTTTTGTGAACTTAAGGTAGTACTTGATTGACATGTTAGAATGGAACTAAACCATGTGCATTACAAACACAAAATTATATCATCGATAGATAAAGAAACATATAATTGACTGCCATTTATCAATAATTCAATCCAGTACCATAACACCTTATCAACAATCCAAATAATGTTAAAGGTGGTAGATATTTCATTCTTTATGCTAGACTTTGCATTACAATGCAACCATCATTGATAGGTAAATAGCCAAGTGGTAGGTGAACAAGATATCAAATTTAAGTTGTTTGTGCTGAAAATATAAGCAAAATATTTACATGTAAACTCTTGTATACATAATCTGAGCAAGGAATGCTACTGCCAGTAAGAATATAGTATGAGCCTAATGACACTAAATAAATAAATAAATGAAAACTCATTCAATTGTGTATAAAACATACCACAAATGTAAAAATAATAATAACATTGAAACCCAGAGTGTCTAATTCAAGACTGAATCTTAAAATTAAAATGTGGCCAATTTAAATTAAAATTGTTGTGGAAAGTAACCTTATAAATCTAAATCAAAAGTACAATATTTTATATTTCACTTGCATTGTTCTCATCAACGTGTCAAGCAAAACAAAAAGGGAAAAAGGAAAATCTCTTCAGCTCAACATCAACTGTGAGAATTGTTCCAGCAATACAAATGCTCTAGTTCTCAATACAATAGTTTTAAGCTCTAATCACACAAAGACAAAGTTTATATCAATAAAACAAGTTTGTTAACACAAGCAAGTGTGTGGTAAAAAAAGAGTTAAGAATTCAATTACATACATTTCAGATATACGATTTCATATTGCACATCTAAAGTAGGTATATGGTATTCAGATAACACATTATCACATTCAAATTTCAAAATGAACCTTTGATTATATTTATTATAATGTCATTCACCTCCTATAGGCTATAATAATATAAGCAATCAGAGGTTCCTTGTTAGCCCTAAATTAATAATAAAATCCAACGATAAATCACAGAGGGAAACACTTCTCGTTGGTGAAAGAGATTGATACTTATCGACGGAAACACTTCTCGACAAATGAAAGAGGAAGACAAAGAAAACTGGTCGTTGTCGCAGAAGTAGAAAACGTCGCGACGGACCAACTCGTTGTCGACGTTGAAGGCTGCAGACATTATTCCAGTTCTCAAATAGGCGTTACGTAAAATTTAGGGGAAAACAGAATAACTTTGCCATACGTGTACCACGCCTAATTATGGGAAAACAGAATTTAGGGGAAAATAGAATTTAGGTGTTGAATGTGAAGGAGGGAGTGAAAACATAATTTAGGGGAAAACAAAATTTACCTGTTGATTGTGAAGAAAGGAGTGAAAACAAAAGGAAGATTGAAAGCTGAAGAATGAAGTTCGCGCTGAAGAACTGAAGAATGAAGTTCGCGCTGAAGAATGAAGTTCGCGTTGAAAGCTGAAGTTATGAAAGCTGAATAATTGAAGGCTGAAGATTTCAGATTGAAGGATGGCATCTTATAAATTTGGGATTGAGGATTTCGGGTTGAGGAGTTCGCTGAAGAATGAAGTTCGCCATGAAGCTTTCGTTCTATCAATTCGAGTAATACGATTCACGGGGAATGAAGGAAAATGAGTTTCACGCCTGTTTTTCTAATTTGTTGGTTAATTTTGGGGAATTTTTTTTTTAAAATGCTTGTTAGATCGATTTAATATAACAGATCTAACAAATCATTCATTTTTTTTAAATGTTTGTTAGAACGGTTTAATATATCATATCTAACAAATCAAACGATTTTTTGAAATTTTTTTTTTGTTAGAACGGTTTAATATAACAAATCATTCAATTTTTTTGATCTAACATCAAGCGTTGTAATAAATAGTTAATTATAAAATCAGCTAAGATGATAGATGTAACAAGTCAAAACATTGATTTATTATATCGGTTAAATTTGAACCACTAAGATTACATTGAGTACTTTTGTAAACATCAAAATCCTAAGACTTAGAACCAACTTGGTTCCAACATTTTTTAGTGTATGTGTGTTTTTATTTTTTGATATCTAATTTGTCTTTCTTGTTTGGTTTAGTGTCTGGGCTTTCAGGAAGTACAGAAACTACTCAAAGTCAAGTATCTGTTGGAATGGGACTGTTAGCTGGATCAACAATGCTGCTTCTGACTATAATATGGGGAACTTGTGTTATTGTTGGCAAGTGTGACATTGAGGATTCAATTGCAATAGATTCACAAGACACTAGAGGCTTCAGTTTAACTGGTATGCCATTTGATATTCTTCATTGTTCTATTTTAATTTTTTTGAGAGTCAATGCATAAAACTTATTTCTGCCATGTCATTCAGATTATAGTGTTTTCTTTCCTCATCTTTGTGGTCATTCAAGCAATCAACTCTCTTCTAAAACATTCACTGTGTTTTGTCTTTCACTATTTTTATGCTGGATACTTATTTGTTAATTGGATTGTTCTTTGAGGAGTGTCATGACTCATGAACCATTGTGATCTCTTATCTTAATTTCAGTTAACGTTTTAGTCCTTTATCTTTTTTTTTTTTTTGATTTGGTCCTTTATTTTAATTTTAAGTGACAATTTGATCTTTTATGTTTTAAAATGTCAACAATATTATCCTTTTTTTTACAATAAATTAAAAAATTCATCAAAATTTTCAACCAAAACTCATAAAATTAATTATATTCTTTAATATAATTCAAATTTTATCAAATTTGTAACTTAAATCTTCAAATAAACTCATATTTTCATTTTTTATTTGATGTTGTTAGAGATGGAATTTTAAAAATCAAATAAAGAATAAAAATATGAGTTTATTTGAATATTTGAGTTACGAATTTGATGAAATTTGTATTATATTAAAGAATATAATTAATTTTATAGGTTTTGGTTGAAAATTTTGATGAATTTTTTGAATTTTTGTAAAAAAAAA